>OX465041.1:1804886-1928623 GCA_949841015.1 Aplysina aerophoba
GGTTTGATGGTGGCCTGTGTTCTGGGTAGCTTGTGTCGCACTGTGCACCCACTAACATTGTGGTTCCTCAGTGCTGTAACTGCTGAGCACCTGTTCACCACCTTTGCTGTGGAGTGTGCCCATATCAGCCATAGTCATCTCTGCCAGGCCACATGCCAGACTCCATGTACAGTGACTTGCTGCTGTTGAGAGACCTCAATTTCTTCCCATCCTTAGATCCCAACCAGTCCAACCTTTCTTTGGCTAGTGATCAATCCCCTGATGAGTGCCCTCTCACTGAGGTGATCGATGACTGTCTCAGCTCTCTCTTTGGAAAGTGGGCGTGGCATGGCTCAGGAGACTGTGACGTGGACTGTCCACAAGTAGCTGTCAACGCGTCTGATGGTCACCTCAACACCTGCCTCATTGAGGTCCCACTGCAGGACACTCTGCAGAATCACACAGTAAGGGTCACTGACTACTGTATTGGCTCAATCTCGACACATACTTACACTCGGCTGTTTGTTTTAGTCGCAATCATACGGTTATATGTTGTTTCCATGTGTGGGGTTCCTAGTTTGTGAATTTAGAGATGTTTCCTTTGCACTCAGAAACAAATGTACACAAATTTGAACAGATGTTAACAAGATTTTACACCATATTATAGCAGTTAGTACCGCTTCCACATACTAACACCTTTCTAATTTGGTTCTGTGTGGCTAATGCGTCAATGCTACCTACACTGGTAGATTGCAATATCACAGCGATATTGAGCAATGTGAAGTAACACAAAACATTGATGTCCATGGGTCTAGAGGGAAAGGCTGAGGAAGAAGCGGAAGGTGCAGTTAGAGGCACAAGTGCGTATGCCGTGTCTTAACATTCCCATGTAGTCAAAGTTCTTAAGCAAACCCTATGAAAAGTTACATCAAGAAAAGTTTCAGTGTTTCCCCCAGACAAATATACTTGTGTGAAGAGACTTCATACTAAAATTTATTTGGACTTCACATAATAATGCATCACAGGCAGCCATATATGTGCACATAAAGAATGTGCTGAAACCACAAAGGTCTCCTTATGTAAACAAGAGTGGACATGCTCTACATGTATGGCTTAGCCTAGCACACACTCTCACAGCCCCAGTCCCTCCCTCCCTACACTGCTACATGTTGAGCCCAGCTTCCTTGTGTCAGCCTCCTCAGCCCTGCACAATTTACTGCTGTAGCCATGCGCACATCATCAGACCAGGCACATGTCTACCTTCCCAACTTTCAGGAGGTGTGCTGCCCTCTTTGCTGTACAGGGTCCTGTGGGTCCAGAAGGGACAAGTAGACAATGCCAGCTTCTTCTTCCTGTGGCAAGCTACAGCACAGCCTTTAAGACCATGTTTCATGGGATCACCTTTCCGATTGACTTCATCCTTTGGCACACAACATTGCTTACCTCTAACATGTTTGTTCACATCTCACTAATTCTTTATGAATTTGGACCACCTTTGTGGACAATGAATAGAGAGACATGGCGGAAGCTTAGAAAAGCTTCTTCATTGTCAGGTGCGGTGCATGCTACAAACAATCGCCATTCCTACCTTGTGTGCAGTGATGCCACCTTTCTTGTCTAATGCATGTAGGTAAAAGAGGCAGCTCTCGTTGTCGGAAGACACGGGTATTCCTGTGTGTATATCTTTGTGCCCTCTCCACTCACTATTTGTGTATGGCAGTTCTGAAGAGGTGGGTTCTCACAGGTCTATGATGTCTCAATCAACTCTCTGCTTTTGCATTGGAAGCCTGTGTGCAAAGTGGTTTTGAATAGTATTATGTATGATTGCTGATACATTTCACTTTACACAGGTTCAAGCACCAAGCATTGTCGAAGCGGATTTGTCGACAACTTGTAAGGCTTCCCTCTCTGAGACTAGGGAGAGAAGTGAGATGTGGCCAAAAAATCCATGGGCGTTTAGTGACGTCATTCACTGTCCAGAAGTCCTTTGTGAAGTGCATCAGGGTGAGTGAGCTCCATCTCAATGGATGCTCCCTGATGGATGCCTTTTTGACTTTCTCTCTACCATGTGCCAGTGTCTCGAATGGGCTTACCCCTGCAGCTGTCAGTGACACATGTCATTGTACTCATAATGATTATGTCCATTTTCTGTAATGGGACTTTCCCTGCTCTCCCCCAGTGCCGACCCTCCACTTTCTGCCGTGCATTTCTAAGACGTGCTGCCTGCATTGGCATGTGGTTGTCTGAAGCTGTGGTTAAACCCTACGTCTTTCTACGTGGACTGCTGCTCCTCGCCGGTGACGTAGAGAGAAATCCAGGTCCTCTCCAAGGTAGGCGGAGGGCAGGTTCATGTCAGCACAGCTGCTGGTTGTGCTAGAAACGTACATGTGTTGTCTTTGTTGCATGTTAGGTTATTAACACACATCCGTTGTATTTGTTGCAATTGCATGTGTGGTTATGGTGGTATTTGATGAGAAGTGGTACTGTAAATACATGCGTAATAATGCACTGACCAAAGTTAGCGGGCACAGCCTGGTGTGTGTGTTGTGTGTGTGCATGCGTATATCCTACTAGGATGTTACTAACTGTTGATGTTACATGAACTAGCTATTGGTTAGCTAATGAACACAACATAGTGTTTTGAATACAAATTGCATTGTATTATTAAATGTTGCTGTGATCTCTTTTCATCGACACAGCTGAGGAAATTCTCAATGAGTATCGTGACCGATTCATATTAGAAATGGATGCTAGTTCTGTTGCCCTGGACCTGTTTCATCATGGCATTATTCCAGATGGTGCTTTAGAAAGCATACAAAATGCTCACGGCCAAAGACATCGTAACTCAATACTTCATGACTACTTGCTAAGAACATCCACCAATGAATCATTGATGACAGCCTGTGGCATAATCACTTCTGTACAAGGCAACCCACGGATGTCTGCTTTGGGCAAAGATATGCAGCGGAGGCTGGAGTCAGGTGTGTGTGCATGGTGTGTACATGTGTGTGTGTGTGTGTGTCTAATCTAGTCCTTTCATTGCTCACGACATGGAGGGTCTAGCAGGTTTGGGTGTCTCCCTTTATAATATTATGTTACTTTTTGGTCGCATTCTTATGATAACTTAACTAGTTGAGTAGTCCTTGACTCTCTCAACCATTGCACTTGCAGGAGGAGGAGGATCAGGAGGTGGACATAGTGAAGTGTCAGGGAGTGAGGGAGAGAAGGAGGTTGGCTGCTGCTGCTCGTGTTGTGTGTGTGTGCATGTGTGTGGCGGGGTTGTGTGGAGGTGTTTTTATGCAAAGAAGGCAGATTGAGCCAGTCTCTTATACAGGATTGTAGCAAAATGTTTGTCACAAACGGCATTCAATTCACTCACCTTTGAACTTTGACTGTACTTGAGCTATAGCTTGTCCACCAAAATGGGTTCAAAGTGTAAAGTTGAGTCATCAAATGTCGTTCGCAACAACCATTTTGCTAAACACTGTAATGGGTGTAAAGCACAGATTTGTGTGCTTTACAATGTGTGGACTGCACGTGTTACTTAAAGTTGATTAGGATCGCATTACGCAATTTATTGCTCGAAGTGTGAGGGTTGAGTTGTTGATAAAGCACAAGGACGCATGTGGGACATGTCCAATTGTAGCAATATGGCTTCCGCGCGCGCTGATTTTACCTTCGTATTTTTGCTTGTTTCTCCTGCAAGCTTCGTCGAATCAAAGCAAGACTAGTACCAAACAGAAGAGAAAGAAACCCTCTGTAACCCGACATATGATTTGTGGTAATAATAATTCGCTCTGTCGAGAAATGTCGGCGCAAATTAAGCAAGTAAAATAGTAGTAAATGCCCGTGTGGTAATTTTCGGAATGGTTGAGACGGACAAGAATGGCATCAATCACTGCGAAATCAGAGTACCTAACTTTTCCATGTGTCATAAGATGTTGCAGAACTCCGCTGAGAAGTTACAGCAAGAAAACTGCTAATGCTGATTGGTAATGCAAATTCGGGGACGAATAACTCTTGATAGGAATACTGCATACTATTATGACACATGGAAAGGCTAGATACATCCTTTGCCAGACTATTCAAGTGCTCAACTTGCCTGGAAACCCTCTCAAAAATTACCACACAGCGCTTTTGTAAGTGCACCTCCATTTAGCTCTTCGCGGGGAGCAGATCACATGATGTTCTCGTGACATGGCCATGTTTCGAACAAAATGGCCGCCACGTGCTCCGGAAAACGTCGGCGCTACCCTCCTTTACGCAGTGCGATAATGTTTCGCTTTGTCTGGGAAGGATTATCGGCTCGAATATATAGTGTGGATGTTCGCGTCGGGTGCTTCTTTATGACACCATTTGGTTGTCGAGTCACGCGTACATCACGCGCAGTCATGTGCGTTTCCATGGAAACACGAAAGAATGTGACAAACCACAGAGGTCAGTCCCAAAATAAACAATCTGGCTTCGAACGGACATGTCCCACATGCGGACATATATACGTACTTATGGGGTGGTGAATTTGTATGTAGGTAGATGTATTTCTCATCATTTTGTATGTCTACCAATAGAGTGAATTACCGTATTTGGCTCCAAAATTTGTCACCTGTGTGAAGTTAAGAGGTCATTTGAGACTGTTTGAGCTGGTATGAAGAAAGCATCAAAAGTGATAAATATTTGGTATTACAGATGAAAGATTAGGAAGAAGGCGAATCAATAGTACGCCTGCATAAGTCGAGTCCCTCACCATAATGGCCACTTTCAAAATACACGTGAAAAACTCAATCTCAGTCTGGATGATCACTGAAGTCCATTGCTAAAGCACTAAGATGTTAGCAAATGATGTTCACAATGTGAGATTGGCTACAGACATGTACGTACATATGGAGGACAAAAAGAGACAAAAATGGCAGACGTTTGACGTGAATATGGCTAGTGTTCATCAAACGTTAACGTTGTAGGGTACAATTGAACAAACATTACCCCAAATGCAGACTGTGGATGACGTCACTCAAAAGTAGCTGCGAGTTGTTCACGAGGTCACATGCAGGTCACATTAGCAAACTGATAGAGGTGTTTCTATATCTGTACCTCTTTAACGGAGAAGTGACCCAAAATGTACTTGTGATTGTGATGAACATAGAGTCAGATGGTCTGGAAATTAGACAAACAGACAATTCTTCATGATGTGATTGCACTTGAATTGATACTTTTCCTGACAGAAATTGAAATGACAATTTTGAAGTGAATATGGTATGTATTTGTGGCACAGCATGAAGTGCTCATGTACAGTGCTGTGATTAAAATGGATGTTCTCCTCATTCTCTCTAATGTCGCCTAGTTCCAACACTTTTCTGATGCTCTCCGAGACGAGTACCAGAAAATAACTGTCGTTTTTGCCCCTCACAAGCTGGAACAGGAAATGGAATTCATTAACTTGGCTTTATCACGTTTCATACCGAAATCTGAAGATGACCAACTGAAGTTTGTTCGCTCAATGACAGAGGGAATTGACAGGACTTTCACAGAGTTGCAGGGTAAGGTGGAGTATGGCTCCATTATGTCACTTGTGAAGAAGCACAGACTGGTGGTTATCAGCGGTGCTCCTGGCACAGGCAAGACTACCTTGACCAAAAAACTGTGTAAAGATGTGTCCAGGGACATGGCATCCCACGGCTACAAGTTGGTGGTGAAGGTGGAGCTTCGCGACCTCGTCCCTCTGGTACAGGACTCGTCTTCGTTTGAGCTGAAACAGCTGATGGACCTGTTTGAGTCAGTTGATGAGATGGAGAGCGCTGTTGGGAGAATGAAAGCGACTTGTGGTGCTGATACGCTACTGATTCTGGATGGTTACGACGAACTCCCTCAAGATCTTCGCCACAGCCCCTTCTTTGTTAACTTGCTGAGTCACGACCCTCTTAAGTCACCACTCCGAAAGAGCCACATCATCCTCACCTCCCGCTCTATAGTGATGAGTGAGATTCATGATCGCTTCATATCTGCCCAGGTGCCCTTACTTAACATTGAAGTTCTTGGCTTCACCAGTGAACAGATACAACACTTCATAGACCAGTACTTTGAAGGAGAAGGCAAGTCAGAACTGTCTGCAAAGCTCTCTGCCAAGCTAGATGCTCTTCCCCACATCAAGGGCCTCTGTTCCACCCCTGTTGTGCTCTACATTATCTCACGCGTGTTCTTGTCAAGGAAGGACCTCCCGCCCACGTTAACACAACTCTACGATGAGTTTGTGTGTGAGACACTGTCTTTGCTGTTTCCAGGTCTACAGAGTACTCTCGAGCTCCCTGTCCAAGATCATGACTTCCTCAAACTGTGTGAAATAGCGTACGAATGCACCATGCAGCAAAAATTGATTTTCACTGCATCAGACCTCATGGGACTCCAAGACAAATATTCCAACCGTGAAACGGGATGCGGCCTCCTCACTGCAAGACCTGTGGACAAACTTCGTCACATCATCGTCGAGAGCTTTTTCTTTATCCACTTCACAGTTCAGGAGTTCCTAACTGCAGCCCACATTGCTCGACTGAAGGTTGCAACTCAGCATGCATTCTGGGATGAGCATCTCGGGAAGCCCCACCTGGCACAGACATGGCGGTTTTACTGTGGAACCACAAAGATGGCACACTACGACCTCCTTCAGAACAGCAAGGTTAGGGGTATCAAAGGCTTTAAAGAGCTTCTGATGCAGTCGTTCTTTGAGACACAAGACAAGGATTTGGTTAGTAGGCTGATGCCAAGTGTCATGGGAGAAGGGGTAGAAGTGGAGCCTAAAACAGCTTACGACTCTATTGCCTTTGGGTTTTGCTTGGAGCAGCACAGCTCACTGCAGCAACTTATAGTAGAGTTGCCTGGAGGTGGAGTTGTGGTAGAGGTCCAGCGTTTGCTCGAGCCTTGTTTCTGCCATCGGCAACTGCAGAGGCTGATGATTCACGGTCGTGGTGAGTTGGTGTAGATGAAGCAGTACTGCAGGTCGTGCATGAAGTATACCCTTGTATACATGCAAGTCACACCACAAGGTGGTTGATGCTCCTCTGCTGGTCTGCTGTCTTTTACTTGTTGTATTCCATTTATACTGGAATAGATGGTTAATAGTTCTTATCTCATTTCCCGTGCATTCATGCATTACTGTGTGGAAGGACTGCTCCCCTCTCTTCAGTGTGCTTAGCATGCATGATACTACAGTAATTACGCTATATTTATTATAGTGTTACCTACACTGGTGTGTAGTATGTGTAGTATGTGTAGTACTTCTGTTCAGGATATGTTATATATTTTGTAGCCATTCTGTTCCACTTTTTACTGCACAAGTTTAGAAGTGTATATCTGTGAATTTACTAATCCATCGTTGCACGATGTGGTGTTGCTTAGCAACAAAGCATGGCCGCATGCTACTCCCATAGTGTCATTCACATGTGTTGGCATTGACTACAGGTGCAAGTTCTGAAGCCTGGAGACAGGTTGAGGACCTCTTTGACAGGATCAGAAACTGTGGTGAGAGTGGAGGGCACACAGACTCTGATGAATAGCATGCACACATTCAATTGGATGGCCAACAAGGTCTGGGGTCAAGTAAGGGTCTGTCAGTGGAAGGTTCATGCATGTGGTGAGAGTGGGTGTACATCAGTGGCACTGGCTGAGCATCCTCATCTGTACTAGCAGTGACCACTTGGTGCAGTGTTTGTGTGGAGTGACTCTGCATGAGTAGCTGCCACTGTGTACCACTATAGCCACTGTTGTGGTGTGGGGTGATGGGCAATGAATGTCATTATGAGCTGCAGAATGTGTCTGCCATGTTTAGAGTTCACTGAGTGCATGACATGTTGTTATGTTTACCTTTCACAGATGGTACCTTGAAAGGTAACTTTGGCAAGGTGCAGTTGTGGGACCCTCCCCTCAGTGTAGCAGTGAAGCTGCTGTGCCTCCAACATGTACGAGAGGTGGCTTGTGAGGAGATACTAGGCTGTGAGGTAAGCATCAGTGTGAGACGTAATGATGATTCATGTCTTGCATCTCTTGATTCAGTAAGAACCTATTTCACCATACCCACTTTATGCTTCCTACAGACCATCTATCCTCACCTGTAAGTCATCACCCACACCAATATGTGCCTAAACGACCATTTGAACCTTCTTTGTATATTTTATGGTGACCAAGCCGTGTTGTCTTAACCCTTTAATTACCAATGATGCATATATGCGTCGAATAATTGCATGCGCGTAAGTGCCAATGACACATATTTGCGTCAAGGACGAAGGCGTGCACTTTCACGGCATTTTTGGCTGCTATGTAAAGACGACAGCTTGTGTAGTTCATAGCAAATTCAGTAGCCCTCTGGCTATCTATCTTTTGGCTGGCATTTCATCTCTCTCGAGTGTACCCTGTACCCTTAATTGTAAGCCTCTCGAGACTCTCTATGCTGATGTATACTATGAGTATGACATGTGATTGAGTGTCAAGTGATGCACGAATGTGAGGTAGGCATCACTTTGAGGCACAATGGTAATGTGGACATTCTGAGATTGTTTTGTTTCTGTTTTCATTGTAACCTCCAACCCAACTGCACATGTGTGGTGGCACATTGAGTATTGGACCATGCACATCACAATGACAGCACGGCATGACAGCCATCATGATTGCACAACCACTTCCAATCTCGTCATCAATTCCATTCAACAGTTTATGCTACAGTGTAATGTACTGTAACTCCATGTAATGTGTCGTTACTTCCTTACCTTAACTTTAATTTAGCAATGTCATTGTCTCTTTGCACTCCTCATCTATATCCAGCAGTGTAGTGTCATAGCTACGTACGGTATGCTTTGATGGTCTATTTGTATGCTAGGATGATGTGTGCATGTGTGTGTATGCACTAACTGCATGTTTACAGGTGTGTTGTACCTGTTTGACAGCTAGTGCCTCATGCAGTAGCTGTGAGGGCGACACCCACTTTCAGTGTGTAGTGTGTGACGGTGGCAATTGGCGTTTCTCCCCATCCCATTGCATAACGGACTGTGTTGATGTGTTGTTCTACAGGCAATGGACCATGAGGTCCTGACGGAGATGGAAAAGGCACTTGAAGGAAACAAGACACTTGAAACGTTGACACTCAGTGATGGTAATGTGACTCTACCCAAGGAGTTCTGTCGTCACCTTATGATTGGTATTGGACAAAGTAAATCTTTGTCAGAAGTGTACCTCAACTTTGAACCCATCGACTGGGACTGTCCCATTGATGGTAGGTTGGTGTATGTCAGTCGCATGTTGTGTGACTCAGTTGGATGTAGTGTATAGTGTGTAACAAGCAATAATGAGGACGTCTATGTGAAGTTAAGTATGTATACGTAGGTATTGTGTTTACATGTTCAACTCTACTCCTGTTTCCCTACCCAGTGCCTGCAGACATTCACGGAAGTGTTCAACATGTTACTCTAGTGTGTGTTCCAGTGGATGTGTTGCCGAGGTTGTTCTTGTGGTTCAGTCGAGTGAAACACCTTGAGTGTCGTTACATCCGCCCACCACAAGAGGTACAGTGTGTGCACATGTACAATTTGCTGTGACATATATACGTATGTAGTCTGTTGTACCAATCACTATTTGACTTGTTTCGTGCCTGGAATGTCCTTTCTGTATTGGGGCATGTGTAAAGTGACCCCACATTTTGGGTGTAGTTCAGTAGACATGGGCCTGATAGCAAACAGTCTTCCCACACTGGCAGTTATAGACACCTGAGGAGGTGAGTGGGTTGCAGCCCCAATGCAAAGGGCACGTGCATGAGATGATTGTGACAGCTAGAGCCTCCTGTGGAGACACTCACCACTGCAATGCTGTTCTTCTATTACCAAGTGGATGTAATACATGTGCTGTTCACTGTTCACTGGGTTCACATCAACTGTCCATTTCCCCCTCCTTCTGCCGCCCATTAAAAGGGTGCTGCTGGGCCGCTGGTGGTGATAGCTAGTGCATATCATTTGTGTTCTGTGCATGTGTTGTGTGTATGTGTGCTGTTTGTTATAACATGTTGTGTGTACCCTGCATGTTTGTGTGGCAGTATGTTGTGTGACCAGGAGCACACTTTCCGCCCTTGAGGTAGACATGGCCCTGTTGCCAGTGAGTCGGCTGACATGTGGCAGTTGGTCTCTAGAGTGGAATATTGTGTTGACATTGTCTTTGCTGACTCAGCACATTGTGTATCAGTTGTGTTGATGGGTTGTGCATGTTTTTGACCAGAGTTGCTTCTTCATGCAGGATGGTGTAGGTAAAAGGGATGTGAAGTTCAGTGAAGTAGAGAAGGCTCTGTCTGGAATGGGTCGACTGGAGAAGTTGGTGCTGGGAGTTGATGATGGTGTAAGTTTGAGGTGGTATAACATTGTTGTGACAAATTGTACCAGTGCCTTAGTGCAAGGCATGTGATTGTGGCATGTGCATGGTCCAAGTGTCACCTGGTGTTTTTGTGTGTGTATGTATGTAAGTACGTAAGTGGAGAAGTACTTGCTGGGAATGTGGCCTAATGTGAGTTGATCTGGCATTACATTTCAGTGTCAATGTACCAAGCACTAGTGCAGTTCATGTGGTTGTGATGTGTGGTCGAGTGTCAGGTATTGCTTTTAGGGTTAGGATTACGGTTAAGATTGGGGTTAGGGTGTACACTACTCTCGCTGCTATGCAATCACTGCATGCACTAGGCAACTTTTTGTGTTTGCTTGTGCACATGTGTATTTTCATTTTCTGTTTTACTTCTGTATGTATAATATAATTATAATTATTATATCTCACATTATATTATATTATTATATAATATCTCACATTCCGCTTGTTGCTCCTTCCTCAATTGTTAGATGTCAGACTCACTCATTGCGGAGTTTGGAGTATCTGTGTTGAAGGGCATTTCAGGAAACAAGCACACATCACACTTTGTCTTGTACGACGAGGATGAGAGAGACCACCTCCTCCACTCTATCATTAACAGACTACCAACTAGTGTGCAGAGACAGTTCATCATTGACGAGTATAGTGATGAGTATGTATTCGCCTCCCCCTGCATCAGCTGCTCTGCATCAGGTGAGAGTACCGACAGTATGGGGGGAGCTGTGTTTGGCGAGCTGTGTGGGGAGCTGTGTGGGATAACTGTGTGGGGGAGCTGGGAGGAGCTGTGTGTGGGGGACTCTGGTGGGGGAGCTGTGTGCGGGGAGCTGTGTAGGGGGAGCTGCACGGGGAGCTGTGTGGGGTAACTGTGTGAGGGAGCTGGGAGGAGCTGTGTGCGTAGGGCTGTGGGGGGGGGCATGCACACCGTCACCAGATGGTCCAGGCATACACACGCCATTGCCTCCAGATTCTAAGTATGGATATAAGCATAGACTCACCTTTCCCGCATCAGCCGCTCTGGATCAGGTGAGAGTACCAACTTATTGTTGTTGTTTACTCCAGCCTTGTTGTTGTTTACTCTAGCCTAGTGTACCTCCAATAGCAATATTGGTACAAGGGAACTGTGTGGGGGGACTGTGTGGGGAACTGCGTGGGGGGAGCTGTGGGGGGGACGGTAGGGGGAGCTGTGGGGGGGGACTGTGGGGGGGGACTGTGGGGGGAGCTGTGGGGAGAGCTGTGTTGGGGGACTGTGGGGGGACTGTGTGGGGAACTGCGTGGGGGGAGCTGTGGGGGGGACGGTAGGGGGAGCTGTGGGGGGGGACTGTGGGGGGGGACTGTGGGGGGAGCTGTGGGGAGAGCTGTGTTGGGGGACTGTGGGGGGAGCTGTGGGGGGAACTACGTGGGGGGAGCTGCGTGGGGGGAGCTGTGTGGTAGAGCTGTGTGGGGGGAGCTGTGTGGGGGGAGCTGTGTGGAGGTAGCTGTGTGGGGGCGCACTGTGTATATATAGGGAGCTGTGGAGGGAGCTGTTTGAGGGGAGCTGTGTGGAGGTACGTAGCTGTGTGAGGGCGCACTGTGGACTCTCCTACGCTGGGTGGTCCACTGCAGAGTGTGCCCACCTCACCCACTGCATGCTCCAGTGCTTGTGCTCCATCTAGCAGTCTATTCCCTTAGTCCAACCCCTCCCCCTTCCTCTCCTGCCCCTCCTCTCCCTACCCCCTTCCTCTCCTGCCCCTCCCCTCCCCCTTCCTCTCCTGCCCCTCCCCTCCCCCTTCCTCTCCTGCCCCTCCTCTCCCTGCCCCCTTCCTCACCTGCCCCTCCCCTCCCCCTTCCTCTCCTGCCCCTCCTCTCCCTACCCCCTTTCTCTCCTGCCCCTCCCTTCCCCCTTCCTCTCCTGCCCCTCCCTCCCCCTTCCTCTCCTGTCCCCTCCCCTCCCCTTCCTTTCCTGTCCCCTCCCCCTCCCCCTTCCTCTCCTGCCCCTCCCCTCCCCCTTCTTCTCCTGCCCCTCCCTCCCCCTTCCTCTCCTGCCCCCTCCCCTCCCCCTTCCTCTCCTGCCCCCTCCCCTCCCCCTTCCTCTCCTGCCCCTCCCCTCCCCCTTCCTCTCCTGCCCCCTCCCCTCCCCCTTCCTCTCCTGCCCCTCCCCTCCCCCTTCCTCTCCTGCCCCTCCCCTCCCCCTTCCTCTCCTGCCCCTCCTCTCCCTAGCCCCTTCCTCTCCTGTCCCCTCCCTACCCTTCCTCTCCTGCCCCTCCCCTCCCCCTTCCTCCCAGATAGTGAAGCCTGCTTGGATGCAGTTTGTTGTTGCTATGGCAACATCTTCATAGTGCACATACTTTAATTTGTGGGCACCTAATTTCTCTCATTCTTTCACCTTTCACGTTTGACCTGATCTTCGTTTTGACTGTTGAAGTGCAGCCTGCTTGTGATTGCGTTTGTGCACTGCTGCTGCCCCATGTGTCAGGGGACTTCCCCCTGGAGACATGAGACATGGTACTGTCAAGGCAGCTGCTTAGCTACACTTAGGCCCCGTCCCCACCCTGCTCCTCTCCTCCCCCTTACTCTCCTGCCCCCACCCCACACTTAGGCCCCACCCCCACCCTGCTCCCCCCCTTCCTCTCTTGCCCCCTCCCCTCCCCTTCCTCTCCTGCCCCATCACTCTCCCCCTTCCTGCAGCATGTGGTGGCACCAGCCAGGATAGCACCGATGAAGGTGGCATTATTGGTGATGGTGGGGCAGGTAGCAAACGTAACGTCACTGATGGCGATGACACTGATGACAGAGCCTACACTAGTGCTGAGGGCCAGGAGGATGACAGTGGCCACACCCCCTCCCCTTCACAGTCAAGTGAGCACAGTTAATTTGTGCGTGTGCGTGTTCATGTGCGTAAGTGGCCATGTTATGTGGGCTGTGTCCGTGAGTGTGCTGCTATAATTCATATTCCTCTTAGTGCACATTACATGCCATGTTCATGTCACATGTCTAGTGTTCAGTCACGCTCTCTGACGATGTCCAGCCACACGCCATGTGAGTGCTACATGTGTGGTCCACTCAGTGCTTGCATCTCTTGTGCATTCTCTGTGTACCCCTGCAGCAGACCCCTTGTCTGATTTGGAGAGAATGAGGAGAGCTGTCACAGGTGAGTGTGATGTGGTTGTTTGTTTGTTTGTTGACTGTCAGTCTCACGTTGCACCCTACACACATGGAGCTGTAGTCGATGTGTACAGATGTTACACTGTGTGTCACTACATGCAGTGAGGTGGCAGCAGTCAAGGGAATGGGACAGCCCCCACCTCAGAGTGTATTCATGAGTGCCGTCACATTTTGCACACTTCTCACGCCCTCTAATGTGCCCCGCCCCCTCACCTGTACCAGTTGGGCTAGCAGTCACACTAGGCTATAGCAATGTTAATGACACTACATACACAGACTCTATCTGGGAGTAACGTGTGCATCTCAACTGCTATATACTGAATTATCTTCAGCAATTGTCTCTGTCCCTTGCAGCTCTCCCTCTCCATGTTCGGTACCGACTGGCCCCGTTCCTCCGCCTTCCGCCCAGAAGGACTCCCCCCTCAGGTATGTCTCTCACCCACTCATGCCTGCACGGTTGTCTCTGTGGATTACAGTTAGTTGTCAAGATGTGGTGTCATTCACTGCCTCATTTGTGTAAATGGAAGAGTGTTCATGACTACCATCGAAGGCCTCCCCTCTCCTCTCCCCTCTCCCCTTGTTGCCTGTGCTTTCTCCCTCAGGTCAACAGGACACCACTGACCAGGCCACGTTCTCTGACGTGGACTAGGTGAGGTGTGCACTGACACAACTCACAGCTGACACTGCAGATAGAGCAGGCACCTCGATCATGACTGTACACTGTACCCTAGTAATTAATAATATTATGTACCCCACCATGCATGGCTTAATTATATTTGTTATGTATATAATCTTAATTGTACGTATTATCAATTTTATGTTTAATTGGTGTGTATAATTATATATAGTATTTCACAATAATTATTATGTTTATTGCATGCATGTATATATATGCATGCATCAAAGAGAGATCGGTGCATGCATACAGCAATCAAAAGGCTTATAATATTATTATATATATACTTTATGTAATATTACATAATTATCTATATAAAAAATGCAGGCTCATCTCACATAATTGCATGCATGCATGCACACATGCTGTGCTTATATGCTTGATAATTATATATAATAATATTATTATTTATATTATATAACAAATTATGTATATACACATGCATTGTGAATAACAATAGAGCACACTGTAGCTGGTGTTTATCACAATCAATGTGACTGTATTGGACGTAATTGGAAGTGTTTAGCTCATCAATCAGTGGTCCGGTCCCTCATTGCAGGGAAACTCAACAGCAGCTCTGAAGAACAAGAAAGAAAACAGCACAATCAAATTACTACATTGCTAAGCACACATATCAATATTATTTAATTAATGCATGCACACCACACACATATGGACATTCGTGCACACACACACACACACGCACGCACACACGCACACACTTATACCAACAAACAAAGTGTGCCTCCACTCTTGTCAGCTGATGATGGTGCACTGGGTTCACACAGCACACAGATCGATGTCTCAATGCTCACCAACGTCACCACACACTCTAGTCCACATGTACTGATAGTTACAGAAACATGCCTCCACACTAATAACATTCCAAACTTCTCTGCATGCTTTGCTACAGCGAAACTGAATGCCTTCTTGGTAAAGTAGGGGACTGGTTCAGTGCACTGCGTTGAAAGGTGACAACCTCCTGCTCCAGTCATCTGTCACACCCACACACTTTACCACATCCTCCCACACCCTCCACATTGCATGTGGCACACCATCCAGTTCTAACCCGTTGTCACCAGTATGAGTAGCACTATAAATGATAGACATATATAGTCAGAGGAAGGACACTCTGGACCCGATTCCCACTTCACTGAAATGGAAGTGGGAATGTTAACAATGTGTACACGTGACCCACTCACCACTGTCAGAGTCACAGCACAGCACCAGCAGCAGAGTGAAGTGCTCACGTACTGTCCACACACTGCGGAGCATGCAAAAACGTGTCCTCGTTCTGTGGTTCGCTCTCTCACACAAAGCTGCACGAGCACTTGCCTCATCTGACATATCAGACACACATACACATGCACACATGCACACTCCTCTCCTCCACTGTCCCACTGACCTGTCTTCCCTCTGCATCTGAGTGCAAAGGGACATTCCCTAGGAGGCCATGAAGTCATCTCCTCCACCACTACCTCATCCTACACCGACATGCCCAACTGCATCATCGACTGTATCCTTCAACAAATCTGCTAGGGTTTGTGGACGTGTCAACCTATAACACATACATAGAAAGAAGGAATCTATTTCACACAACCGGCCAGTTGTACACTCACTCGCACATCAGTGGCCCTCTCTGTAACCTCATTAATACAAACGGTCACCACAACTAAAGGTCCCCTCTCCCCTCTCTACTGAGGGCAGTGCCTACTGTTCCAGCTACTGTAACAAGAGATGGTGATGAGCCTCCTCTGGACTAAGGGCAGCTCACCACTCAGTTGTGCACAGCCTTCCTGTTGGGGCACAGGGCTACATCTTACACACTCACACGTGTTCAGGGCAGCAGAGAACCCCTGCTGGGGTGGGTGGGGGAGCGGTGCAGTGTGACAGTGAGGTGGAGTGGGGACCTGGCACAGCCGACCATGAAGACACAAACACACCACTGAGTGTCCTCCCTCACCATCCACTTGAGGTCCTACTGACCACTCTGTGGTGCCGTGCAGAGAGCAGTGAGCAGTCAGTGGTACCCCACCTGACCTGCACCACACCCCCTTTATGCAAAGTGCACTGCTGGTGTGTGCGGACAGTGGCCCACTCTGGGGTGCAGTGCAGTCCTGCATGTGTGCACTCCTCACACTGGTCACACCAACACTCAATGACAGCTACATGTACATGTACAAGTGACTAAGTGCTCCACTGCCACAGACACACATGCAGCTGGTGCACAAGACGGCAGCCAGTTCAGCACTGACAGCTGGACACAACCCAACACACATGGACCCAGCCCAACACACAAACACATCATCAGGACTGAGACTGCAGTGTCACGGCGCTCACGAGAGGGGCTCGGGTACAAGACAGCACGACAGCCGTCATGCTATGTTGGCAGCGCGGACAGTGGGAACATCTCCGAATACAATTCGCCCATCGACTCAGCCCTACCAAGGGGTCCGACACGCGCGAAATCTCGTACAACGTCACAGAAATCCAGCCTGAAATCCAGAAATCTCGAGAAATCCACGGGAAATCCTGAAATCCATTTGAAATCCACGAAATCCATTTGAAATCCACGAAATCCATTTGAAATCCACGAAATCCATTTGAAATCCACGAAATCCATTTGAAATCCAGAAATCCAACTGAAATCCAAACTGAAATCCAGAAATCGTGACTCGCTATTACACATGCGCCATTTTCTGCCGTTGGAGAAAATGGCGGTCTGCCGGGTCGAGTGGCTGCATGGTGCGCTGGCCCCTCTGCCCCCTTACCCAGCGGAATTTATAAGGTGTAGGAACCAGCGCGACATTGTGTCTGTTATTGACTAGCACCTCGACTAGTGCCAATGAATAGCGGTGCGATGTCGTGCTCGACCTCGTGTGCAATCTTGTGTCCGGTCTCCGTCGCGACCGCGTGTTCCAGCCGAGTCGAGCCGAGCTGCAAGAGCAGACAGTGTCTGCTGCATTCTATTCATACGTTGACGAGTACTTTGACATACAGTTCGTACCAGCTGCAGCTTACATTTCAAGGTAAGATTTATTGCTACACGTGCAATATACCTAGCTATAGTTACATAGCTATAACGCATATACGTGATTCATGCAATTTTATCATTCATAAGACTACTAGTACAGTATAATAATAGTTACAGCTCTGTTGTACTGGTACATGTGCAAGTTGCAAAAAATAGCTACAGTTAGCAATAGTGTATATAATTTGCATACAGTATATGCAATATACAGTAGTAATAAAAATGAATTCATTATTCACAATGCATGTATGCAGCATGGAGCCTGACAGTAAGGAGGAAGAAGCAGCATGTACGCAATTCACACTGGGCAGCACTTCAGGTAACTGGAAACACAGTATCGCTATATGACTCAGCATACAACACCATAAGCAAGGATGCTTTTGAAGTAATAGCTCAACTTGTCCGGTGTAAGGACACAGCTATTGCTATTAATGTCATGAATGTCGCCAAGCAGGCTGGCAGTAGTGACTGTGCATTGTTCGCACTAGCTAATGTGACTTGCCTGGCTTTGGGCATTGACCCACTGGCAGTGGTGTTCGACCAGCAACAACTGAGGTCACACTTTGTTAGTACTCTTGAAACTGGACATGCTACAGCCTTCCCTGTCGTGAAGAAACGCAGACCAGCCACTAAAGTGAACAGGGTGGAGACCTGCTTAGCTTATTGTTATTGTAGGTTGCCTGATGACGGGGACACAATGATATGCTGTGACATGTGCCAGGAATGGTTTCACACTGCCTCAAGACCAAGCCATTAGACACCTCCACCTGGCTCTGCGACAATTGTGTGAAGTAGTTCAGAGTATCATGAAAATTGCTGTCTTGTGTACTATGCATGGATCACTTGTAGTAGCTTGATTTGCTAGTTTTCGAAGTATTTGACTGTACTGAAATGAGCTTAGCTAGTAGCCACGACATTACATTTTATATTGTGATTAGCTATGGGCTATCATGTTACCTATGTAATCTGTGTAAAGCATGAGTTCCATTTATACTGCTAGTGTGTGGAGCAGCATGTGCAGCTATCCATGGTTGACCCCTAAAGTGGGCAATGTACTGCCACAAGCAGGCAAAGGTAGCTAGCTATATATTAAGAAACACCTAACTAGAGTAAACGATTACTACCCGAGTCAGTAACTAGCTAGCTATCTGCCTTCACATTCACCCACATCCACCAACACCGCAAACCACTTATCTTAGCTCTCGTCTCAGCTCTGCCTCTGTGCCTGACAGACAGCATCTCGGACCTGCGGCTGTGGATGTCGATGGCTCGGTCGATGGTCGCCACATCACCCGAGGCGTACTGAAACCTGGCGGCTGCGAAGCGAGAGAAGAAATGGCAGAAGTCTGGGCTACGAATTTCCGGTGGGTAATAGGCAGTTTAAAGTGCAGCGTGCAAGCTATCACAGACGCTTTGCTGCTAAGATTGGCCTATAACTCAGCGTAGAATAGCTTAGACTGTAGAAATCCAAGTGAAATCCGGTGAAATCCACTTGAAATCCAGAAATCCAAGTGAAATCCAGAAATCCACGTGAAATCCAGAAATCCATATGAAATCCAAGTGAAATCCAGAAATCCACTTGAAATCCGGTGGATTTCGAAATCTCGTACGCTTGAGTGAACCGTGTCGGACCCTCGCTGTTAGGTGTTCTACTTGGTGTACTAGAAGGTATGCATAATGATTGTAGTCTTTACTATATAAAATTGCTAATAGTAGCCCACTTGTAAAATGGCCGCCTCAATCTCATACGCGATCCCAAAGATTGGTGATTGGTGACAGCTCAGACTCACCACACAATGTGACGCTCAGCACTCATCTGTAGCTGGTGGTGTGGGAGGTGTTTGGTGCATGTGTCCTCCCATTCCAGGTGGCAGTGTCCAGTGTGTTGTGGAGGGTCCTCCTGACCCAACTCCTCACGACGTCTGGTGTGGTCAATCCTGACAGAGGCTCATGAGATGTCTGCGTCAGATCAAGGCCAACCCACAGGAGGGCAGGCAGGGTCTGTGGAGGCAACTGTAATCGGCCCCTCCTGGATCGAGGTCAGTGGAAGGGCGGGTTGACAGACTTCTATGTGGCCACACACTGCAGAGCATCCACAAAAGTGTCCCCGTTCTGTGGGAGTCATGCACAAAGCTACTCACGATTGAGCACTTGCCTAACTGACACATCAGACAGACAGACACACACACACACACACACACACACACACACACACACACACACACACACACACACACACACACACACACACACACACACAACACACCCCTCCCCTCCACTGTCCCACCTGACACCCACCTGTCTTTCGTCATGCATCTGAGTGCAAGGGGACATTCCCTGGGATGCCATGCAGTCACCTCCTCCAACAGACTTCCCTCCACTCATGGTCTCTGGTACGTGTGCACTTGTCATTATACTCTGTAACCAAGATGCACTACACAGCTGCACACCACTTCCTCAACACAGCCTCTGTCTGAGTCCTCGCACTGCAGGCCACTGCATCCATAACTGACGTTGGCCAATGACACAATGCATGCACTATACATTTCAACCAACCATTAATTCAACAATGTATGTAGCTACGTGGACATTTTTGTCTATATATTATTACTAGCATATTATAATATATCATATATATTATTATAATGCAATTTATAGTAATGTTTATACTGTAAAGATGTAATTTTTATTTAGTCATTCATATAATTATATATTTATACACTGCTATGTAATGTTATTATACATGCCCAATAATAATTAATTATATATAATCGTCCATGCGTACAATAGCTGTATAGTAATTATAATAAGTAGATCTAGAGAGCCTGCATATGCTGGATGGAGAGTGCCTGGCCCAGCAGCACACCGAGTGTGTCGGTGATGCATATGTGTGTCAGTGGATTTGAAGTGGTCCTCATCAGTAGTGGAGTGGACGTGTTCCTCGGTGCAGAGAAACTCAACAGCAGCTCTGAAGACCAAGAAACCGATAACACACCAATCACCTGACCACTCTGTGAGCTACTCTCTGTGCACCTCCACCCTTGGCTGCTAACTCTCACCTCCCAACCTTCCCTCCCTTGGAAGACACAAACACACCACTGAGTTCGCCTCATTGACACATCAGACACATACATACACACCCACGCACGCACACACACACACAAAGTCCACTCCTCCATAGTCCCACTGACCTGTCTTCCTTCCTGCACTTGAGTGCTATAGGAAGCTACCTCCTCCATCTCCTCCACTTCCAACACCGACCACCACCACTGCCTCATCGACTGTACTCTGTAACAAACCCACTTTCATCTCATGCAACCTATAACACATACATAGGAAGAAGGAATTCATTTCACACTACCGGCCACCGGGACCAGTGCAGTGTGACACTGAGGTGGAGTGGGGACCTGGCACAGCTGACCAGGAAGACACAAACACACGACTGAGTGTCCTCCCTCACCGTCCACTTGAGGTCCTACTGACCTCTCTGTGGTGCAGTGCAGAGAGCAGTGAGCAATCGGTGGTACCCAATCCAACACACAAACACATCATCAGGACTGAGACTGCAGTGTGCGCTCACGAGAGGGGCTCGGGTACAACACAGCACGACAGCCGTCATGTCGTAACGGCAGGGCGGACAGAGGGAGCAGCTCTAAACACAATTCGCCCTTCGACTCAGTTAGTTATATAGTCGCCCCCCTCTTAGACCCAGCGCGAGTACCACACCTTTCCCCCACCGCCCAGTTCCTCACTCATCAGGCGGTCGCGGGTAGAGTAGAGCTGTGACAGAAACGAGCCCTCCGACTCGCTTGCTACGACAGAGCGTGAACGGTCTTCTCGCTCGCATTGGGCGCGTGCAAGGCCAGGAGCCGCTGCACTCGACCGCAGGAGAGAAGAAACTGGAGCAATGAGCAGTAACCCGACACACACGCGGCCTTCAGTACTGGTAAGGCACGCTATACCTTCCACATAACTGGCTGTTTTCTGCACCACTAAGTGTACTAGAATGCTTGCATAACAATTCTAATCTTTGTCATATAAAATTGGTAATAGTAATTCACTGTGTAAAATGGCCGCCGAGTGGCATAGGCAGTTCATGTCTTGTTTGATATCTCATTACATGATGATGATCCCAAGATTGGTGAGTTGATGTTACACTGGCTCGATCGTACCTGCATTTATTAATTATAACTGTGGCTACGTAGCTATTGTGCAATAATAGTTTTAATAATGTTAGCTGTTTATTGTAGCTAGCTTGCTAAGCTAGCTAGCTACTGTGTCGTAACTGCATTTATAAATTTTAGCTGTGTGATTAGTTGTTGTGCATTGTAAGTCTTGTGGTAGCTAGCTAGCAAGCTGTTAGCTATAAGGAACTTGAAAGCAGCCCTCAATTAGTGATCAGTGCAAGCAGTAGCTACAGCACAGCGTGTGTTAGTAACCAATGCTGCTCCGTTATCCATGTCAAGAGGATTTGCATATCATTGAAGAGTACTTTGATAACAACATTTTGTCTGTTGTGCATCATCTGCACACGTGTTCTTGCTTAACTTGGGTCCGCTGATTTATTTCTAAATCTCTACCAGCACAAAGACCTTGCAGCTGTGGGATAGTCATATGCCGTGTACCCAAGGCGGATGGTGAGCCACCTGCTTGTTGGAAGCGACAGGGTCTTTTGTGCAAGAATATGCTTGTTTCGTTTTGTTTTGTTTAATTTCCCATTTCCATTCCTGGTTTTGTAAGTTGCCCACCCCTGAGATGTTGTTTGATCTGCACTGGGACATGCATTTGTATGGCCTCACTACTTGCTTGTGTTTGTTGTTTCTGTTGTCTGCACTGCTCACACGTGTAGTGTGTGAACACCCGTGCCTCATATTTCTGAATGGCAGCCATGTCCTGTGTCAGACAAACTGAGGGGCTGGACCACTCCCAGCTAGCTCTTTGATAAGTGAATGCATGGAGTCCCATCCTCCAGCAAGGCCAACCTCACCCACCTGTTCCTGCAAGGAGGGCCCCAATTCAAAGGTGTGGTTGGTTTGAGATTGGATAGCTATTTGTTTGCCACATACCCACAGCTCTGCATGATGCATGTACTTCTTCGGCATGAGTACATGTGTGTGGGTGTGGGCGTATGTGCTAATGTGTGTGTGCATGACTGTGTCATTCACCCTCATCCTATGCTCTCCACCACACTGCATATCTCTGTGAGGTGGAGCTGAGTGAACTCATGCCTCACACCATGGCTGCATTCTGGGGTTAAAGAAGGACCCATAGGACAAGACAAGGACTAATGAGCCAGATGTGTTTGCCTGTCACTGCATGTACGCATGTTACACCAAATTAACCGGAGCAAGCTGTGCATTCTCCCATGTTAATCAAATGCCTTTTCCTCTTTTCACTTTTCTTTTGTCCATGTAGTAGCTACATAAATAGTAAGTACACCTTGCAATTGCAGTGCACACCCAGGCCAGTGCAACTGTTTGTAGTTCTATAGGTGTGTGTTGGGGGGGGGGGGGGGGGGGGGAGGTGTATTGTGTTTCATTGTTTTCTACAGACAATGGTCACAACTATAGGACTGTGTTCTGGCCATTGGGTGCTATGAGCAGGTGCGTCAGTTACAACTGTTTCCTTCCTGCAGATGCTTCCTTCCTAGACAACTGTTTGCATGCCTCTAACACCTCATGGTCTCTGGTACGTGTGTACTTGTCATTATACTCTGTAACCAAGATGCACTAGACAGCTGCACACCACATCCTCAACACAGCCTCTGTCTGTCTGAGTCCTCGCACTGCAGGTCACTGCATCCATAACTGACGTTGGCCACTGACACAATGCATGCACTATATATTTCAACCAACCATTAATTATAATAATAATAATATAAAAATATGTAATTGTGCCTATAGATTGGTGTTGTTATATACATGTCAGAAATTGAAATTGGTAGCATGTGTTAAAGTGTGCTTCAGCATACACTGTATCAATAAGATGTCAGTTGACCTCACACACTACAGCTTGCCACTTGTACAGATACACACACACCAGATGTATATATATCTGGTGTCCTTTGGACAGCAGGTACAGGTAGAGGTCACACATGGCCTTCACTGAGCAATGCCCCATGCACTACAAGTACCCATATAACGAGTATCAATGTGAGTGGGGGCCAGCAGCACTGAGTGTGTTGGTCATGCGTCAGTGGACTTGAAGTGGTCCTCATCAGTAGTGCAGTGTATGTGTTCCTCGGTGCAGAGAAACTCAACAGCAGCTCTGAAGAACAAGAAACCGATAACACACCAATCACTACACCACTCAACATAGGCGTAGCAGGCAGTCCGGCCGGTCTGGCTTTGGCCGGACCACTTTTTGCTGGCCAATTTGCACACATTTCCAGGCTTAGTGGGGTCTAACCATAAACCAGCAACTAGACAGTAGCTTTGGTAAACTTACTTGATGATAGCCCCCAACTAGAAGGACAACGCTTTTCCATCGCTTCCATGCAAATTCAATCGATACGGTGGCCATTGCTGCACTCATCATATGACGTCATATTGACGGTTAATCGATAATCATGAATATTAATGAGTTTTTTTTCAAAAATTTCGTGCGTGCTATGCGCGCGCCTTTCTCAAATAGCCAGATCACTCCTCCAAGGGCTCCTACGCCCCTGCTCAATGAGCTACTCCTTGTGCACCCACCCACCCACCACCTTGTACACCACATTGGTCTGGGACTCACTGACACTCACAATCTCACACACAAACCCAACTAAGGTGAGCAGGAGGAGAGAGACAAAATAGCTGACTGCTCCTACTGTCCTAATGTCCTACTGTCAACTCCACCCTCATATGAGGCAGGGCCGACTCTGCCTCCCTCCACTTTGGTACAGGTACAAGTGACTGAGTGCTCCACTGCCACAGACACACATGCAGCTGGTGCACAAGATGGCAGCCAGTCAGCACTGACAGCTGATGAGTGGGTGGGGCTCAGATGGACCCAACACAAGACACAAAAACAAAACTGTACAGAACAAAAAAAAAACACAAAGTGAAACATGTATACCTACACACAAGGAGTGGACACACGTACACATGCACACGCACACACACACACACACACACACACACGCACACACACATACACTCATACTCACACATGTACACACACATACTTGCCCCCTCACTTGATTGACTCTCCAAGACCTTGCTGTCCCACTTTCTCCATCAGCTTGTAGAGATGCTGATGATGGTGCTCAGAACCTGTAGGGGGAGGGGCAGAGGGGGCGGGGTCAAGGACATCAGAGAAGGTAGACTTGACTAATTACATCACTGCTATGAAATCTAAACGGCATTACTCTCAAAGAGCTCCTTCTCCATCCTTGTGACAAACTGCCCCTTCCACCTCCTCACCCTCCCTCTCCTCTCCCCTGTAGTGCCTCCATCCCCTTCACGCCTACCCCTAATGCATTGTCCATCTGCTGTACAGCATTTCAGGCAGCAAAGCCTTCAGGAAGGAGTGTGCTTGCAACTTACAAAATGGCTGAGCAAGACGACTGCTCAATTAGCCATCAATAATTGTTGTAGCTACGAGTGAAGTTTGAAGCACTTTCACAACTCATAAAGGAGGAGTGTGCCTCTCCCACAGATAACATTAGAGCACACACTAACAAGGCTGTCTACCAGCAGTCACAGCTGTGCCGTGCTGAAGTCATTTGGGAGTCGAGACTGGACTAGTGACGGAATTAGCTAGCTAGTTAGCAGGCTCTGCTTACCCACAGCTAACCAGCTGTAGCTAGGATGTAGGGGCTAGCAGCCCAGGCTAGCTGCGACACCACATCACTGACAATGCGCGACTATGACACGTCCACCCTGCCCAGCTCCCCAGCGAGTCCCGCCTCACCAGGTGTTTACTGGTCAAGTCCGTCGTCCACTGACAGTCCTTCGAAGGTGATCAGCTAAAGGCTAAGGCCATCTTCGATGTAGTCTCTTCTCAAACGACCTCCGCTTCTCTTGGTGCTCCACGCTACGACCTCACCGGCGCGTCCTGTAGTTCGCACAGTTCAAACCGCCTCCCTCCATCGCACACGTGGACTGTAGCTGAAACCTCAGTGGGTAGCTCACGTGAGCCGTACACGTCTTCCTTTAATACTGCTAAACTAGGTTAATCTTTCCTGTAACCATTTGTATAGAGCGATCTACTGTACAATTTAATATCTTTTTAAAAGCCATTGTTTGTAGTATAAATTGCTACGTAGATCGTACACGCCCCCCGCCCATTGTAGCTTTCTGATCTTCCTGTCCTGTTCCCAACTCCCGCTGACCGGGAAGGTCTTCAAGGCGACTCTTGTCCACCTCGCAGAGTGGACTGGGAGACTGGTGAGTCACCACAACTTTGTTACGCTATTGACCGCGCCCTTCACCTCAGAGAGTGTCTCGTCCCACCAGTCCCCTCCTCCCGTCCCTCTGTAGAACATGACACGCTCCTCCAAGCACTACAGAGCTCCTACTCGTGTTCGCCTCCCAAACCACTTGCCGGTCATCTTCAACACTGCCAGACTGAGGAGCGCCTCATCACGCGTCCGACGGCTTGCACAGACAGTGCTGCGTGTGTACGTCCACTCTCTCCTCCTGCTGTTGGCTGTGAGGAGCTGTGTACAGCTTATTGGACACACAGCAGAAGCAGTGAAGACCCTGGCGACAGGTTGGTGGTTTGATGGTGTTCTGTGTTCTGTGTAACTTGTGTCGCATGCACTGTGCACCCACTAACATTGTGGTTCCTCAGTGCATGTAACTGCTGAGCACCTGTTCACCACCTTTGCTGTGGAGTGTGCCCATATCAGCCATAGTCATCTCTGCCAGGCTACATGCCAGACCCCATGTACAGTGGCTTGAGACCTCAATTTCTTCCCATCCTTAGATCCCAACCAATCCAACCTTTCTTTGGCAATTGATCAATCCCCTGATGAGTGCCCTCTCACTGAGGTGATTGATGACTGTCTCAGCTCTCTCTTTGAAAAGTGGGTGTGGCATGGCCCCGGAGACTGTGACGTGGACTGCCCACAAGTAGCTGTCAACGCGTCTGATGGTCACCTCAACACCTGCCTCATTGAGGTCCCACTGCAGGACACTCTGCAGAATCAGACAGTAAGGGTCACTGACTACTGTATTGGCTCAATCATGACACACACTTACACTCGGCTGCATCTTTGTTTTAGTTGCAATCATACAGTTATATGTTGTTTCCATGTATGGGGTTCCTAGTTTGTGGATTTGGAGATGTTTCCTTTGCACTTGGAAACAATTGAGTACAAATTTCCACACACTGTACAAGAAACAGATGCAATTGTGGACAAGTTTGAACAGACATTAACAAGGTGTTACACCATACTATAGCAGATAGTACCACTTCCACATGCTATCATCTTTCCAGTTTGGTTTTGTGTGGCTAATGTGCCAATGCTACCTACACTGGTAGATCGCAATATCACAGCGATATTGAGCAATGTGAAGTAACACAAAACATTGATGTCCATGGGTCTAGAGGGAAAGGCTGAGGAAGAAGCTGACTATGTGGTCAAAATTCTTAAGCAAAGTTATTAAGCAAACCCTATGAATAGTTACATCGAGAAAAGTTTCAGTGTTTCCCCCAGACAAATATACTTGTGTGAAGAGCGCTGCATACTCGATTTTATTGTTCACATCACATCCTAATGCAGTTAGGCAGCCATATATGTGCACATAAAGAATGTGCTGAAACCACAAAGGCCACCTTATGTAAACGAGTGGACATGCCCCCACATGTATGGCTTAGCCTAGCACACACTCTCACAACCCAGTCCCTCCCTCCCTACCTACACTGCTACATGTTGAGTCCAGCCTCCTCGTGTCAGCCTCCTCAGCCCTGCACAAGTTACTGCTGTAGCCATGCACACATCCTCAGACCAGGCACATGTCTACCTTCCCAACTGTCAGGAGGTGTGCTGCCCTCTTTGCTGTACAGGGTCCTGTGGGTCCAGAAGGGACAAGTAGACAATGCCAGCTTCCTCTTCCTGTGGCAAGCTACAGCACAGCCTTTAAGACAATGTTTCATGGGATCACCTTTCCGATTGACTTCATCCTTTGGCACACAACAGTAGTTACCTTAAACATGTTTGTACACATGTCGCTAATTCTTTATGAATTTGGACCACCTCTGTGGACAATGAATAGAGAGACATGGCGGAAGCTTAGAAAAGCATCTTCACTGTCAGGTGCGGTGCATGCTATGAACAATCACCATTCCTACCTTGTGTGCAGCGATGCCACCTTTCTTGTCTAATGCATGTAGGTAAAAGAGGCATCTCTTGTTGTCGGAAGACATGGGTATTCCTGTGTGTATATGTTTTTGCCCTCTCCACTCACTATTTGTGTATGGCAGCTCTGAAGAGGTGGGTTCTCACAGGTCTATGATGTCTCAGTCAACTCTTTGCATTTGCATTGGAAGCCTGTGTACAAAGTGGTTTGGAATAGTAATGTATAATTGGTGCTACATTTCGCTTTGCACAGGTTCAAGCACCAAACATTGTCAAAGCGGATTTGCCGGCAGCTTATAAGAATTCCTTCTCTGGGGCTAGGGAGAGGAGTGAGGTGTGGCCAAAGAATTCATGGGCGTTTTGTGACGTCATTCACTGTCCAGAAGTCCTTTGTGAAGCGCATTAGGGTGAGTGAGCTCCACCTCACTGCATGCTCCCTGATGGATGCCCTTTTGACTTGTGCCAGTGTCTCAAATGCGCTTATCCCTGCAGCTGTCAGTGACACATGTCAATGTTACTCATAATGTTTATGTCCATTTTCTCTAATGGGACTGTCCCCTGCTCTCCCCACAGTCCCGACCCTCCACTTTTTGCCATGCATCTCTAAGACGTGCTGCCTGCATTGGCATGTGGTTGACTGAAGCTGTGTTTAAGCCCTACATCTTTCTGCGTGGACTGCTGCTCCTAGCCGGTGATATTGAGCAGAACCCTGGTCCTCTCCAAGGTAGGCTGAGGGCAGCTTCATGCCAGTACAGCTGGATGTGCTAGGAACACACATGTGTTATTAGTCATTGTGGTGGTGGAAAGAGGATACGGTGGTACTTTCTTGTGGATTGTACCATGCAGGTATAGGTAGTTACAGATCGATGTATACGTTTTTGATATTACATGCACTTGGTCATTGCATCGCTTACTTCCGTCTAGCAGGTAATTTCGAACGGAAATATTTTAATAAAGTCCTAAAATTGCAGTGTAGACATCATAATATAATTTGAATATAAAACACGTTTGATGGTGATGTGTTTATTCACTGTTTTTTAGGGGCTGCCGCAGGCAGCCCCTATATTGTTTTCATTTTGCGATTTTGTTGTATGGCTTTATGTTACGGTAAGATATATATATGTCGGTATATATATATAATACGTGAAGCTACGGTTGTATTGTTACACTAAAATTTATATGGAAAGTACAGGCGAAGTATTGCGGGAGAAACATTTATATAGGCGGCCATTTTCTTAGCGTTCGTGAAAGGGCCGGAGACGGCACGGAAAAGACTTCGAACGTCGCCCAGGTCGCCGTTGGTTGTGTTCTTGCCTACGGAATTGTGTTCTACGGCATAAAAGCTCAATGTTACGCGAATTACTGCCTTAGGCGAAGGACAAGAGCAACGCTGAACTCGGTGAGCGCACAATATTGTTGTCATCGTCTTCGCTGTGACTTGTAGACTAGTGGTCTTCACCACGCTGCCGAGGATGATTGACAGGAGCAACGACAAGCTTTGCGCAGACCGTGAATCGTCTACGCTAAGGTTATCCGACTGTCTCTAGTACAGGAATACGTGGCACACACTGGAATCGTCTTCAGCACTGGCGTGCTGTGTTGCACTCGAACGAATGCCTTCTGCCAGGACAACAACATCATACGGCGCATTTATGCTTCTGTGACCCGTGTGTTTTTCTCGTGTGTGTTTGCACCGCCTGTTGGTGAAGCTATTAAACTTTGTTAAGGTTCAAACAAATTAAACATGTTTTAATTGTGCACAGTGTGTCAATCCTGTGCAAACCTGCATGTGTGAATGCTGGTACTCTGTGCTTGTATATATATTTGATTACATGCACTAATAAACTTTCATGACGTGGCCCTGGTGCACAACTATCCTAACCAGCAATTGAGAGCTAGAGCAAGTAGTTAGAGTTGGGGCGGCAGCCCCACGAGTTTTTTAACTCGAAATACTTGTTTCCGACATGGCCATCGTAAAATCACAAATCTTACCCTGTCCAGTACTGCTTGAAATCCCTGTGGATATCTCTGGAAATGATTGGTGAAAGCAGGCTAGCTATTTACACCTCCTGTGTACAATAGTGGGAAAATGTGGCTAGGACTTAAGTTTGCCGATTTGGTGCTAGCTATAGACGTAGACAATGCAGATAGGTTCAAATGTCCTAACTGCCACTTTGTCCACTTCTACTAATGTAAGTATAAGTGGACAAAGTGGCAGTCAGGACATTTGAATCAGTCCACACTGTATGGTCATTGTGTATTACTGTAGGTACTAGCTAAGGGTGTAGTGTAGTTATCTGTGCTCGTTGCTATAGAAACTGTGTGTATGCGGGCATGTGTACATGTGTGTGTAAAACTCACTAATTACACTGCAGTAAAGGCAGCTATATGCACACATCTTTCATATGCATAGCTAACATTCAATAGATTGAGCTAGTTGAGCCTAGCATTTTCTGATATATCTAGCTAGCTAGATATGTGCATATGTAGCTAGTTAAATAATAATTATTGTGTGTTATAGCTAATAGCAGAGATGGAGGGAAGGTCCACGTTACAACAGCAGTGCACCAGTTGTGAAGTCTGCGCCTGAATGGCTGTGCCTATAATGGGCCTCTGTTGTGATCATATATCCCACTAGCTCTCTCCTGCTGATGCTGTCTGTTGCCATGGTAATGGGGTACAATTGTAGAGCCATGACATCACATGCAGAGTGTGACTCTATACGGGAATCGCAATGCAGTTCACACAAAATCATGGTTCACAGAAGACAAGTGACAGCAGAGATGTTCGAGAACTCTACAGCGACATACGACAGCAGCTGTGACTGTGTGTATTGCTCCCCAAGTGCATATGAGCTGAATACACCACTTGCATGCAAGCTAACATATGTGCGGAATGCTGGTGATTGTCACAGCCAGCAGCGCATTTGCATCCATTTTTCACAGACTAATAGGGAAAATGAGTGTTCCATTTGTCTGATGCTTGTGTATGCCCGAATCATGCCATTTACCTCGTGTTTGTGAGCAATGCCGTTAACCTTACCTTTGGCAACAGTGCTCAAAATGTGTGAATAGTGAGAGTGAAATGAAAGAAATTCACTGTAGCAATTGTGATGCAATGTGGTAAAAGCACTCTTTGACAGCCTAGTATCTTTAGTAAACTTCCTCCTTCTCAACAACTCTACTGGAGTGTGCCAGACAAATTAGCACTGTGAACCGTGGCTTCCTTTTGATCCAAGGAGATTTCTGAAATGCAGGTGACGTGCAGATTCAGAATCTACTTCTTCACTGTGGGCGGTAACCCCTCATTTGCAGACTATGCTATGTGCTGTCAAAGGGTGCGTTCACCACATTGTATCACAATGAGACCTGGGACATATACCAGCCAACCTCTTATGGGGAGTGTGCCCAAACACCTGCATTGAACCTGGCCTACAACTACTCAGTGGCGAAGCATTCTGACTGCATACAGCCAATATGGACAAAGAGGCATGGGTAGGCATAAGAGTGAAATGCTTCTGTACTTCAGCACAAGTGACATTTTGACAATAAGCGTGGTCTTACATGAAAAGATCTACAAAGTAGCGTCATGCCTGTGTCTACTTCTATATAGCCAGTGTATAATTACATTCATAGTTCACACCTCTGTTGCCATTGTTGTGGTTGACATGCAATGCATTCAGGTGGTGCCAGCTTAGCCTGCCAATGAAGTGAAATCAGTATAGCACTGCATGCTAATGAAGATAGGGTGTCACATGTACACCTGTATGTCCTGCTGCTAGTCATATGAAGTTGTTCCGCTCAGAATTCACTTACAGGGCCCTTTTGAAGTTGACGGGTGTCAATCAACTGGAATGCTGTTGCGATCCGATTCGTATCATGAACACCTTACGTGTTTACCAGACGCCGCCGAGTAAGACGACGAAACAATGCCGCAAACGATAATGACGATGAATCAGTATCGCAAACGGTGAGGCTATTGACGGCTCTGGTGAATACCGTATAGCCCTGGTGTTGTGTGCGGACTCGGAGGGAGGTTTATCGGCTTTAGGACTCAGCCATTTCCAGCGTTAACATTATTCGCCGAAGTTGCGTTCGCCCAGTTAGCGCTTTTAAGACTTCAAAGAGGATTGCATTGCGTTGATTTCCCGAAGAAACCTCATCAGTGCTGTTACAGGAGTAGCCCTGCCACAAGTAAGCAATTTCGCACGAAAGTGCCTGGGCGAATTGCGTTGAAATGTACATCACACGAAATGTTAGAGCACGTACAATACCGTGCCGGGTTAAGCTAAGTTATAAACATCCGCGCTTTTAAGTTAGGGAAGAAAACGTTGCAAAATGATAGCAAATTCCCAAATTTCCTTTGATCTATCCGCACCTTACAGGTGTGGAATGCGCGCAACAACCTCATATGGCTATACTGAATTTTAGTGGCTTACTATGGCATGTAGTCAACAGTCGTTTATCCAACAGTGAAAACCTGACCAGCGTCAGCTATAAAAGGACTCAGTTAGCTCTTCCGCATTGAAAAGACTGAATATTTACCAGTTTGCACTGGAATGGCTTGTAACAGGTAGCACTAAGGCATGGAGAGAAATGTTACAATTCCATTGACAGTGCTTTGGTAACGCCACAGCCCAGGACTGTGACAGCTATGAAAATCAACCCATGCCTCTTTTCAGGCTGATTTATGATTGGGCAAATTGACACAGGAAAGGCTTTGAATCTGTCGATACACCTTACTGTATTGGCTTCTATTGCATTGCATGGTGAACCACATGCGTACAGGAAGGTGCCCTGTTGCTCTTCTCACCTCCAAATATACAACACACATTGTCATACAGGAAGTAACGTTGTGCAACTATCTATACAAAAGAAACACATAGTCGCATTAATACAAAGTATGCAATACCTGATTTCAATCCCAGTTTAGATCATCTATGATGGTACAGGGCAATAGAAAGTACTCACTTGTGGACTCTTGCAATCAGAAAGTATGGTCTGGAGGGCACACCCAATACTAGAAAAATGCTCCAGTTACTGCTGCAAGAATGCACTGATGTTTCCAGCTGCATAAGGGAAGCAACTGACAATGTATGTATGTGGAAGAGAACTTAAAATAACAAGCTACCTGTGACTCCAGTTGCCCCTACATGAGGATGGCATCCCAGGTCTGCTTTAATTAGCAGAGAAGTGGCCACTTTAGCTATTTCAGAGATTACTGGTTGAAGTGTCAGTATGCACTTAAAATAAGGCCGAAGTTGTTGCACGTTGAACTGGGATGTTGTTGAACAATCGCATAGCAAGGAGTGAATTTCAGTGAGATGTTTAAATCTGAGGGTCTTCATCAGTCACTTCTTCTCAGTTTAGTGACTGATGAAGACCCTTGACGTCAGAACGTCTCACTGTAACTTACTCCTTGCTACGTGATTGCTCAACAACATCCCCGTTCAGTTTAATGCCGTAGCATGAGCCTCTACCACATTAGTAGTTCAAACATGTATCCTAGGTATCCACTGCTCACATTGGGGGTACATACGATATGTGACAATATAGCATTATCGTTTTGTTTTGCTCCATGCCGTTGAGTAAAACTTACCAGACATCTAACAAGTATTTCGAGTTAAAAAACTCGTGGGGCTGCCGCCCCAACTCGAACTACTTGCTCTAGCTCTCAATTGCTGGTTAGGGTAGTTGTGGACCAGGACCACGTTATGTCAGTTTATTAGTGCATGCAATCAAACATATATACAAGCACACAGTACCAGCATTCACACATGCAGGTTTGCACAGAATTAGCATACTGTGCACAATTAAAACATGTTTGTTTGAACGTTAACAAAGTTTAATAGCTTCACCAACAGAAAGTGCAAACACACACGAGAAAAACACACGGGTCACAGAAGCATAAATGCGCAGTACCATGTTTTTGTCCTGTCAGAAGGCCATTCGTTCGAGTGCAACACAGCGCGCCAGTGCTGAAGACGATTCCAGTGTGTGCCACGTATTTCTGCCCTAGAGACAGCCGGATAACCTTAGCGTAGACAATTCACGGTCTTCGCAAAGCTTGTCGTTGCTCCTGTCAATCATCCTCGGCAGCGTCGTGAAGACCACTAGTCTACAAGTCACAGCGAAGACGATGAAAACAATATTGTGCGCTCACCGAGTTCAGCGTCGCTCTTGTCCTTCGCCTAAGGCAGTAATTCGCGTAACCTCGAGTTTGTACGTCGTAGAACACAATGCCGTAGACAAGAACACAACCAACGGCGACCTGGGCGACTTTCGAAGTCCTGTCCGTGCCGTTCTTCCTTCACGAACGCTAAGAAAATGGCCGCCTATATAAATGTTTCCCCCGCAATACTTCGCCTGTACTTACTATATAAATTGTAGTGTAACAACACCACCGTAGGTTCACGTATTATATATATATATATCTTACCGTAACATGAAGCCATACAACAAAATCGCAAAATGAAAACAATATAGGGGCTGCCTGCGGCAGCCCCTAAAAACAGTGTAAATACACTTAATGAAGCTAAAAGTTAGCCAGTGTCATGCAGCTCTAATAGTACTAGGAGCCCAAATTATTTGATAAACCAACAAAAGCAGGTGTCCTCAGTTACTGTAATAGTACATATTGGTGGTGATGATGAAATTGAAATCTTTTATGCTTTTTATGTTTTAGTGGGGTGGTCTTTCATGTCCAGTTTTAACTCAAAGAAGAGCTACATGTATAGCAGCATGGCAAGTCTGTCCTTTCTTTATATCCAGAACCCATGAGCCCCTGGAATGAGGAAGCCTTGAAATCCATGAGAGAAAAGCTTGGAAAATTGGAAATGGGAGCTGCGGGAATGATTAAGAAGCTGGAGAGATCAGATATTTGCAGTCCAGCTAATCCAGCTCTGGGATTTCTTAGTCAAGTGCAGTTGCAGGTGGTGGAATCCAAGACGACTCCCGCTGATCAGATGAACAAGGTCATTGATTTCCTACTGCAAATGGAAGATAAATACTTTGATAACTTTTGGAAAATTTTGGAACAAAGTAACTTTGTATTACAGGCAAAAATGCTAAGGGAGAAAGCTAAAGATTTAAAAAGATCCTGGGGTAAGTTTGAATATAAGCAACACACTTACATGTACTCTAACATTACAAACACCAGTTGCATGTAAGCTAAGGAATGTTAATTCGTTGCTGACGCCACATCCGGACTACTGCCTGGTCTGAGTGAACTCCTATCTTTTCTATAGTGTAATACAGCCATCAGCACTTCAATTCCCTTACTAGGATGTAAATGTGTCAGTATCGTTCACGGAAACCATTCAGCATTAAACTGCAGTAGCCTCCATGCGTGTACAACCTTGAATGTGGACAATCTGTGGAATGGTTGTCTGGAAATCATCTGCCAAATGCCTCTGCGATCCAAAGTGATGCTCGCTCCAGCTGATTTTCTTGGTGCTGACATTAAGAAACTGTTCAAGACTGCTTCAGTACTTGCACTAAGGAGGTGGCTACAGTTTTGAAGCATAATTGGCTCTGCATCTCATAAGAAACTAAAGTAATTGCTGTATTGCCATGTGTATCTTGAGAGTCATAGGCATCGTGGAACACCTACAGGTGACAGTGATCACGCACTCCTCGTTGGAGTCAAGGGTAGTCTGCTCAGCGGTAAGGGTGGAAAACCAGCAGTTGAGTACAGCACTGTGCAGCCTCTCCTTCTTTTGAGGGCCAACAGGAGTAACAATGCGCATATAATTATCAGAATATTAATAAGCCAGCAGTTAAAGTGGCTCCTTAACCTTTTGCATGCAGGCAAACTTATATTCCTCACGGAAACGCTCAGTTCTTAAATATATTCAAAATGGAGATGTAGCAAAATCACCTGACCTAACAGCAGCAACTTACTGCACTTTCTTCAAGTTGAAAAGCAGATGATGAGCGCCTCGATCATTTGTGCTGTAAGAAAAGAGGGACTTAGAACATTTTGACGCGGACTGAGCCCTTTGAACTCGCTCTTGGTGGAAGAAGAAGGCAAATATGCTATACGTATGTTGACACATGCAGCGAGCTAGTATATACCATTGAACACAGTCGGTAGTGATGTAATACAATCCTAGGAGATGTAATAGCTCTACAGCTAGCCTCAACCAACTTGCGCCTCTTCTGCAGTTATCTGTTCGCAAAGCTAGATGCTTACTTGACGCATATATATATATATGTGTCATTGGTAACTAAAGGGGTAAAATGGCGGGTGGTACCCTGCCATGCCTTTCTGTTTTACCCATCAAGCAAATGTAGAGAACCATGTCTACATCTCATTGTCTCTTCGTGCTACCCCCCCTCCACGGTTTGCAACAAAAATTGCCGTAGCCTCATATCTAAAATCATGTGGAACAGCTAGGAGTTGATCTTAACTCGTATGCAGTAGATGTTGGATTTACAGGAGACATGAATGGCCGCTGGCTCCCATGCTATCAAAGTACCACGCACTAACACTATGTTGTATACCCTAATGGAGGGATAGGCTTCATAGTGGGGAAAATATTACTACCTTTCCTACAATCGTCGCGAGTCATCAGTGATCACCTAGCAGTGCTCTCCTGTTTGGTAAGCCTGACCCACCCCCATTAGTGCAGTCACTATGTAGAACTGTATTGTGTTGACAATATAGCTAAGTAGGTGCTAAATAGCTGTTGTGTTTATGAGACTTCAACTGCTATTCTTTAATTAGGTGGAGGCGCTACGCCGCTCTCCTATTGTCTAGTGCCTTTTGTTCAAACCTGATTATTAGTCGTTGTATTTACAGTTTGGTAGAGTTGCTCTAATGATGTTGATACGCGGTGACCATTGATTCGCACGAAGGCCGTGACCGCCCGGACCGAACGCTTACATTTGGGGGCCTATCCGGGAAGCAACTCCATCGCTAGAGAGTGAAGGAGACCGCGACTCTCGCCCGTTGGTGGTCGATCGAGGATCATGAGTACGACGGAGTCTTTGAGGTTGCAGCTGGAGAACGCCAACGCCCAGGTTCAGGAGCTGGAGGCGGAGAACAGGCGTCTACGCGATTGTGCCCAGCACCCGCGCTCCGAGGGAGAGGACCCTGCGTCGGCGCAGCAGTTGCGAGAACTGTACGAGCAAGCGCTCCGAGACCTGCAGGACAGGCAGCAAGAGCTGGAGGTATCCGCTCGGCGAGTCGAGGAACTGGGTCGCGAGCGTGAGGAGGACAGGCAACTCCATGACGCCACAGTCGCGAAGATGGCAGAGCTAGAAGAAGAGAATCGACGTGTGGTCAAGCAGAAGGCGGACCTGCAGAGGCGGTGTGAGCGCCAGGAACTAGACAGGTACCGGGCCTTAGAGGCTCAACGTGAGAAGTGGGAAGAGAGAGAGGCCAGATTAGTGCGACAGCTGGAGAGCCTTAGGAACCTCAGTGGTGAAGTCTGTGAGGTTAGGCCTAGTGTCAGCAGAGAGGGAGCCACTAGCTTACCTGAGGGCTTGGCCCTGGAGCATTCGCCTATATCCCCTAGGATTGTAAGCCAGGCAAGGGGTATTGGGGCCACAGATGGAGAGTTGTCTTCACCCCAGCCTATGGGTTCAGTAGCAGATATGTCCCACTCCCCCACCACTCAGGTAGATAGGGCTAGTGTTGCCATAGGGGTACAGGGGTCCTCTGTTTCACCTGCTGTTGAGGCTGCCCTTTTGGCCCAGCAGATGCCCCCCATCCCAAACTTTTCTGGGGATTCGATAGGCAAGGATGGTGACACTTTTGTTGATTGGAGTGAGCAGTTTCAGTTGGTCGCTGAAGCCTGCCAATGGAGTGACCAGGTGAAACTAGTCAACTTAGCTACCCGCCTGAAAGGTCAGGCGTATGCCTTTTATCGGTCCTGTTCCCCTGCTCAGCGAGCCAGCTATCCCACGTTGACGGAAGCCTTGTTACACAGATTTACACCTGTTACCATTCAGTCAGTGCAGACAAGTCAATTCCACGAGAGGAAGCAAGGAACCTCAGAGTCAGTAGACAGCTTTGCACAGGAGTTGAGGCGATTGTTTCGGAAAGCTTATCCTAGCGCATCCAGAGGGAGCCAAGAAGCCGAAGAGATGGGGAAAGCTGTACTTGCATCACAGTTTGTCACAGGACTCCGGGAGGATATAAAGGCCGAACTGGCTGGATGTGATGGGGACTTAGATCAGCTGCTAGTAAAAGCCAGGTTCGAGGAAGCCAAGATCAGGGATCTTGGTGGCAAAGGTACTGCATCAGTTCTAAGAAGACCGGTCTTGGCCTCAGAGCATACTTCCGCCCCATCTAAGGATACATCTGCTGGGGGAAAGCAGCCCCGCGACCGTGCCAAGGACACCTGCCATGGATGTGGAGGGACAGGCCACTACATCCGCCAATGTCCCTACAACCGGGTCGTCGCAAAAGAAGCCAAAGGACAGTCACACAACAAAATTGCCACTCTTGTGCCAGGTTCAGAGATCCCAAGGGGAACCCCTTCATCAGGTGATGTGCAGTGGCAGGATGATGTGGTGGACAAAGTCCTGGATCACACCCTGGTGACCTTGCATGGACTCAAGCCATCACCCGCAGCAGTTGACGGAGTGGTGCTAGGACCAACACCAACCACCACCATACTGGTGGAGGGAACACCCGCAGAAGCTCTCCTCGACACCGGGTCTCCAGTGACCATTGTCTCCTTGGACTTCCTGGTAAAGGCACTTACCTGTGAAAAGGAACACCTTGACAACCAAACCATTCGTGAAGAGGTAAAGAGCCACTTAGAGCCTACTGCCTTAAAGCTGAGAAGCTATTCTGGTGAAGCCTTGCCGATTGTCAAGAAAGCTCATGTCCGTTTGTCCCGTGGGCGTTACACTGTTGACGCATGTGTTCAAGTGCAGATGAATGCACGAGTGCAAGTCTTGCTAGGTACAGACCTACAGTCTAGACTAGGGTTCCACCTGGTGGACACAGAGGATCCCGAGCAGACCCAAGATGGCAAACGGAAGTTGGAGCAGCAGGACCCAGTGCAAAGTCCACGGACCACCCAAGAGCTGCCTGCTGAAAAGGAAGGCCAGTCCATCCCAGCAGCTACGGTTCACCTCATTCAAGCAGTGAAAGTGCCAGCTCGCCATGCCAAGCTTGTATACGTGCCAAGACCAGTGGGTTGTCCTTTCCTGAGGGTTGCACGATTGCCTTCCAGCCTGGGGGTAGGTTGCACCAGCTCACTGGGTTGGTTGTGGAGGATGCGTTGATTCCAGCAGAAGAAGAAGTCAGCCTCGTGATATCCAACCCTGGGGCAAGTCCTATTCAACTCCAGGAAGGACTGCTGTTGGGCGCAGCTCAGCCAGTTGATTGGCTCAGGGATTTCGCCGAGCTAGTGGGTACCACCGGTAAGAAGGACGTTAGCATTCATCCTGAGATTCCAACTGAGCACCAAGATCTTGTGTGTGGAGTTACCGCAAGGACCAGTGATCTGACTGAACGGCAAAGGAGCCTCTTGCAACAGCTCAGTGATGATGGACAACAGAGTATTGATGGAGAGGCAAGGAAACAGCTACAGGAACTGGTTTTAGCATTTGAAGAAACCTTTGCCATGGACGAGAATGAGCTTGGCTGCGCACGAGATGTTGCACACACCATTGATACAGGAGACCACCAGCCCATCCGACAACCTCCAAGGCGCGTACCATTTGCACTTCGAGGGAAGGTAGAACAGATGGTGGAGAAGATGTTGCGACAAGGTGTGATTCAACCCTCCAAAAGTCCGTGAGCCAGCCCAGTTGTTCTGGTAGCCAAGAAGGATGGCAGCACTCGGTTCTGCGTTGACTACAGAAAGCTTAATGCAGTGACCAAGATGGACGTTTATCCACTACCCAGAATTGATGACACACTTGACCTCCTTGCCAACAACCAATACTTCAGCACACTCGACCTTGCTTCGGGGTACTGGCAGGTCCAAATGGATGGCGCATCCCAGGAGAAGACTGCTTTCACCACACATGTGGGTTTGTATGAGTTCAAGGTGATGCCTTTTGGATTATGTAATGCCCCAGCCACGTTCCAACACTTGATGGAGACTGTTTTGCATGGACTTGTGGGCCGATGTTGCTTGGTTTATCTGGATGACGTGATTGTTCTGGGACAGTCAGTGGAAGACCACCTAGCCAACCTGCGAGCAGTGTGGAGCCGCCTTCGCAAGGCTGGGCTGCGCTTGAAGCCCAGTAAGTGCACCCTCTTCAAACAGGAAGTTAACTACCTAGGCTTTGTAGTTTCAGTGTATGGTGTTGCCACGGACCCTGAGTAGGTTTCTGCCATGGAGAGGTTTCCTACCCCCACAGATGTGAAGTCACTTCGATCTTTTCTGGGCCTTGCTTCCTACTATCGAAGGTTTGTACCTAACTTCTCAGTCATTGCTAACCCCTTGTTTGCCCTCACCCGCAAGGATGCTGCCTTTAACTGGAATGAGCCTTGTCAGCGGGCCTTTGACCAGCTGAAGATGCACTTGACAACTGCACCAGTCTTGGCCTATCCGGACTTCTCCCTTGACTTTAAACTGGAGACAGATGCCTCAGGAGCGGGCCTAGGAGCTGTGCTATCCCAGACCCAGAAGGATGGTAGCACCAAACCAATTGCCTTTGCAAGCCGCACCCTGCAGTCTAGTGAGGTTAACTATGGGATCACTGAATTGGAGGCCCTTGCAGTTGTTTGGGCAGTCAAACACTTCCGCCAGTATCTGTATGGCCACAAGTGTCAGGTGATCACAGATCATGAAGCCCTCAAGTCTCTTCTGAGTACCCCTCACCCCTCTGGGAAGCTCGCGCGATGGGGATTGATCCTGCAGGAATTGGATCTCGCCATCACTTACCTCCCAGGGAAGAAGAATCCCAAGGCAGATGCCCTATCCCGCTACCCAGTTCACCAGGACCCAGCAGATGATCTTAGCCTTGGTGTTGTTGTGGCCCAAGTTGGAGCACCTCCAGATGGTAGCCCGAGACAGGAGGGGGAACAGTTAGGTGAGGATTCCCCGAGTGTCGCGTCCAAGAACGAAGGAGAGCAGTCAGCCCCTGAAGACACCCTGGAGAAGAGACAAAGGTCTGATCCGGCTCTGCTAGATATGATCCAGTACATAGAGAACAACATCCTACCTAGGGACGACCAGAGTGCTCGGACTCTCATCTTGCATCGGGATCAATATACAGTAGTTGAGGGAGTGCTATACCACCTTGCCAGTGACAAGACACTTCGCGTTGTTGTTCCGGATTCCGACCGAATGAAGTTAGTCCAGCAGAGCCATGGTGGGAGTTTTGGAGGACATCTGGGAGATGCCAAGGTATACGGCATGCTCAGCAGACACTACTGGTGGCCAAGAATACGTAAGGACATCGCGCAATGGTGCAAGTCCTGTTTGCCCTGTGCTACACGACAGGCTGGTCGAGTAGTGAAGCCCCTCCTTACACCGATCCCTGTGGGAGGACCCTTTGACCGAGTTGGAGTTGATGTTGTGCAGTTACCTGTCACACGGAAGGGTAACAAGTATGCAGTTGTGTTCATGGACTACTTGACCAAGTGGCTGGAAGTATTCCCCACAAAGGACCAGACCGCCCCCACCATCGCTAAGCTACTTGTGGAGAAGATCATCAGTCGCCATGGTGTACCCAGTGAACTGCTATCGGACAGAGGACCCAGCTTCCTGTCTGGACTAATGGAGGAGATCTACCGTGCCATGGGAATCCACAAAGTCAATACAACTGCCTACCATCCACAGACAGATGGATTGGTTGAGAGATTTAACCGGACCCTCATTGACATGTTGTCCAAGACCACTGATTCTGGTGAACAAGATTGGGACCTGAAACTGCCCTTTATATTGTTTGCCTAACGAGCCACTCCTCAGGCTTCAACTGGTGAGTCTGCCTTCTTTCTACTGTATGGTAGGGACCCGCGACTGCCAACTGAGGCAGCACTCAGCCCCCCTGTGGACCGTGAGCCATTCGCTCTTGATGACTACAAGTCACTAGCTGTTGATCGAATGAGCGAAGCCTGGCAGTCAGCCAACGAACAGATTACCAAGGCTCAGAAACGACAGAAGGGCCAGCATGATCGTCATGCAAGGCCAGCTACCTTTAAATCTGGGGATAGGGTATTTGTGTACATGCCAGGATCCAGGACGGGCAAGGCATACAAGTTGTCGCGCCCATACCATGGACCCTATCGCGTGGTCACTGCATTGGACTGCGGAGTCGATGTTCGCCCTGTGGACAAACCCAATGCTACCCCAATTCGTGTGGCATTAAATCGCATCTGACATTGCCCAGTTGAGATACCAGATACCTTTTAGCCACAGAAGACACCTCCCCATGGAAAAACATCCGGCAAAGTTGCAGACAACACCCCTGAGACCGAGTGAACTAGTCGCCTCAGGCCGCGATCTTCCCCCAGGACAGGGTCGTCCTGATGCTCAGGAGGGGGAGATGTAGAACTGTATTGTGTTGACTATATAGCTAAGTAGGTGCTAAATAGCTGTTGTGTTTATGAGACTTCAACTGCTATTCTTTAATTAGGTGGAGGCGCTACGCCGCTCTCCTATTGTCTAGTGCCTTTTGTTCAAACCTGATTATTGGTCGTTGTATTTACAGTTTGGTAGAGTTGCTCTAATGATGTTGATACGCGGTGACCTTTGGTTCGCACGAAGGCCGTGACTGCCCGGACCGAACGCTTACAACTACGTACAGACCTAGCAGCCCACATTGCACAGCCAATCCATCTCTCCGAGAAGACTTCTACCAGCAGTAGCAGGTATCTGTGGACGCAATACCCAAATGGGAAGTGACTGTGTTGATGGGAGACATTAATGCAAAAGTAAGGAAACGCTGCAGCACAGACATATTCCCTTTTAGGAGCATGGTCATAGGGAAGTCGCAATGACAATGGTGAAGCTTTTTTAGAATTCTGTGATCGATCTGACCTCATCATTGCCAACAGCCTATATATTTCAACACCCTCAAGACACATCAGTACCTGACAAGGTCAACTCAAAAAGCCAAAGGAGCACGAACCTATTCCCAGCTACAATCAAATTGACTACATCACAGTGTCACAGAGATATAAGACATCAGTGAAGGATGCTCGATCATGGGCAGGCTATGCATTACCCAGTGACTATAGGTTAGTGACAGTGGACCTGTTAGCACCCAAGCAGCATGGGTATCAACGGCGCAATGGTAACAAGCTAACCATTGACACTGACAATCTAATCCAATATAGAGACCTGCAAAAGGACTTTGCTGATGCTGTCGCTTTGAAGATTCTGACACACAGATCCCAGGAAGGGATGTTGAAGCGCTCCTGGTTGTGTTTGTCCATAGAAAAGATAGGAGTTTAAATTTCGCAGTCCAACGATTCGTTCCTACTTTACGGTCAAGCAGCGGGATCTGCCCAAGTTGGAAATGGTGCAGAGGCGGTGAGAGCGGAAGTGAAGTGGACAATACGTGTGAAGCACACTACAGACGAAGAAGGCGATTCGAGTGAGAGCAAAAGGGGCTACAAGGGTACATATATGATAATACAAACATAGTGTATACTATGTAATATAAAATTGGCGAACACATGCATCCGCGAAAATATAAAAACTACGGTGGACTGATGGCTTCGTGTTCGTATGTATAATATTTATATATATTTAGCCGGGCCAGCACCAGCACCATTCAAACCACCACATCTGCCACAGAGTAAATGTGCTAGATGGTTGAAGAAAAACACCACCAGTGCAAGTTACTGAGGGTCAGGACCTGCACTGCCGCCATTGGAGTGCACAATGCAGCAAGCAAATGTAAGCTTGCATTCGGGCATGCCATTGAATTGAGAGTATGGGGCAGAAATTCAATGGCGTGCCCTTATGCAAGTTACATTTGCTTGCTGCATTGTGCACTCCAATGGCGGCAGTGCAGGTCCTGACCCTCAGTAACTTGCACTGGTGGTGTTTTTCTTCAACCATCTAGCGCATTTACTCTGTGGCAGATGTGGTGGTTTGAATGGTGCTGGTGCTGGCCCGGCTCAGCTGTAACTTGCACTGGTGGTCTTTTTCTATGGCCAACAAGCGCAGATACTCTTCTGGCAGATGTGGTGGTGGTCATAATATTGTAACTTGCACTGTGTGGTGGTGGTGGTGGTGGTCTTTTTTGTAGAGCAATGGCGCATATACTGAATGCATGCATTGTAACTTGCACTGTGTGGTGGTGGTGGTGGTGGTGCCTGTAATATTGTAACTTGCACTGTGTGGGGGTGGGGGTGGTGTGGTCTTTTTCCTGTGTAAGTAATATGTGGTTGGTTGAGTTTAACATACTAGACCGTGACTCTTCCTATCCATCCTGAAGGCTAAAGAAGCTGTTCGCTCGAGCGAGCTGTGGCCGTACCCTTTTTTTACAACAATTGCGTAGGTAAATCACACGCGCTAGGTTTCTCGACAGTACAGACACTAGTCAAACCTTAGGGTGTGTGATAGAGGGCGCTCACCACCTCCTGCGTTGCTCCTGACACTTTTCCGAGGCGACGGTCCAAAGGCCTTTGACGCATCAGCCATTGAAGACGGCGGTGGGACGAAGATGAAGACCAATGGTGCGGATTCCGCCAGAATATTACGCAGCCTGTTGCACAAAAGGGTAATCGTGAGGCACACGCCGTGTGAAAGCCTTTTCCTTCCAGAACGGCGACTGAAGATTCGCTTGCAGCATAATTGATCCTGCATGCAATACTGACGCAATACTCAGCCCATATAAATGAAAGTACAGTAAGGTCACTGTAATATCTATATATTATATGTTTATGTCTCAATCTGGACTGTACAACAGCTAATTAAGAAATCCCACTAATGACAGGGACGTATGGACCAGTTGGCCATGCCCTCTCAGTTTCATGAAACTCCAGCAACGTTTTCTTTATAATTATTTCTGCACTATGTATCTGTATAAATGTGTAATACATTGTGTTATTCTATGTGCATTTATTATAGCACTTTGCAGGCAGCCTGTAGAAGAACGAAAGCCTAATTAAAAATTCTGCCAAATTTAAAAGTCTTAAAATCTTTCATACTTCCTAGGCACACCTAGTGCATGCACGCGAGGGCCTCCAAATCCCCAGAACATTGTTTAATTATTTATATTATTTGTTTATTTATTTATAACACCACCAGTGCAAGTTACTGAGGGTCAGGACCTGCGCTGCCGCCATTGGAGTGCACAATGCAGCAAGCAAATGTAAGCTTGCATTCGGGCATGCCATTGAATTGAGAGTATGGGGCAGAAATTCAATGGCGTGCCCTTATGCAAGTTACATTTGCTTGCTGCATTGTGCACTCCAATGGCGGCAGTGCAGGTCCTGACCCTCAGTAACTTGCACTGGTGGTGTTTTTCTTCAACCATCTAGCGCATTTACTCTGTGGCAGATGTGGTGGTTTGAATGGTGCTGGTGCTGGCCCGGCTCAGCTGTAACTTGCACTGGTGGTCTTTTTCTATGGCCAACAAGCGCAGATACTCTTCTGGCAGATGTGGTGGTGGTCATAATATTGTAACTTGCACTGTGTGGTGGTGGTGGTGGTGGTCTTTTTTGTAGAGCAATGGCGCACATACTGAATGTATGCATTGTAACTTGCACTGTGTGGTGGTGGTGGTGGTGGTGGTGGTCTTTTTCGTAGAGCAATGGCGCACATACTGAATGCATGCATTGTAACTTGCACTGTGTGGTGGTGGTGGTGATGGTGCCTGTAATATTGAAACTTGCACTGTGTGGTGGTGGTGGTGGTGGTGCCTGTAATATTGTAACTTGCACTGTGTGGTGGTGGTGGGTGGTCTTTTTCCTGTGTAAATAATATGTGGTTGGTTGAGTTTAACATACTAGAACGTGACTCTTCCTATCCATCCTGAAGGCTAAAGAAGCTGTTCGCTCGAGCGAGCTCTGGCCGTACCCTTTTTTTGACGACAATTGCATAGGTAAATCACACGCGCTAGGCTTCTCGACAGTACAGACACTAGTCAAACCTTAGGGTGTGTGATAGAGGGCTCTCACTACCTCCTGCGTCGCTCCTGACACTTTTCCGAGGCGACGGTCTAAAGGCCTTTGACGCATCAGCCATTTAAGACGACGGTGGGACGAAGATGAAGACCAATGGCGCGGATTCCGCCAGAATATTACACATCCTGTTGCACAAAAGCATAATCGTGAGGCACACGCCGTGTGGAAGCCTTTTCCTTCCAGAACGGCGACTGAAGATTCGCTTGCAGTATAAATGATCCCGCATGCAATACTGATGCAATACTCAGCCCATATAAATGTAAGTACAGTAAGGTCACTGTAATATTTATATTATATGTTTATGTCTCGATCTGGACTGTACAACAGCTAATTAAGAAATCCCACTAATGACAGGGACGTATGGACCAGTTGGCCATGCCCTCTCAGTTTCATGATACTCCAGCAACGTTTTCTTTAAAATTATTTCTGCACTATGTATCTGTATAAATGTGTAATACATTATGTGTTATTCTATGTGCATTTATTATAGCACTTTGCAGGCAGCCTGTAGAAGAACGAAGGCCTAATTAATAATTCTGCCAAATTTAAAAGTCTTAAAATCTTCCATACTTCCTAGGCACACCTAGTGCATGCACGCGAGGGCCTCCAAATCCACAGAACATTATTTAATTATTTATATTATTATTCATTTATTTAGACAACAGCTAATTAAGAAATCCCACTAATGACAGGGACGTATGGACCAGTTGGCCATGCCCTCTCAGTTTCATGTTACTCCAGCAACGTTTTCTTTATAATTATTTCTGCACTATGTATCTGTATAAATGTGTAATACATTATGTGTTATTCTATGTGGATTTATATTAGCACTTTGCAGGCAGCCTGTAGAAGAACGAAGGCCTAATTAAAAATTCTGCCAAATTTAAAAGTCGTAAAATCTTCCATACTTCCTAGGCACACCTAGTGCATGCACGCGAGGGCCTCCAAATCCCCAGAACATATATATTATTTATTTATTTAAATTAATAATGGTGTATATTGTAACTTGCACTGTATTTATTTAAAACCAAGCCATCCAGGGCCCCATACAATTATATTATATTAATTATTTATTTATTTATTTATTTATTTACTTTAGATTAGTATGATTTATTGCAACTTGCACTGTATTTAGTGGTGTATATTGTAACTTGCACTGTATATACTTATATCTGTCACAAAATGGCGGCGCTCAGGTTTCTTTGAATTTACCAAGCTTTTACTCGCTTTATCTTCCCTTGCGCAGCCATTTGATCAAATGAGAAGTATTCAAGAATATTTCTTTATAATACTAAGTCGTCGCCAAGCCTGCGCAGGACGTTTTCGTCAAGAAACAACCGGAAAAAGAACAGGCTTGATAACAAAATGGCCGCCCCGGCGGCTTCTGTTCACCCAGTTAGAAATTGTCTTTGTTATCATTTCTTCCTTTACCAAACGAACGAAAGTTGTTCACAAATAGTTTCATGAAGACTAATGTTGCTTAGAAGCTTTGATAAACCGTGCTTGCGGGTTACAGCTCCAAATACTACCGAGGCTGAATGTTCTCGCATTGTTCTGCACGTAATAGGAAGACTAGCTAGCTAGCTGGATAGAACAGTAAGGTATCAGAGTGCATGAAGCTGTGTAACAGCACGACTCTATTCTGTGCAAAGCATCCAAACACTTACCAAATTAATGCACCTTCCCATGCAATTGCCAACTTTCCAATGAGTGTGGATGTTTAAGCACAGCTGTCTTGGTTTGTATCTAAACCCTGATGCATTCATGCAAACCTCCGTGTGGTGCATCCTGGGGTCATTCTAGGATTTAGAGTGATGCTATATGGCATGACAAATGTGGGCACTATTACTAGCAAGTAGTTCGAGTTTGGGGCGTCCCACAAGTTTTTAGGGGCTGCCTATTATTTTCATTTTGCGATTTTGTTGTATGGCTTCATGTTATGGTAAGATATATATGTTATAATTATAGTACACTAAGCTGGGCGATATGCATTTTATGTCACGATGCCCGAGGGCGAGTGATATAAAATGCAAATCGCCCAGCTTAGTGTACTATAATTGGCTTATTGTTACGAACGCTCAAAAGAAACGTCGCTCATTCGCCGTTCGAAAATTGCCGATATTTCGAACGTTTCGTCGCTAACGTCGCCCTCGTCGATCTAGAATGGCTCGAGCTAGGGGTAGCGGTCTTTGTCGAAGAAAAAAGTATTTAGCAACTACTTCTGACAACCGTTTCGACTTCTCTCGTAGTGATGACGACTTCGAGGAACTGGCTAAAGGCTTTCAGCTAAAGAACACCAGGTATCAAACTGATGGGCCCTGAAAATCTACAGCGAGTGGGCTAAGGTACTTAGGGAGCGTATGGATGAGTCGACTCTTACCGAAATGAGCCTGCTGGCTGACAACAGAGACGCGCTGTGCGAAGAATTGTGCAAATTTGCGGTGGAAATCAAAACTGACAAAACCCAGTATCCACCGCGGAGCATCCAGCTACTTCTGTGTGGACTGCAGTGATACATCAGACAGGAGAGGCCACAAACGCCAGTTAACTTCACGAGCCACTGGCACCTACACCACAGCCTTCACCTGAAACTGATCCACTAAAGGGCATAGATATTAATGAACTCTTTGGTTTTGAATTATAAGTAACATTCAGGTTCGTGTCATTAATCATGATTCAGTTATATAGCTATAAGCAGTTCACTTTCATGTTATTGCAATTGACGTGTAAATGGCAATAATAAGGAGCAAATGCAATCTTGCATGCTGACAAATCGATATTATTATAATAGTAGCTACGACTGTTATGTCTACTAGAAAGGAAGAACAACAAACTCTAAGGTATAGTTATCATAGTGGAGCAAAGTGATTGGCTGTAAATAAAAGCCCAGAGCTCCTGGCCAATTTATCAACCAGCTAGCCATGTTATATACAATATATGTCATGGTTCAACCCTTTCATCTTTTCGACGTTGCCATGGCAACATACAATAAGATATATATATATGTATATATATATATATAATACGTGAAGCTACGGTTGTATTGTTACACTGCAATTTATATAGCAAATACAGGCGAAGTATTGTGAAAGAAACATTTATATAGGCAGCCATTTTCTTAGCGTTCGTGAAGGGGAGACGGCACAAATAGGACTTTGAACGTCGCCCAGGTCACCGTTGGTTGTGTTCTTGCTTACGGCATTGTGTTCTACAGCGTAAAAGCTCAAGGTTATGCGAAATACTGCCTTAGGCGAAGGACAAGAGCGACGCTGAACTCGGTGAGCGCACAATATTGTTTCGTCGTCTTCGCTGTGGCTTGTAGACTAGTGGTCTTCATCACGCTGCCGAGGATGATTGACAGGAGCAACGACAAGCTTTGCGAAGACCGTGAATCATCTACGCTAAGGTTATCCAGCTGTCTCTAGCGCAGGAATACATGGCTCACACTGGAATCGTCTTCAGCACTGGCGCGCAGAGTTGCACTCAAACGAATGGCCTTCTGACAGGACAAAAACATGTTACTGCTAATTTATGATTCTGTGACCCGTGTTTTTCTTGTGTGTTTGCACTTTCTGTTGGTGTAGCTATTAAACTGTGTTAACGTTCAAATAGACATGTTTTAATTGTGCACAGTGTGCCTCCTGTGCAAATCTGCATGTGTCAATGCTGGTACTGTGTGCTTGTATATATGTTTGATTCCATGCACTAATAAACTGACATGACGTGGCCCTGGTGCACAACTACCCCAACCAGCAATTGAGAGCTAGAGCAAGTAGTTCGAGTTGGGGCGGCAGCCCCACGAGTTTTTTAACTCGAAATACGTGTTTAACTCGAAATACTTGGTTATACTATCCTTCAACCATGTATAGTCCGATAATAATTTGAGCGCATACAGTAGCAGATTTAGGTGTCAGGTGTCACCTCCTTTTATGGTTTCTTTGTGGTCACATTGTTATCATAACTTGTTGAGTATGAAATTTAGTACTTGTCTCTCTCAACCATTGCACTCTGCAGTTGAGGGAGGTGGAGGAGGAGGAGGTGAAATAGGAGAAGGGCAGGTAAAGTCCTTCTTTGTTCCACTTAGGAACTTCTACAAGAACATGACAGTTGTCCAGGATGAATGGCTACCAGCTGATCAGTCTCTTCCGTACGTGAACTTAGCCCTCGCCACTTTCAAACTGAGCCATCGCCGTGCCCATGAAATGTTTGTTAACGCTGTGAAAGAAGGTGTTGATAATGTCTATACTGACAAGTTCGGCAAGATTCAGTGCGAGGAGATTCCTAAACTGGCGAAGAAGCATAAGACTGTGGTGATTAGTGGGGCTCCAGGTGTGGGGAAAAGTACTATAGCTCGTAAAGTGTGCAAGTACATCTGTCAGGCTCCTGACTGCCATGGTTACATCTTGGTCCTGCTGGTGGAGTTACGAGACTTACTACTCTTCGAGAAAGACTTCCAATTAGTAGACATTCTGCAGCTATTCCAGGGAGAGATGAGAGATGCGACAACACCTGTGGAATTGTTCAAGGCCATTTCCAGCAACAAAGGAAAAGATGTGCTCTTCATTCTGGATGGGTTTGATGAACTGCCACCTCACCTTCGGCAGTCTGACTTTCTTGTGAAGCTCCTGTCCCACAACCTTGATTCCCCCCTACGAGACTGTGATGTTGTTCTGACATCTCGCTCCATTGTCACAAGTGTAATCTACCACCATATGCGTGAGTCTCGTGCCCAAGTCAGTCTAGCTAACATTGAGGTGCTAGGCTTCACTCGTGACCAGATCAAGGAATATGCAGGACACTACTTCAAAGGTCAAGGGCGACCAGACCTGCTGGAGTCGTTTGTAAGCAAGATTGATGCTATCCCACAAGTTCGAGGTCTCTGCTCCATCCCAGTTGTGCTCTCCATCATCTGCCAAGTCTTCTCATTCAAAGAGGACCTCCCACCGACACTGACTGAAATCTACAATGACTACATGTGCATTAAGGTCCTAAAATATCATGACCTGACCTCACTGAATTCCATCCTGGATCTGCCAAGGGACCACGATTTCTATAAACTCGGGAAAATTGCTTTTGCTTGCATTCAAAGCCAAAAGATGGTATTCGAGTCATCTGATCTCCAGGGTCTTGGGGAGCGTTTCTCAGACCGTATCAAAGGTTGCGGTGTGTTGACAGCCAGACCTGTTCGAGCTGACCCAAAGTCTAAGAAGGTAGCCATTGAAAGCTTTTACTTCATCCACCTGACTGTTCAAGAATTCATTGCTGCAGTTTATGTGTCTCTCCTGCCAGCAGAAGAGCAGTGCAAGATCTGGTCCAAGTACCTCGGCGAGCCCCACATGGCACAAGTGTGGCGCTTCTACTGCGGCCTCACCCGACTGACACATTATGAACTCCTTCAAGCCAATATCACAAGGTATCGCGAAGACTTCCAGATGCAGTGCCTGTTTGAGTCCCAGAATGCATCACTGGTTCAGAAGCTGATGCCACATATTGTAGGAGAAGAGGTGACATTGGAGCCCAAGACTGCGTATGACTCGACAGCTTATGGCTATTGTCTTTCTAAGCATCCTGCACTGAAGGAGCTTACCATTAAGACTGGGGGAAGTGCAGGTTCAGCAGAAATCCATCGCTTGCTGGAGCCGGTGTATGCTAGGGGAACACTGGAGACATTGTGTCTAGGTAAGGTTTTTATAGTTATTACAACGCACCATGTTCTGATGTGACTGCAATATTTGACTGATCAGCAGTCAAATATTGCAGTCACACCAGAACCTACATACGTAAGTATTTGAAAGTTTCAAATACTTGTATATGTAAATTTTTGTGATTATTCGCCTCATCCACCAACCTTAGGCAATGCATGTATGCACGCAAGATTTCAGTAATCTGCTGTCAAATATTGCAGTCAAACCATAACAAGGTACGTACACAAGTATTTGAAAGTGTCCAATACTTGTGTATGTACATTTCTGTGATTATTCACCCAATTCACTGACCTTAGGCCATGCATGTATATATGCACAGCTGCTGCAGTAGGTGTTGTGTTGCATGAGGTACCTACATACATGTGAGGGGAACCTTGTGTGTGTGCACAGAGTGATGTGAGTTCTAGCCTGTTCTCCTTAGCCACCACCTAATGTGCCACCCTAAATGATGTCCATGTACGGACTGTTGGGTAAGTTTGAGTGAGCCCACATTTACTGTATAATATACGTATACAGTGCCTAGTGTGTGTTGAAATGTCAAGAAGGAATTATGTAGCTTGAGTCATTCATTGGTATTTAGGCTTGATGTTGAATTGTTGCTTAGCAACACAGCATGGCAGCATGATACTCCCATAGTGTCATTCACATGTGTTGCATTGACTATGCAGGAAGGAATGTAGACTGGAGACAGGTTGAGGACCTCTTTGACAGGATCAGAAACTGTGGTGAGAGTGGAGGGCACACGGAAGCAGATGCATAGCATGTACACATTCAATGGGATGGCCAACAAGATCTGGGGTCAAGTAAGGGAAGGTTCATGCATGTGGTGAGAGTGGGTGTACATCAGTGACACTGGCTGAGCATCCTCATCTGTACTACCAGTGACCACTTGGTGCAGTGCTTGTGTGGAGTGTCTCTGCATGAGTAGCTCTGCCACTGTGTACCACTAGCCACTGTTGTGGTGTGAGGTGATGGGTAATGAATGTCATTATGAGCTGCAGAATGTGTCTGCCATGTTTAGAGTTCACTGAGTGCATAACATGTTGTTATGTTTACCTTTCACAGATGGTGCCTTGAAAGGTCACTTTGGCAAGGTGTACTTGAGGCACCCTCCCCTCAGTGTAGCAGTGAAGCTGCTGTGCCTCCAACATGTACGAGAGGTGGAGTGTGAGGAAATACAAGGCTGTGAGGTGAGCATCAGTGTGAGATGTAATACTGATTCATGTCTTGCATCTCTTGATCCAGTTAGAACCTATTTCACCATACCCACATTATGCTTCCTACACCAATATGTGCCTAAACAATCTTCAGCAAATGGTTTCTGGCACTTCCAACCTCTTCCTGTGTGCCAGTATGGCCCAGGCTCCACTGGTTCTGTGTGCTTCCTTACAATAGAAGATTGCATCTCCCTGATGTTGCCCAGTCGAAGTTTCTGTATACGTGGCTGAACACGTACAGCATGCCCCACTTTCCTTATGACCACATGAACATAGAACCAGAGAGATATTGAGCTAACACGTAGCAATAGTTCTAACAAGTAAGACGATTCGACCGCGAAGGTCTTCGTCAGTTACAACACTGAAGAATAGGAGGGAAACGTCCACTTATATACAGCAACATGTGATGTCATAGGCGGGAATTTAAGTGACAGGTCATGAGTAAAAAAAAAACTAAAGTGAAATAATAAATGTTATAAAATAAATGATAAATAAAATAAAAAAAATAAAAAAAATAAGGTAAAATAAAATAAAATAAAATAAATAGTGATAACCTGTACTTGTACTGGTTTATGGTGGATCGAGGATAGGGTTCCACATTGTTGGAAGCTGTAGACCACTGTCCAGGTTCATGGTCTCTCCACTCTTCTTGATGAAGATGGCCTCGGTCGCACTCCGCTGCCAGTATCCAGAGGCACTGATTCTGACTTTGGCCTCATCCCAGTCAATGGTGTGGTTAGACTCATGGGCATGGACAGCGATCCCATTCTTGGGGTCTCCCCTCTTCACCGCCTTCTTCACCGCCTGAACATCAAGTTCACTGTTGAGGTAGAGAAGGACAACAAGCTAGCATTCCTCGATGTACATGTGACCAGAAGTGACACCAAGCTGAACACCGGTGTCTATCGCAAACCGACCCACACCAACCGCTACATCCCCTTTCACTCCCATCACCACCCAAGAGTGGTTACGGGTGTGTTACGGTGTATGCGAGACAGGGCCAACCGGATCTGCGACTCCACTTCCAGGACTACCGAACTTCAACTCCTACAGGAGGTTTTCCAGGCCAACGGTTTCCCTGAGGACCTGGTGAGGAAAACGCTCTCACAGAAACCCTCCCTTCCCCCTGTGGAATCCCCCTCCCCCCCTGACGTAGAACCACCCAAAATCCTCCGTCTACCGTATGTTAGAGGCATCAGTGAAGTGATAGAGAGTGTGTGTGCCCCCTTAGGACTCAAAGCCGCATTCAAGCCAATGAGAGCCCTAAGACAGTGCTTGATGAAAGTAAAGACCACTACCCCACAATACAGGAGGAAAGGAGTAGTGTATGAAGTCCCCTGCAAGGAATGTGACAAACGTTACATCGGGGAGACCAAGAGGACTGTAAAGGTCAGGCTTGAGAAACACAAACAGGCGGTGAAGAGGGGAGACCCCAAGAATGGGATCGCTGTCCATGCCCATGAGTCTACCACACCATTGACTGGGATGAGGCCAAAGTCAGAGACTGAGAAATGACCTGAAGAATGGCATTGCAGTACACGCATGGAAGACACAGCACAGGGTGGACTGGGAAGCTGCCACAGTCAAGCAGGTTGAAATGAACCACACACGGCGGAAGGTCATTGAAGCAATCCACATCAAGAAGCAGAAAGTCACCTCCAACCTGGACTGTGGTCGCTCCCTAAGCCCAGTATGGCAGCCTCTCCTCTGCCCACCATAACCAACCCCCCCCCCCCCCCCTGCTAGCACAGCATTAATTTATTCATTTATTTTAGTTATTCATTAATTATTATTTTTTTGAGAACCTGCATTACATCATAAATACCTCACTCATCATCCCCTGTCACACTGCCCATATTTAGGAACGGTTTTTCTCAGTCATGTCAGTTTAGTTTGTTGTACCAGTTGAGAAAGATCTTCGGATCGAAACGTCCTGGACATAGAATTATTGATTGTCAATCCAGCAGCTGCGAATTTTGCTCAAGAACTTCCATGACCAATACCCCTACACAGCAATGAGCCTTTACAGTATCATTTATAACATTTATTATTTCACTTTATTAATACGATAAAATGGCCTAGGCGCGATCTCCTATGATCTAGTTCAAGCTTTTCCTTTGAGTTAGCTTTGAGTTAGCTTGTCTATCTTAGGGTAGTTTCATCTATAGTGATTCCCAAACCATTCCATCCTGATCAGTCCTTCCAAGAAGATGAACGAAGAGCCTACGTACACGGGATCCGCGGAGCGCTCGCCCACAGATGAGCGGGGAATGTCGCGGGCCCCCTGCCACATCTGCCTCCGCCCGATGCCTTTGAGAAAGGACGGCGCAGTACGTGTACACGGCCCTGTGGGCCAGCGCTGCCCAGGATCAGGCTCTCCACCACTCCCACATGACACCTCCTCCACCGACGCTCCTCGACAAACGGGCACCCAAACACCAACTCCTATGGAGGATTTCTTGACGCTCCCGTATGTGAGGCTCTTGAAGAGGCTTCCGCGCGCCTCTCGAGACCAATCGGCGAGAAAGCTGGCCACCATCCTGGATGAAGTGACAGTGGTCAACAGCGCTAGCAGTTGGATGCGCCTATTAAAGTTCCCCAGACGCTGCCTCCGCGTTCCTATAAGAGGTGGTCGACGCTGGAGCCTGGCCAAACACGTGAACCAGCAGTTGGCTGAGGAGAGTGACCCGCCCCCCCCCTGTTTCTTTGGGCCGCAGGAGAGCCAACCCCTCCACCCAGAAGCCCCAAGAGCCGCTGCAGCTGCTGGCCAGAATGGTGTCAGAGAAAGTGGAGGAAGGAGACTTCAAGGGAGCTGTACGTTTAACATGCTCCGAGGATACCATTGCAAGTGACAGTGAAGCCACCATCGCTGCTCTGAGATCCAAACACCCAGACCCCCACCCTGAATCCATCTTTCCTGAAGCTCCTAACGGAAGTGCAATGACAGTAAGTGAAGGGGATGTGATGCAGGCGATTCGATCCTTCCCAAAAGGCTCGGCAGGTGGCCCTGATGGCCTCCGCCCACAACATCTCCAGGACATGGTTGGTGCATCGGCGGGTGCTGGGGGTGCTATGCTACCAACCTAGTGTTTGCAGGAGACATCCCTGTTGAGACACGGCCTTTCTTCTTTGGAGCTTCCCTCACAGCTTTAAATAAGAAGGATGGAGGGGTAAGACCCATAGCAGTGGGCTGCACCCTTCGTCGCCTTGTAGCAAAGGTGGCCAGCAGGTCAGTTATGGAGAGAATGGGACAGTACCTAGCACCACTACAACTTGGATATGGTACTCCCCTCGGTGCAGAGGCAGCAGTCCACGCTTCTAGATCATACCTTCATCTATTACCGTCTGATCATGTTCTCCTGAAACTTGATTTTAGAAATGCCTTCAATACAGTCAGAAGATATAAGATTTTAGCAGCTGCTAGAGATATGGTTCCCGAAATTTTCCCCCTCATATTTGCATGCTACTCTGCCCCTTCAACCCTATTCTTTCGAGACACCTCCTTGCTATCTGCTGAGGGTGTTCAGCAGGGTGACCCCCTGGGTCCATTGCTGTTCTGTTTGGTAATCCACCCGTTGGTACTGCAGCTGAGATCAGAGCTTCGCCTCTTTTACCTGGATGATGGCACTTTGGGTGGTCCTGAAGAGGGGTCCTACGGGACCTTGAGTTTATTGAACATGAAGCAGCATCTCTGGGCCTTCATTTGAACCGCAGTAAGACAGAACTAATTTGCACGGAGCAAGGCGGCAAGAAGATCCTGTGTGCTGCCCCTACTCTGTGCAAAGTCCTTCCTGAACAGGCAACCATCCTGGGATCCCCTATTGGCCAGAGGGACTCAATTGACACCTCCCTTGCTGACAAGGCACAGGCCTTGAAGACCATGGGAACAAGATTGAGTCACTTTTCCAAGCACGATGCAATCACCCTCTTGCGCCACTCCATAGCCATCCCAAGGGTAATGTACTTGCTCAGGACTGCCCCATGTTTCTTGTCTCCGCTTCTCAAGTCCTTTGACCTAGAGCTTCACTCCTGCCTTAGTACCATCCTCAATGTTAACCTGGTCGATGATTCAACCTGGACTCAAGCCACCTTACCTACAGGATCTGGAGGTATTGGGGTCCGCAACACAACACAGCTTGCACCGTCTGCCTTTTTGGCTTCTGCTGCTGGTTGCATGAGCCTCATTGAACAGATCCTGCCACCCAGGCTGCATGGTACATCCCACCCAGCAGTTGAGGATGCGCTACAGGAGTGGAGAATGGGTCATAGTCATCAGCCACCAGCCTCCCCGTAAAAAGTACACCAAAGGTCTTGGGACCAACCTCGTGTCCAAGCTGCCCTTGATAGGCTCCTTGATGCGACCACTGACCAGAAGGACCGTGCAAGGCTCCTGGCAGCCTCAACAAAGGAGTCGGGAGCTTGGCTGAATGCCCCACCGATCTCATCCCTGGGCCTTCGTATGGACGACGAGGTGGTTCGCATAGCAGTTGGGCTCCGCCTGGGTGCTCCTCTGTGTTACCCACACTCATGTTGTCACTGTGGTGCCGTGGTGGACAAACGAGCCATCCATGGTCTCAGCTGTTACAAGAGTGAGGGATGCCGCTCCCGCCATGCAGCAATCAACAACATCATCAAGCGCTCCCTGGCGGCGGCACAGATCCCTTCAGTGTTGGAGCCTCCAGGGCTTTGCAGGTCAGATGGAAAGAGACCTGATGGGGTGACGATCATCCCCTGGAAGACAGGTCGTACCCTTGTCTGGGATGTCACATGCACAGATACCTTTGCTGCATCACATCTAACACTTGCCGCCAGGGAGGCAAGGGCTGTTGCAGCATTGGCGGAAGAGAGGAAGAGGGCAAAATACCTGGACTTGGCACAGACACACCACTTCGTTGCGGTAGTTGTGGAGACAACTGGTGCCATGGGCACTGATGCCCTGGACTTTTTTGCAGACGTTGGAAGCCGAGTCAGGGCGGTTTCTAATGAAGGGCAGTCACGTTCTTTCATCCTGCAGCAGGTCTCCGTGGCCTTGCAGCGAGCCAACGCTGCCTCAGTCCTGGGGACCATAGGGTGACCCCTTTAGGTTAGGTATTAGGGTATTAGGTACTTATCATTATTTCTATTAATTTGATGTTATATACGTATATATAAATATACAAATATATCATTTGTTGTGATTTTATTATTATTATTTTATTTTTTTACTCATGACCTGTGACTCAAATTACCGCCTCTGACATCACATGTTGCTGTATATAAGTGGACTTTTCCCTCCTATTCTTAAGTTTTGTAACTGACGAAGACCTTCGCGGTCAAAATGTCTTACTTGTTGGAACTATTGCTACGTGTTAGCTCAATATCTCTCTGGTTCTATGTATTCCGTAGCATGAGCCTCTACGACATCACATGAACATACCAACTATTCTGTGGAAGTCTGTTTTCGGTTGCAACCAATCGTGGGTGGCTATATATATACATATATGTGCACAGCCTAGTTAAAGCCAGTATTCTTTGCAGATAATACATACTCTGACTGCTCTACAGGCAAGTGAAGTGTGTGCACACGTATGTCCATGACACACTGCATGACAGTTATTGCATATACTGGCTTTTGGGTATCGTAGAGGATCACATCCTAGAGGCTGTACACCCTAGTCTTCCATCAACTCTGGTTCGCTACTCCACTACAACTTACTCCGGTGTCACCCTCCTCCCCCAACCGTCATGCAGAGTGGCCAGTCTAGAGAAGCATTAGCTATTCACTACTCAGGGAACATGGCATATCTGCATCCTATACGCATTTGATAGGCTGCAATAGGCATGGGCATCTAACAGTGTTACAGAGCGTTTGCCTTCTAGCTACTCAGGTACAGGCTGTGGGGGGACCATCCACTATAATGGGGGGCAGCTACCTCCGGATCAAACGCTGCTCACGTACAGGCTGTGGGGGGACCATCCACTCCAGTGTGGGGCAGCTACCTCTGGATCAAGCAGCCCCCTTCGGACTACTTCCTCTGGTGTAAGAAGCCCGGGGGGCGACTTACTCCGGGGGGGGGGGGGGGGCTATTTCCTCCGTGACAGGTCTCTTCATAGGTAGCTAAGCAGCAGCTGGCACAAGCACGTGGCTTAACTCGTCCAATCAGTTTATCACTGTCAGCCATTTTTATCATATGATGTCATAAAAATGGTGGGAACGCGCTCGCAACAAAGGATACCTTAATTTTTAGCTTCTGAGAGCACCTTGCCTCCTCTTCTAAGCATGTAAGTAGGTTCCGCCGCCTATGTCAGGTATGTGTTCATGCATCAGCTTGTGCATCAATCTATACCATCTGTTTCGTCTCAAGTCTTTCCATGCAAACCCACATCCCAGTCTAGTCCATTTATAATAGCCACTATAGTCGGCGCCGATTCTATATCTAGAAAGCTATAAATTTAACAAGGATTATACTAATAGAAAGCACAATGATAAAGTTTCAGTTGAACGTGTGTTTTGCCTCTCCCCGCTTCGGTAAGTAGGAGAAAGACAGGAAAATACAAGTTAAAAAAAAAAATCGGCGGCGCGGAAGCCATATTTGTTATTACAGCTCATGCAGTATCTGTGAGGTTGACAGTGGCAATTGGTGTTTCTCCCCATCCCATTGCATGACGCACTGTGTTGATGTGTTATTCTACAGGCAATGGACCATGAGCTCCTGAAGGAGATGGAAAAGGCACTTGGAGAAAACAAGACTCTTGAAAAGTTAAAACTCACTACTAATGATGTGACACTACCCAAGGAGTTCTGTCGCAGTGTTGTATTTGGGATTGGACTAAATGCATCTTTGTTAAATGTGGACCTCTACTTTGATCCTATCAATTGGGATTTCCCCAGTGTTGGTAGGTTGGTGTATGTCAGTCGCATGTTGTGTGACTCAGTTGGATGTAGTGTATAGTGTGTAACAAGCAATAGTGAGGATGTCAATGTGAACTTAAGTATGTATACGTATAGGTATTGTGTTTACATGTTCAACTCTACTCCTGTTCCTATACCCAGTGCCTGCAGACATTCACGGAAGTGTTCAACATGCTATTTTAAGAGGTGTTCCAGTGGATGTTTTGTCGAAGTTGTTCCTGTTGTTCAGTCAAGCCAAGCAATTTGAGTGTACTAACATCCGCCCCCCACAAGAGGTACAGTGTGTGTACATGTACAGTGTGACGTGGGATGTACTAGTCATTTGTACCAATCACTATTTGACAGAAACGGGGGGGGTGGGGATCTGTGTGGTAGGGGGAGCTCTGTTGGGGGGAACTGGGGTGTGTGTTGGGGGGAGTGATGGGGGAGAGCTTTGCGTGTGGAGAGCTGTGTGGCTTGAGATGCTCTTGTCATTTGTACCAATCACTATTTGACAGAAACTGGGGTGAGCTTTGGGGGACGGGAGGGCTCAACTAGAGAGAAGCTGTGAGGGGGAGAAGGGGCTGTGGGGTGGAGTTGTTTGGTAGGAACTGGGGGGGGGGGGGAGCTGTGGGGGGAAGTGTCTGTACTGGTGTACATATACTTCTGAACCTTCTTTATTGGACCGAGCCTGAGCAAGCCCCACATTAACGAGTTGTATGGCTCCGGTTGCTATGTATGTATGTATGTATGTATGTATGTATCTTGTACGTCCGACCAACAGACCGTACGTCCATTAGGCCTCGGGGTTCCAAATTTATGTGGGATACTAAAATGGTGAATACTAAAATGGCCACCATTATATGTGGCTCGTATTATTTGCCATGGACAGCTTCAATTGAACAGTTATTTGAACAAAACACAGTGGAAGCTCCTAACAACAATCATAGAGGAGTGCAGTCAAAGAAGGGCTACTGGCAACTGCTTTGCCTCCAACTCAAAAATTTCACAAGACCCACAAGAAGTCTACAGAGTTACATTGACCCATAGCTGTTCCCTCTCTCTATCTTCCTCCTGTACCCGACTCCTGTGCTCATCGCGTAGCTACACCCTGCTCTTCCTGAGGACTTTGGCCTATTAGTCTCAATCCAGCCATCATGCAACCAAGTGGACATTTTCCCTTTCCCAGCATTTACAGTACATGTCAAACCATGCACATACAAGCAACTGTACATAGCCACATTACATCTAAGGTTTTAGCTTGCTCAGGCTCGCCCCCACAATGCAAAGTATCTATCTAGTATACTTCAATTGTAAGCCTCTCAAGACTCTATATATACTGGTGTACCGTATATGTTACGGCCCGATTCCCAACCTCTGACTGGTTTCGAAACTGGTCAGCCCATTTCGAAGCCGGTCAACCGGCTTCGAAATGGGTCATGGCCTGCGATCTGGAATCGTTGCGGGCAAGCAGTTGCACGTGGCCGACAAGCACACAATGGACTTCTAACATTCCTCTCGCAGAATTTCCCCCAGGTAACAAGCGGGGAACAAGCGGCGTCTATTATGAGGAATTTGGGAACAGAATATGAACTCCATCAAAGAGCCATCTTCTGCAGACAATAACTTGTGTTACTATGTAAAGAAGAACAATTTGCAGTTGTTGAACCTCCCAATTTTCAGTTGTTGAACCTCCCAAGTCTTGGTGTAACCTGATTTAAAACTGGGTCGACCTGGTTTAAAACTGGGCTGACCTGATTTAAAACTGGATCAACCTGGTTTAAAACCGGGCTGACCTGGTATAAAACTGGGCTGAGATGTCCTACAAGTAGTGGATCATTAAGTCAAGTACTGTTGCACGTATGAAATAGGGTCAGTTTGAAACTGGGGAAACCTGATTTAAAACTGGGTCGACCTGGTTTAAAACCGGGCTGATCTGATTCATAACTGGGTCGACCTGTTATAAAACTGTGCTGAGATGTCATGCAAGTATTGATCATTTTCAAGAACCGTTGTACACAAGTAGCTAGCTAGCTACTTAGCTATTTTGCATTTGGTTCTACTCACACTGCTCACTGTGTATACTTGTCACTAAGACTTAGCTTACAGCATCGTGGGGGCGAGCCTGAGCGAGCTAAAGGTGCCGATGGCATGCAGCTATTTGCATTGGACTGCATAGCGTACATTGTAGATGCTGACATGAACCGAGTGTTTGCTTGTATGAATGATATGTAGAGGCTAAAGCTGATGCTAATGAAAGTGGATGTTGTAATCATAGACACACAAATGGAGCAATGTTACAATCAGATGATCTTGTCGTAAGCCAGGTGAAGACCGTTTCTCAGAACCCTCAGCAGCGGTTGTATTGCTGAGTGTTCTTCTTAGTGGCTTTCCTGTGGGCATTGTATAAAGGAGTGATCTGCTGACTACTTCGCTTAGGATCCTGTGAAATTCTCGAACGTGGAGGAAGATTAGTTGGCGCTATTCCTTCGTACGATGCCTATGTCCTTGCCTGGGTGAGAGGTTGGAGTGTCCGCTTCGTGTCGTACGATTTCCTTCTCGTTTGAAGCTGTCCGTGGCGAGTATTTGAGTCGCACGCAAAGTGCTACGCAGAGGGCGGCCATCTTGTCCATTCTGTGTATATGGAAATATACGGTGAGCCGTACGTACGGCGCATATATGTAATAGTTAAATGCCGACCAAGAGGTGTCTACGGGATTTAGATCACGAAGCTCGAGGGCGCGAAGCGCCCGAGTGCTGAGTGGTCTAAATCCCGTAGACACCGATTGGTCGGCATTTAACTATTATAGATCCAAAACGACTCACTAACCCCATCACGTCTCTACTGATTGGCGACAAACCCGGTCCTCTAGGCAACGTACGCCGTCTAGAACGCCGCTTCTTCGGTTAGAATGGCTTCAGGAACGTCTGGTTGCTTCTGCGTCGCCAAAAAAGTTCGGCGTTGGCTCCTGTGTCGCCTGCCAAAAGGGAGCTTCCCTTTCGGGCTCAAGCTCCACCTCTGAAGCACCTACAGTTCCAGCAAAAGGTCGCGTTTCATCGCGCAACATCTCACAGCTGCCACCGCTCTATTCAAAGCCGACGTCCCTGAAAACATAATTCAAGAGAGAACAGGCCATCGCTCTTTGGACGCTTTAGGATGTATGGACGTTCTACAGAAAGGCAACATGGCGCAGCCGCCAAGATCCTCAAGAGGTAGAAGAAACTTCAGTGACTTCTGACTCTATTATTATTTTTTATTATTACTATCAATTATATTATTATTATTATTATTATTATTATTACTATTATTACACTTCTGTCTATTATGTATAATAATTGTGTATGGATGACGTCATTAATATCGTCACGCGCACTCTGCCCGCAACGTACGTATATGGGATTTATCATCACGCGCACTCTGCCCGCAACGTACGTATATGGGATTTATCGTCACGCGCACTCTGCCCGCAACGTACGTATATGGGATTTATCGTCACGCGCACTCTGCCCGCCACGTACGTATATGGGATTTATCGTCACGCGCCAAGCTTTAGAATGATTCTATGAGATTTAGAATCATCGTTTAGACGCACGTTACCATGGCAACAGGATCTATATATATATATATAGATATAGACGCGGCAGACGCGAGACTTGTCAGTGTGGGGCGAGCTCAGGCTCGCCCCAATAAATTCATCAGATTGTTCGATCAATTCTTCCCTTGAGGAGATCATTTTATGTACTGCCGACGTTTTCTCAGCCCGTTTTAGAGCAGCCAAGTTTCTCTGAGCCATTCAAAGCGAGTCAAGTCAGGTACCTCTGACACGTTTCATAGCGGGTCAGGTGCCATTTAGAATTTGGGATCGGGTCGCCCGGCTTTAAAACGGGTTGACCGGGTTTAAAGCAGGCGACTGGTTTCAAAATGAGCCAAGTTGCGAATCGGGTCGTAACATATACTAGGAGTAGGAGTGTGACATGATACAAGGATATGAAGTAGACATCACTCTAAGGCCGAATGACAAGGTGGACATTCTGAGATTCTTTTGCTTCTGTGTTCATTGTAACCTTCAACCCAACTGTACATGTGTGGTGGCACATTGAGTATTGGACCATGCACATCACAATGACAGTCACAGCATGAATGCCATCATGATTGCACAACCACTTCCAATCCCGTCATCAATTCCATTAAGCTGTTTAACCCATTAGCGCCGAATGACCACTGTACTGGTCGGTATTACGCAACCCCCGAGTGCCGAATGACCAGTACACTGGTCACTTCCAGTAGTTCGTAAAAGTGAGCCTTTTCTGCAGCGAAGGAGAAAGGCGCCGTCTTTTTAGCGCCGGCGCTGCAACGATTAGTGTTCGTGCACCCTTCTACATAGCCGATAAAAGAGATTTACGAAAAGCGAAGCGCGTGAAATTGCGCGGCAACAGAAGCCATTTTACAACTGTCCCGCCTTTCGAAGGCGCGAACCTCGACGGTGCCAGTCGCTTGAGCGAAGACACAAACGTTCTGCAGACGACAGTACGACGACAGCGTAACGTCATTGCCCTTATTCCTCCTTGGTGAGTCCTCTGAAAGCTTGACATTTGCCAGGAGAGCAAAATATGGAACTTACAAATAATTTTATACAATACACACACAACAGCACAAAGGAGAAGATGGCCAGTTCATCCAGGCTTTCAGGAGAGGAGGTCCTTGCTCTCCTAGACAAAGATGATGAGGAAGATGATGTTGAGGATGAACCCTTCTTCCCTGGAAGTGACGATGATTGTGGCATCCTACAGGAAGAAATTGACAGTGACCATGAGCTTAGGTTGGTCACAATATGACCTGAATTGCTTCCTATCTACAGCAATAATTAGTGCAAATCTGCATTCTTGCAGTGAACTAGAAGACACACAAGAAGACGATGACGAAGATGAAGTCAGGTTTGTAATTGTGTCAGGTCACCATATGGCTTGATGCTATCTAATGCAGAATATTATACTCACCTTACAGCTCTGCCAATATCAAGTGGTCCACACCCTGTGTGTCCAGACAGACACACGCATTCACGGGCAAAGGTGGTCCACGCATCACCATCCCATCGTTAGTGAAGGAGATCTTTTTCTTGTTTTTCACCTCATCAGTCATCGACATAATGGTGTTGGAGACAAACAGATATGCATCAACATGCTTGGGTGACAGATCGGAGACATGGACAGCAGTTACCACAAATGAACTATGTGCCTATATGGGGTGCATGATACTGATGGGCTTCATCAAGCTCCCTTCACTACGCGACTACTGGAAGAAGGACAGGGTCTTCCGCTACCCACCAATAGCTGATGTGATTTCACGAGACCGATTTCTTGCCATTCATCGCTATCTACATTTTATCAACAACGAAACACTCTCCGCACCAGGTTCAGTTGATCATGACAAGCTAGGGAAGATCAGGCCAATAATCACTGCCCTTTCCGAGCAATTCGCAGCCATTTACGAACCAGGACAGAACATCAGTATTGATGAAGCCATGATACCCTTCAAAGGCAGATCTACCATGAAGCAATATCTACCTTTGAAACCTGTAAAAAGGGGTTTCAAGGTATGGCTGAGGGCAGAAGCTGAGAATGGGTATGTGTCTGCCTTTGATGTGCATACTGGCAAGAAGGGACAAGCCGTTGAACATGGATTAGGGGCTAGAGTAGTGAAGGAACTCAGCAGTGACTTGCACCACACCTACCGCCATCTATACTTTGATAACTTTTTCTCTAGTGTGGACCTCTTATTGGATCTATGGCGCACTGGTTTGTACGGTTGTGGAACCATGCGCACAAATCGAAAAGGATTCCCAGAACTTCTGAAACGTCATACAAAGAAAGGGCTGGCAGTTAGGGGAGATAGTATTACTGTCCAACATAAGGAGAGCAATACAACCGTCTCACTGTGGCAGGACAGTCGCCCTGTTATTGTTATTGCAAATAATACAGATGGCACGGTAGCTGAGACGGTGAAAAGAATGAAGAAGAATGGCACTAGAGAGACCTACCCTTGCCCATCATCCATTGCTCTCTACAACAGGTTTATGGGAGGTGTTGATCGTAACGATCAACTCAGAGGATACTACAGCACTCCTATCAAGTGCCGGAAATGCTACAAGTACATCTTCTGGTTTCTCTTTGATGTTGCTATTACAAATGCATTCATTTTATGCAAAGAGTTTTCATCCTTGGACATACGGACAGTGAAGAGCTTCAGAGTGGAATTGGCTAAGCAACTGCTTGGTGACTACAATGGCAGAAAGAGGGCAGGATGAGCTAGCATTACAGCTACAGCCAAGCGTTTCTGCCAAAGCCATTTTCCCACTCGTGGCAGTGATCAGGTACACCGCTGCCACTACTGCTCAAAGTTCAGAAAAGAACGCCGAGCCACGGTGTGGTTCTGCAAAGACTGCAGTCTATTTCTCTGCCACAATGGCACAGAACAGGACTGCTTCTTTCTTTTGCACACACACCATGGTCCTTTCTGTGAGGAGTGATCCTACACGCAGTATGGTGTAACACCAAAGCCTTTCCCTACTGTACTGTGACATATTCTACATGTTTTACTCTGGATTACTATCCTTCACAGCGCTATTCAAGTATGCGAATGATGAATACCCATACACTGTATGATATCTTGACAATCTGCATGCATCAACACGCAGACAATGGGTGACCGTCACCGTTGCATGCGAGACTCACCACGTTTCACCATCTTTTCTTCAATCGCGCTTGTGAAGACTCCAAGTCGGCACAAAATCACGATCCACAAGCTTGCATGGAGATGTCTTTGTAGATTCCACGGCACAGTGTCGCTGCCCATAGCCGAAGGAAGCGTCAAAACGTGGAAATTGTTTAACGTGCAATTCGGCACGTGCGGCGACATTTTTATTTCGGCACTAAGGGGTTGCGCGCGCAATTCGAACTTCGGTGCTAAAGAGTTAAGCTACAGTGTAATGTGACTACATGTAATGTGTCATTACATACTATAACTTTTAGCAGTGCAGGCCATTATCTCTTTCTACTCCTCCTCTCCAGCAAAGCTGTATCATATATCGCACGGGACATGGCAGTTTCTGTTTACGTAACGGTGAACCCTGCGGTTTTGTCACATTCTTGTGCATTTCCGTGGTTATGCATGTGACTGCACGTGGTGTGCGTGTAATTACTATGAAACGTCGCATCCGGTTTGGCAGTGTTCGAGGATAAGCGGGCACTGAAGCTACTTGTTTTATAAGTAAACGTTCAATGGAGTAGTCTCGCGTACCAGACCCTTTCCTCTATTGTGCAACACCGGGTGTTGCACAATAGAGGAAAGTCTCTGGCTATGCGAGACTATCAATGGAGTGGTTCTAGCATTGTCAAGGCACAGATTCTACAGCTAAAACGCTCGAAATGCCGTTTATTATAGTCCATTCGGACCTAGCGGTGCGTAACTTAGGCTTCCTGATACTGCAAGTCACACGAACTGCGCATGACTCTGGTTGTTAGAGGCTGAAAAGATGAGCGCTGTTAGTAGACAGTCGTGTGGGATCTCAGAATATCCAATTGATTTACTATATAACCAGAGTTAGCTAGCTATATACTTTTTTAACTTTTCCATGTCTCCGCTTTTGATGCATTGTTCCTGTCATGAGTAGCAAGTCTCCGAATTCTCTGTAGCAGCAAAGAAGTATCGTCATTGCGATGTAACTTACCAACGGATTCATTATCAACAGCTGAGACATTGAAAAGTTCAGGTATGTGTTCATGCATTCAGCTTGTGCATCGATCTATACCATCTGTTTCGTCTCAAGTCTTTCCATGCAAACCCACATCCCAGTTTAGTCCATTTATAATAGTCACAATAGTCGGCGTCGATTCTTCATCTAGAAAGCTATTAATATAACAATGATTATAACAATAGAAAGCACAATGATAAAGTTTCAGTTGAACGTGCATTTTGCCTTTCACCGCTTCGGTAAGTAGGAGAAAGACAGGCAAAATACGTGTTAAAAATCGGCGGCGCAGAAGCCATATTTGTTTACTTTGCCATGTCCCACATACGGTATGCCTTGATCAGATTGCATTATTGATGATGATGTGTAAGTGTGTGTATGCACTAACTGCATGTTTTCAGGTGTGTTGTACCTTTTTGACAGCTAGTGCCTCATGCAGTAGCTGTGAGGGTGACACCCACTTGCAGTGTGTAGTGTGTGACAGTGGCAATTGGTGTTTCTCCCCATCCCATTGCATGACGGACTGTGTTGACGTGTTATTCTACAGGCAATGGACCATGAGCTCCTGAAGGAGATGGAAAAGGCACTTGGAGAAAACAAGACTCTTGAAAAGTTAAAACTCATTGATGGTGGTAATGATGTGACACTACCCAAGGAGTTCTGTCGCAGTGTTGTATTTGGGATTGGACTAAATGCATCTTTGTTAAATGTGGACCTCTACTTTGATCCTATCAGTTGGGATTGCCCCAATGTTGGTAGGTAGTTGTATGTCAGTCAAATGTTGTGTGACTCAGTTGGATGTAGTGTATAGTGTGTAACAAGCAATAGTGAGGATGTCTATATGAAGTTAAGTATGTATACGTAGGTATTGTGTTTACATGTTCAACTCTACTCCTGTTCCTATACCCAGTGCCTGCAGACATTCACGGAAGTGTTCAACATGTTATTTTAAGAGGTGTTCCTGTGGATGTGTTGCCGAAGTTGTTCTTGTGTTTCAGTCAAGTCAAAGACTTTGAGTGTCGTTCCATCCGCTCCCCACAAGAGGTACAGTGTGTGCACATGTACATGCAGTGTGGCTTGAGATGCACTAGTTATTTGTACCAATCACTTTTTGACAGAAACTGGAGTGAGCTTTGGGGGGGGGGTGCTGTGTGGGGTGGGCTGTTTGGGGGAGCTGTGTATGGAGAGACTGTGTATAGGGAGCTAGAGAGAAGCTGTGTGGGGAGAGCTGCGCATGTGGTGAGGCTGTGTGGGGGAGCTGTTTGGTACGAACTGGGGGGGGGGGAGCTGTGGGAGGAAGTGTCTGTACTGGTGTACGTATACTTCTGAACCTTCTTTATTGGACTGAGCCAAAGCAAGCCCCACATTAACGAGTTGTATGGCTGCGGTCGCTATGTATGTATGTATGTATGTATCTTGTACGTCCGGCCAACAGACCGTACGTCCATTTAGGCCTCAGGGTTCCAAATTTATACAGGGTGCTAAAATGGTGAATACTAAAATGGCCACCATTACATATGGCTCGAATTATTTGCCACAGACAGCTTCAATTGAACAGGTATTTGAGCAAAACACAATGGAAGCTCCTAACAACAATGATAGAGGCAGTACAGTGAAAGAGGGCTACTGGCAACTGCTTTGCCTCCAACTCGAAAATTTCACACAAGACCCACACGAAGTCTACAGAGTTGCATTGATCCATGGCTCTTCCCTCTCTCTCTCTCTTCCGTCTGTACCCAACTTCTCTGCTCATCCCATAGCTACACCATCTGTACTTGTTACACACTCTCATCTTCCTGAGGACTTTGGCCTATTAGTCTCAATCCAGCCATCATGCAACCAAGTGGACATTTCCCCTTCCCAGCATCTACAGTACATGTCACCCCACACACATACAAGCAACTGTACATAGCTGCATTACATCTAAGGTTTTAGCTTGCTCAGGCTCGCCCCCACAATGCAAAGTATCTATCTAGTATACTTCAATTGTAAGCCTCTCAAGACTCTATATATACTGGTGTGTATACTAGGAGTGGCCCAGCTGTGTGGGGGAAACTGTTTGGGGGAGCTATGTGGGGGGAACTGTGTGTCACTGCATGATTGCACATCCAATTCCAACCCCGCATCATTAATTCAGTTTAAGCTGCAGTGTAATGTTACTATATGTATATTGTCATTACTTCCTTATGTAAGTACGTACCTTTAACTTTAGCAATCCCTCTCAAGACCTAAGGTGGACATGATGACATTGTTTTGCTTCTGTTTTGCTTCCAACTCCACATGTGTGGTGGCACATTGAGTATATAGGACCATGCACATCTCAATGATGGCATGAATACCATCATGATTGCACAACCACTTCAATTCCGGTCCATCATTAATTCCATTCCACAGTTTAAGCTACAGTGTAATGTGACTACATGTAATGTGTCGTTACTTCCATACCTTTAACTTTTATCAGTGCATGCAGGCCTCTTTCTACTTCTCATCTTTCCATCATACCTTGATCATTCTAATATTGTATACTATGGTGCGTGTGTATACATTATTGTGTGTTTTCAGGTGTGTTGTGCCTGTTTGACAGCTAGTGCCTCATGCAGTGGCTGTGAGGGTGACACCCACTTGCAGTGTGTAGTGTGTGGCAGTGGCAATAGGTGTTTCTCCCCATCCCATTGCATGACGGACTGTGTTAATGTGTTATTCTACAGGCAATGGACCATGAGGTTCTGAAGGAGATGGAAAAGGCACTTGGAGAAAGCAAGACTCTTGAAACATTATTACTCTCTGATGATGAATATGTGGCTATACCCAAAGAGGTCTTCCGCCACCTTGTGTGTGGCATACAACTAAATGCATCTTTGTCAGCAGTGAACCTCAACTTTGAACCCTTCAATTGGGACTGTCTCAGAGATGGTAGGTTGGTGTATGTCAGTCACATGTTGTGTGACTCAGTTGGATGTAATGTGTAGTGTGTAACAAGCAATTAAGAGGAGATCTACGGTACGTGGCAGAAAAAAGTTAGCGTACTACGGGTGAGGTACAGATACGGGTACGGGCGTACTTGATCATAAATGATATCGTAGAGGCTCATTGCAATGGCAAAAATGGAATTGCAGTGCACGCTCACAAGACTCAGCATGGGATTGATTGGAATGGAGCACAAGTGAAGAAGATGGAAACCAATTATTGGAAGAGAAGGACCATTGAAGCCATCCAAATCAAAACCAGCAGTGAGACAATGAACCTAGACAGTGGCCTGCAGCTGCCCTCAGTATGGAACCCAATTTTGAATCCACCCTAGACTATCTGCATTCTCCTCATCCAATGTACATTCCACCAATTGATATCTTAATTTTAATTTTATTCATTTATTCACAACCTGTCACCCCATCACAAGATTCCCGCCTTAACACGTTGACCTTACTGTATATAAAGACCAATCTTTACCTATGACTCTCAGTTTTGTACCTGATGAAGACCTTCGTGGTCGAAACGTCCTACCACTGCAATTATTGCACCTTTTGCTATGTGAATGCTCATTATCACTGTTGATCATCAATGGCTACGTGCGTAGTCGATTATAGGTACGGATGTAGTACGGATTCGTATCTACGCGTACTGGCGTAGTATACGTACAGTACGTACTCTCGAGTACGCCCACAGATATTTCTATCTACGAATTCGAAAGGGCATGATGCGAGTCCATGAATTTCTCCTAGCCCTTTGTCGTCACATCAAGAAGAATGTCGCCTTAATTTGTCTTATATATCACCGTTGTTGAAGGTCGAAGTGTCAGGATCTTGTATCATCGTCTTCCTTGACGTTATCGTATTTCCCCTTCTTTAGAGAGTGGTTCAGTAGTTGAAGATGATGTACTCTGATTACATGAAACAGAGAATTCTCTTCTACGGGCATCTGAGAAAGAGTTACATCCAGATGTCACGCTGCTTGTCTGAAGAAGGGTACGCAACAACGAAAGTCAGGGTCTACAAATCTGTCAAGCGATACGAAGAACGAGGGATAATCTCGCACTCACCATACGATATATCATATATAGTTCGGAAGGAAGCCTCTATAGGTATCTACTTCTGTGGCAAATATACCTCAGTGCTTCATGCCTCGGTCGATTGAGAGTACGTACGGGCGTAGTATGAATACGGGTGTAGTATGAATACGGGCGTACAAATTTAAACCTACGGGCGTATATGCCTGCAGCTACGGACGTACCAATAAATATTCACGTGCCTACGTACGGGCGTAGTACGCTAACTTTTTTCTGCCACGTACCATATGTGAAGTTAAGTACGCATGTATACGTAGGTATTGTATTTACAAGTTCAACTCTACTCCTGTTTACCTACCCAGTGCCTGCAGACATTCAAGGAAGTGTTCAACATGTTACTCTGCGATATGTTCGCGAAGATGTATTGCCGAGGTTGTTTATGTGGTTCAGTCAAGTCAAGCACTTAGAGTGTCATGACATCCCCCCCCTACAAGAGGTACAGTGTGTGCACATGTGCTTGGGAGGCACTTGTCATTTGTACCAATCACTATTTGACAGAAAGTGGGTTGAGCTTTGGGGGGGAAGAGGCTGTGTGGAGGGGAACTTAGTGCAGTGAACGGGGGGAGCTGTGTGGGGGAGTCTGTGTGGGCTGGGAGAGCTGTTCTGGGGAGCTGTGTTTGAGAAGCTGTATGGGGGCTGTGTATGGGAGGAGCAGTGTTTCATTCATGTCTTGCGTCTCTGATCCAGTTAAAGCCTTTTTCACCAGACCCACAATGTACAGTGTGGATGGCTTGGGATGCAGTCTTGTGTACTTTTTGACAGTGTTAACTTGCTTATAGGAGTGCCCTTTCTGTATTGGACATGTGTAAGGTGACTCCACATTTTGGGTGTAGTGTTCAATAGCAGATGTATACAGATATATAACAGCCTAGACAGTAGCCACTGATAGCAAGCAGTCTTCCCACACTGGCAGTAATGGATACCTGAGGAGGTGAGTGGGTTGCAGCCCCAATGCAAAGGGCACGTGCATGAGATGATTGTGACAGAGCCTCCTGTGGAGACACTCACCACTGCAATGCTGTTCTTTTATTACCAAGTGGATGCATGTGTTGTTCACTGTTTACGTCAACTGTCCATTGTAGCATGGTTCTGACCATGTTGGTTCTTCGTACAGAATACAGTGAGCAAGGAGGATGTGAAGTTCACTGAAGTAGAGCAGGCTCTGTCTGGAATGGGTCGACTGGAGAAGTTGGTCCTGGGAATTGGTAGATATGTAAGTTTGAGGTGGTATAACATTGTTGTGTCAAATTGTACCAGTGCCTTAGTGCAAGGCATGTGATTGTGACATGTGGTCCAAGTGTCACCTGGTGTCTTTGTGTGTGTACATATGTAAGTAAGTGAAGAAGTACTTGCTGGGAATGTGGGCTAATGTGAGTTGATGTGGCATTACATTTCAGTGTCAGTGTACCAAGCACTAGTGCACTTCATGTGGTTGTGATGTGTGGGTCGAGTGTCAGCTATAGCTTTTAGGGTTAGGATTACGGTTAAGATTAGGGTTAGGGTGTTCACTACTCTCACTGCTATGCAATCACTGCATGCACTAGGCAACTCGTGTGTGTGTGCACATGGATGCATGTATCAGTATAACTAGTTTGTGTTTGCATTTGCGCATTTGTATTTGCATTTTCTGTTTTATTCCTGTATGTATAATAATTATACGTATATCTCACATTCCGCTTGTTGCTCCTCCCTCAATTGCTAGGGTTGGTCAGACTCACTCATGGTGGAGTTTGGAGTATCTGTTTTAAAGGGCATTTCAGGAAACAGGCACTTGACTCACTTTTTCCTGTACTACCGTGGTGGGAGAAGCAACCTCCTCCACAATATTCTTGACAGAATGCCAACTGATGTGCAGAGACATTTCATCATTGGCAAGTATACTCATGAGTCTGGACTCACCTTGCCCTGCATCAGCCGCTCTGCATCAGGTGAGAATACCAACAGTATGGGGGGAGCTGTGTTTGGCGAGCTGTGTGGGGAGCTGTGTGGGGTAACTGTGTTTGGGAGCTGGGAGGAGCTGTGTGGGGGGGACTCTGGTGGGGGAGCTGTGTAGGGGGAGCTGCACGGGGAGCTGTGTGGGGTAACTGTGTGAGGGAACTGGGAGGAGCTGTGTGCGTGGGGCTGTGGGGGGGGGATATGCACACCAGTCACCAGATGGTCCAGGCATACACACACCATTGCCTCCAGATTCTAAGTATGGATATAAGCATAGACTCACCTTTCCTTGCATCAGCCGCTCTGGATCAGGTGAGAGTACCAACTTACTGTTGTTGTTTACTCCAGCCTTGTTGTTGTTTACTCTAGCCTAGTGTACCTCCAATAGCAATATTGGTACAAGGGAACTGTGTGGGGGGAGCTGTGGGGGGGACTGTGTGGGGAACTGTGTGGGAGGGAGCTGTGTGGGGGGACTGTGGGGGGGAGCTGTGGGGAGAACTATGGTGAGGGGACCTGTGTGGGGGGAGCTGTGTGGGGGGAATTGTGGGGTTGACTGCATGTGTGGGGCGAGCTGTGTGGGTGAAGCTGTGTGTGTGAGCCTTCCTCTCCTGCCCCTCCCCTCCCCCTTCCTCTCCTGCCCCTCCCCTCCCCCTTCCTCTCCTGCCCCTCCCCTCCCCCTTCCTCTCCTGCCCCTCCCCTCCCCCTTCCTCTCCTGCCACAGTGCATGCACAGTGCAATGTGAGCAGATGAAGTCTCAGTCATTGAAATAGTGAGGGAAGTGAAGTATTCTTCAATACTCAATACAGTGAAATAGTTCTATATTTAGTGAGGCAAGGCAGTGGAGCCTGCATCGATGAAAATTGTTGCTATGGCAACCACTTCAATTTGTCATGCACCCTTATGTTTGTAGGTGCCTTAATTATTCTTCCCCCCACAGTCACCCCACACAGCTCCCCCCACATGTACACACGAGTGAATGCTAACCCAGATGAAGAAGAGCATTCACTCGTGTGTACATGTAGGGGGTGCTGTGTGTTGAGGAGGACTGTGTGGGGGGAGCTGTGGGGGGGGGGGAGCTGTGGGGGGAACTGAGGGGGGAGTTGTGTGGGGGGAGCTGTGTGGTAGAGCTGTGTGGGGGGAGCTGTGTGGGGGCGCACTGTGTATATATAGGGAGCTGTGGAGGGAGCTGTGTGGGGGACTGTGGGGGGAACTGTGGGGGGGAGCTGTGTGGGGTGACTATGTGGGGGGGACTGTGTAGGGGGAGCTGTGTGGGGGACTGTGGGGGGAACTGTGGGGGGGAGCTGTGTGGGGTGACTATGTGGGGGGGACTGTGTAGGGGGAGCTGTGTGGGGGGAACTGTGGGGGGAGCTGTGGGGGGAGCTGTGTGGTAGAGCTGTGTGGGGGGAGCTGTGTGGGGGCGCACTGTGTATATATAGGGAGCTGTGGAGGGAGCTGTGTGAGGGGAGCTGTGTGGGGGTAGGTAGCTGTGTGGGGGGAGCTGTGTGGTAAAGCTGTGCGGCGAACTGTGTGGGGGGGAGCTGTGGGGGGAGCTGTGTGGGGGGAGCTGTGTGGGGGGAGCTGTGTGGGGGACTGTGGGGGGAACTGTGGGGGGGAGCTGTGTGGGGGGAGCTGTGTGGTAAAGCTGTGCTGCGAACTGTGTGGGGGGGAGCTGTGGGGGGAGCTGTGTGGGGGGAGCTGTGGGGGGGAGCTGTGTGGGGGAGCTGTGTGGGGGACTGTGGGGGGGAACTGTGGGGGGGAGCTGTGTGGGGGGAGCTGTGTGGTAAAGCTGTGCGGCGAACTGTGTGGGGGGGAGCTGTGGGGGGAGCTGTGTGGGGGGGAGCTGTGTGGGGGGAGCTGTGTGGGAGCGCACTGTGTATATATAGGGAGCTGTGGAGGGAGCTGTGTGGTAGAGCTGTGTGGAGGTACGTAGCTGTGTGGGGGCGCACTGTGGACTCTCCTACGCTGGGTGGTCCACTGCAGAGTGTGCCCACTTCACCCACGCATGCTCCAGTGCTTGTGCTCCATCTAGCAGTCTATTCGAATTCCCTTAGTCCAACCCCTCCCCCTTCCTCTCCTGCCCCTTCCCTCTCCCTTCCTCTCCTGCCCCTCCCCTCCCCCTTCCTCTCCTGCCCCTCCCCTCTCCCTTCCTCTCCTGCCCCTCCCTCCCCCTCCCCCTTCCTCTCCTGTCCCCTCCCCTCCCCCTTCCTCTCCTGTCCCCTCCCTACCCTTCCTCTCCTGCCCCCTCCCCTCTCCCTTCCTCTCCTGCCCCTCCCCTCCCCCTTCCTCTCCTGCCCCTCCCCTCTCCCTTCCTCTCCTGCCCCTCCCCTCCCCCTTCCTCTCCTGCCCCTCCCTCCCCCTCCCCCTTCCTCTCCTGTCCCCTCCCTACCCTTTCTCTCCTGCCCCCTCCCCTCCCCCTTCCTCTCCTGCCCCTCCCCTCCCCCTTCCTCCCAGATAGTGAAGCCTGCTTGGATGCAGTTTGTTGTTGCTATGGCAATATCTTCATAGTGCACATACTTTAATTTGTGGGCGCCTAATTTCTCTCATTCTTTCACCTTTCACGTTTAACCTAATCTTCGTTTTGTCTTTTGAAGTGCAACCTGCTTGTGATTGCGTTTGTGCACTGCTGCTGCCCCATGTGTCAGGGGACTTCCCCCTGGAGACATGAGACATGGTACTTTCAAGGCAGCTGCTTAGCTACACTTAGGCCCCGTCCCCACCCTGCTCCTCCCCTCCCCCTTACTCTCCTGCCCCCACCCCACACTTAGGCCCCACCCCCACCCTGCTCCTCCCCTCCCTCTTCTGCAGTCCTTAAACCCAAATCTTGTCTTGCTCCAGCGTCTGCAGCACTTGCAGCACACACAATAGCTAAACTACAAGGTGCTCTTTCTCCGTTTCCTCCAGGCCCCACCCACCACCCACTTGCAGTGGGAGCAGGTGTCTCTCCAGCACCCCATGGACACGAGTGCACCCCACCTCCACCACCTCACCCACCCTCACTCGGAGAACATGCAGGTGTGCCAACACAAAGTGGATCAGTTGTACTTGTCTTCTCTGCTAAGCATCAATCAAGTTGTGTTTGACATCACACTACTGTTCACAACACCTGAGATCTGTCTACCTACCTCTGTACACATTGCATGTATGCCCTCATTTCATGTTGGTCTATAGAATGTCTGATGTACACTGTGTGTTGTGCGTATTGGCTGTTCACCCACACAGAGGTATCTAGGTGTAGAGTGAGCATCTTAGTGCACTGTCACCTGTCAACTCTATTAGCAGCACATGCATGATGGAATAATCACACACAGTGTGTGTATTTCTCTGTTGTTAACATTGCCAAATGCTGTCATTGGTCACTGGCAATGTACTGTCTCCAAGACCATTCAGGCGCTCTTGGCAGATTTTTCTGACACATTCACGCGACAGCAGCGGAAGAGCTTTTAAACGTTCTGCAGAAGAGCTTTCTTTTCCACCTTCGCTGGCAGAGTTAGCCAATTCACTAGTGGAGTTGGGCATCTCACTTTCCAGCTGTTTTACTGACTATTGGCTAACTGCTTTAGTTTGTCTTGATTTTGGCTTAACATGCATAGTTTTGAATAGTCAATGATGTCCACTGATTGATTGAATTAGCTAAATGCTTGCAATTTCATCTGATCAGTGAACAGGTTTGTGTAGTTGTCAATGTAGGCGTGTTTGTGAGGTTGCGATATGGCACCGTATGCCCCCTCCCCTCCCGTTCCTCTCCTGCCCCCTCACTCCCCTCCCTTCCTTTCCTGCCCCCTCACTCTCCTCCCGTTCCTCTCCTGCCCTTCCCCTCCCCTTCCTCTCCTGCCCCTCCCCTCCCCTTCCTCTCCTGCCCCTCCCCTCCCCCTTCCTCTCCTGCCCCATCACTCTCCCCCTTCCTGCAGCATGTGGTGGCACCAGCCAGGATAGCACCGATGAAGGTGGCATTTTTGGTGATGGTGGGGCAGCCAGCAAACGTGACGTCACTGATGGGGATGACACTGATGACAGAGCCTACACTAGTGCTGAGGGCCAGGAGGATGACGGTGACCACACCCCCTCCCCTTCACAGTCAAGTGAGCACAGTTAATTTGTGCGTGTGCGTGCTCATGTGTGTAAATGGCCATGTTATGTGTGCTGCTATAATTCATATTCCTCTTAGTGCACATTGCATGCCATGTTCATGTCACATGTCTAGTGTTCAGCCACGCTCTCTGACGATGTCCAGCCACACACCATGTGAGTGCTACGTGTGTGGTCCACTCAGTACTTGCATCTCTTGTGCATTCTCTGTGTACCTCTGCAGCAGACCCCTTGTCTGATTTGGAGAGAATGAGGAGAGCTGCAGGTGAGTGTGATGTGGTTGTTTGTTTGTTTGTTGACTGTCAGTCTCACATTGCACCCTACACACACATGCAGCTGTAGTCGATGTGTACAGATGTTACACTGTGTGTCACCTCAGAGTGTATTCATGAGTGCCGTCACATTTTGCACACTTCTCACGCCCCCTAATGTGCCCCGCCCCCTCTCCTGTACCAGTTGGGCTAGCAGTCACACTAGGCTATAGCAGTGTTATGTAACTACATACACAGACTCTATCTGTGACTAACGTGTGCATTCCAACTGATATAATATTATATATACCAAATTATCCTCAGCAATTGTCTCTGTCCTTTGCAGCTCTCCCTCTCCCTGTTCGGTACCGACTGGCCCCGTTCCTCCCCTTTCTGCCCAGAAGGGCTCCTCCCCCGGGTATGTCTCTCACCCACTCATGCCTGCATGGTTGTCTCTGTGGATTACAGTTAGTTGTCAAGATGTGGTGTCATTCACTGCCTCGTTTGTGTAAATGGAAGAGTGTTCATGACTGCCATCGAAGGCCTCCTCTCCCCTCTCCTCCTTCCCTTGTTGCCTGTTCTTTCTCCCTCAGGTCAACAGGACACCACTGACAAGGCCATGTTCTCTGACGTGGACTAGGTGTGGTGTGCACTGACACAACTCACAGCTGACACTGCAGATAGAGCAGGCACCTCGATCATGACTGTACACTGTACCCTAGTAATTAATAATATTATGTACCCCACCATGCATGGCTTAATTATATTTATTATGTATATAATCTTAATTGTACGTATTATCAATTTTATGTTTAATTGGTGTGTATAATTAATTATATATAGTATTTCACAATAATTATTATGTTTATTGCATGCATGTATATATTGTTATGCATGCATCAAAGAGAGACTGGTGCATGCATACAGCAATTAAAAGGCTTATAATATTATTATATACTTTATATAATATTACATAATTATTATGCAGTAGACACACACATGCGGCCTTCAGTGTATATATATACTGGTAAGGCACGCTATACCTTCCATAACTGGCTGTTTAGTGTCCCACTAAGTGTATATACTAGAATGCATGCATGCATAACGATTGTAGTCCTTGTTATATAAAATTGCTTATAATTATATAGTAGCCTACTGTAAAATGGCCGCCTCGGACTCTCAAGTAGCATAGGCAGTTCATGTCTTGTTTGATATATATCCCATTTTGTGATCCCAAAGATTGCATGGTGAGTTGATCTCTACCTCCACCAACGTACCCTTCACAACCACCTCCTCCACCACCACCTCCACTACTACACCACCACTACTACACCACCCAACAAACAGTAGGAGTTGGTGGTCCACTCAAACAACCTGCATGGAGGCATTTACATTGCTTTCCAAGGACAAGTTTGTGGACAGTGTTTTGGTGCACTTTGTGGTCTCATTCTCCACCCCAAACCATGCATGATTGCGCATAAAGCTCAGTAAACGTGTAGTAACTTCTATCACTCCCTTCCCTCCTGTGACGTATTCTGTGTTGCACATTGTGTCTCCACAAAGCCCTCTTGATGTGTGGAGATATGGCACCCTGTTGCTCACACGGAGCAGACCACCCGCCCTGCTTTGGCCCTCAGGCTCCCCTGCCCCACTGGGCCAGACGTGCATCTCTGTGCTTCAGACCATTGCACTCTGAGGAGCAATAGTCCCTACAGGTTAATCATTAGAACTGCCCACTGCACTGAGACGCTGGTGTATAGCTCTATGTTGTGTGTTGTGTGTTGCTGGTGTTGTGAGGTGTGTGGTGTCCCTGCTTGTTGTTTATGCCCTGACTTGTTTGTCTGTGTGCCAGATGTACGCAAACTCCCTGTCGCAGGAGTTGGGCTTGTCCACTGTGGATGACAGTGGCCTCATTGTGCTGCCTGCATGCATGAGGTATGCGTGCACATGCACACACATACACACACACACACCACACTACAGGGTGTGAGGCAATGAGGTGAAAAATTTATTTAGAATGACCTTTCAGTGGTCAGTGTATACATATAATTATATGTATACCTACCTGTGTGCATGTGTGCAAGCGTGTGTGTGATCATGTGTGAGGCGAGCAAGCTCCTGTCTGTGTGCAACATCACTTCCCCTCCCTTCTGGCCTCCCCCTCCCCCTCCCCTGCTCTTCACCTTTCATTGCACCAGTAGACCTCACTAGTACTCAGGAGCACTAGTACTGATGGCTGGACCAATGGGAGGACGGCTCTCCTATAGAGTCCGGACCACCAGCTGATCCTCAATTACACTAACTAGACCACTGCCCAGAACGCACACTCAGCAGACCACTTATGGAGTCAGGGAAAAGATGGCATTTGTGCATCTACTGCATGTGTGTGAATGTGACTTGTATAACCTTGTCATGTGTTGTTATGCGTGTGTGTGCCTGTGTGTGCACGTGCGGATGACAATGTGGTGCAAGCAGTCCCTGCGTCCGTCCGTCCGTGTGCGTGTGTGTACATGTAGTACTTCTTGTTTGTCACCACCTGTTGAGTTGACACGTGCTGTGTGTGCTGTGAGCTGATGAGTGACCACCTCCTCCCTCCCCTCTGCAGAGCCAACCACTCCCCCGGACACACCCACTCTGAGACGGACATGGACCACACCACACTACCCTTCCACCACTATATATAGGACACGCCCACACAGACACGCCCACTTCATCCTCATTGTACTGTTCCATGTTGACACTGACAGTAGCCATTTTTCGTCACTCTTTGTCTGCTCCTCGTGGTCATGACATTTTTGTACATTGTGTGATGTTTCCAGTGAATGCTCATGCACTGTCTGTCGTGACCTTATTAGCCTTGCAAGATGCATGTGTCATTATCATGTAATATTATGTATGATGTGTGTTATGAAAGTAAGTATAATTATATGCAAGTGTTGGTCATGTATAAATTATATACTAATATTGTATTATAATAAATTATCAGTTGCTGTAATGTACTAAGTTTTGAACCTGTTTAGGTTTTCACGAAGGAATGAAACCAAATGAAACAATTGTGCACATGCATGCATGCACGAGCGCACATGTAAAAATCAGAATAGTGGAGTGGATGTGTTCCTCGGTGCAGGGAAACTCATGATCAACAGCAGCTCTGAAGAACAAGAACCGATAACACACCAATCACCAGACTATACATATCTGCACTGCACATGATATTGTTCCTGCATTATAACTATGACCAACAGTGACCAACTGCAAGTGCTAATACACATGCATGTACATATGTACGTACATACACACACACATGTATATACACAATGTATGTACAGAAGGTCACACTTCGCCCATTCGTTAGCACACTCCAAACACACACAGAACAACACATCACACAGTACCAGTGACTCACATGACACGACACACACTACACACTGTCTACTCTACACACTGTCTACTGATCAATCAACAGCATGGTGCATGCACATGTCACATGATCTGCGGTAGAAGTGGAGCAAGGGAGTAGTTCTGACCTGCACCACACCCCTTCATGCAGAGTGCACTGCTGGTGTGTGTGGACATTGGCCCACTCTGGGGGCCAGTGCAGTCCTGCATGCGTGCACTCCTCACACTTGTCACACCAATACTCAATGCCAGCTACTAGGAGGGAAGCTACACGGATGAGACTGGGCTAGGCCGAGGCATGGTCAGCTCCGCCTCACTCCACTTTGGTACATGTACAAGTGACTGAGTGCTCCACTGCCACAGACACACATGCAGCTGGTGCACATGACGGCAGCCAGTCAGCACTGACAGCTGGACCCAACCCAACACACGTGGACCCCACACAACACACACAACACATCATCAGGACTGAGACTGCAGTGTCACGGCGCTCACGAGAGGGGCTCGGGTACAAGACAGCACGACAGCCGTCATGCCATGTTGGCAGCGGACAGAGGGAGCAGTTCCAAACACAATTCGCCCTTCGACTCAGCCTTTTACAACACTGTGGGTCTATTGTCAATAGATCCACTCCCTACACCCAGCGCGAGTACCACACGTTCCCCACCGCCCAGCTCCCAGAGGCCCTCACTCACCAGGTGGTCGCGGGTAGAGCTGTGACGTCCACTGCTGCGCTGCACTCGACCGTAGACTCGATCACTGTACAGATTTGATGTAGACCTGACACAAGCGCGGTATACAGTACTTGTAAGGCACGCTGTACCTTCACATGACAGACTGTTTGGTGTCCCACTTGGTGTTCTACTTGGTGTACTAGAAGGCATGCATAATGATTGTAGTCTTTACTATATAACATTGCTAATAGTAGCCCACTTGAATTGAATGGCCGCCTCAATCTCATACGCGATCCCAAAGATTGGTGATTGGTGACAGCTCAGACTCACCACACAATGTGACGCTCAGCACTCATCTGTAGCTGGTGGTGTGGAAGGTGTTTGGTGTGTCCTCCCATCCCAGGTGGCAGTGTCCAGTGTGTTGTGGAGGGTCCTCCTGACCCAACTCCTCACCACGTCTGGTGTGGTCAACCCTGACAGAGGCTCATGTGTCTGCGTCAGATCAAGGCCAACCCACAGGAGGGCAGGCAGGGTCTGTGGAGGCAACTGTAATCGGCCCCTCCTGGATCGAGGTCAGTGGAAGGGCGGGTTGACAGACTTCTATGTGGCCACACACTGCAGAGCATCCACAAAAGTGTCCCCGTTCTGTGGGAGTCATGCACAAAGCTACTCACGATTGAGCACTTGCCTAACTGACACATCAGACAGACAGACACACACACACACACACACACACACACACACACACACACACACACACACACACACACACACACACACACACACACACACACACACACACACACACACACACACACACACACACACACACACACACACACACACACACACACACACACACACACACACACACACACACACACACACACACACACACACACACACACACACACACACACACACACACACACACACACACACACACACACACACACACACACACACACACACACACACACACACACACACACACACACACACACACACACACACACACACACACACACACACACACACACACACACACACACACACACACACACACACACACACACCTCCACTGTCCCACCTGTCTTTCGTCATGCATCTGAGTGCAAGGGGACATTCCCTGGGATGCCATGCAGTCACCTCCTCCAACAGACTTCCCTCCACTCATGGTCTCTGGTACGTGTGTACTTGTCATTATACTCTGTAACCAAGATGCACTACACAGCTGCACACCACTTCCTCAACACAGCCTCTGACTGTCTGAGTCCTCGCACTGCAGGCCACTGCATCCATGACTGACGTTGGCCACTGACACAATGCATGCACTATACATTTCAACCAACCATTAATTCAACAATGTATGTAGCTACGTGGACATTTTTGTCTATATATTTTTATTATAATGTAATTTATAGTAATGTTTATACTGTAAAGATGTAATTTTTATTTAGTCATTCGTATAATTATATATATATACAACTGCTATATGTAATGTTATTATACATGCCCAATAATAATATATTATAATTATATAATCGTCCATGCGTACAATAGCTGTATAGTAATTATAATAAGTAGATCTAGAGAGCATGCATATGCTGGATGGGGAGTGCCTGGCCCAGCAGCACACACCGAGTGTGTCGGTGATGCATATGTGTGTCAGTGGACTTGAAGTGGTCCTCAGTAGTGGAGTGGATGTGTTCCTCGGTGCAGAGAAACTCAACAGCAGCTCTGAAGACCAAGAAACCGATAACACACCAATCACCTGACCACTCTGTGAGCTACTCTCTGTGCACCTCCACCCTTGGCTGCTAACTCTCACCTCCCAACCTTCCCTCCCTTGGAAGACACAAACACACCACTGAGTTCGCCTCATTGACCATCAGACACACACATCACACCCACGCACCCACACCTACGCACGGACACACAAAGTCCACTCCTCCACAGTCCCACTGACCTGTCTTCCTTCCTGCACTTGAGTGCTATAGGAAGCTACCTCCTCCATCTCCTCCACTTCCAACACCGACCACCACCACTGCCTCATCGACTGTACTCTGTAACAAACCCACTTTCATCTCATGCAACCTATAACACATACACAGGAAGAAGGAATTCATTTCACACTACTGGCCACCGGGACCGGTGCAGTGTGACACTGAGGTGGAGTGGGGACCTGGCACAGCCGACCAGGAAGACACAAACACACGACTGAGTGTCCTCCCTCACCGTCCACTTGAGGTCCTACTGACCTCTCTGTGGTGCAGTGCAGAGAGCAGTGAGCAATCGGTGGTACCCAATCCAACACACAAACACATCATCAGGACTGAGACTGCAGTGTGCGCTCACGAGAGGGGCTCGGGTACAACACAGCACGACAGCCGTCATGTCGTAACGGCAGCGCGGACAGAGGGAGCAGCTCTAAACACAATTCGCCCTTCGACTCGGTTAGTTATAGTCGCCCCCCTCTTAGACCCAGCGCGAGTACCACACCTTTCCCCCACCGCCCAGCTCCTCACTCACCAGGTGGTCGCGGGTAGAGTAGAGCTGTGACAGAAACGAGCCCTCCGACTCGCTTGCTACGACAGAGCGTGCACGGTCTTCTCGTTCGCACTGGGCGCGTGCAAGGCCCAGGAGCCGCTGCACTCGACCGCAGGAGAGAAGAAACTGGAGCAATGAGCAGTAACCCGACACACACGCGGCCTTCAGTACTGGTAGGGCACGCTATACCTTCCACATAACTGGCTGTTTTCTGCACCACTAAGTGTACTAGAATGCTTGCATAACGATTCTAGTCTTTGTCATATAAAATTGGTAAGAGTAATTCACTGTGTAAAATGGCCGCCGAGTGGCATAGGCAGTTCATGTCTTGTTTGATATCTAATTACGGGATCCCAAGGTCGACTGGTGAGTTGATGTTACACTGGCTCGATCGTACCTGCATTTATTAATTATAACTGTGGCTACGTAGCTATTGTGCAATAATAGTTTTAATAATGTAAGTTGTTTATTGTAGCTAGCTGAGCTAGCTAGCTACTGTGTCGTAACTGCATTTATAAAATTTAGCAGTGTGATTGGTTGTTGTGCATTGTAAGTCTTGTGGTAGCTAGCTAGCAAGCTGTTAGCTAGAAGGAACTTGAAAGCAGCCCTCAATTAGTGATCAGTGCAGGCAGTAGCTACAGCACAGCGTGTGTTAGTAGCCAATGCTGCTCCGTTATCCATGTCAAGAGGATTTGCATATCATTGAAGAGTGCTTTGTTAACAACATTTTGTCTGTTGTGCATCAGCTGCACACGTGTTCTTGCTTAACTTGGGCCGCTGATTTATTTCTAAATCTCTACCAGCACAAAGACCTTGCTGCTGTGGGATAGTCATATGCCGTGTACCCAAGGCGGATGGTGAGCCACCTGCTTGTTGGAAGCGACAGGGTCTTTTGTGCAAGAATATGCTTGTTTCGTTTTGTTTTGTTTAATTTCCCATTTCTATTCCTGTTTTATTGTAAGTTGCCCACCCCTGAGATGTCGGCTGATCTGTACTGGGACATGCATTTGTATGGCCTCACTACTTGCTTGTGTTTGCTGTTTCTGTTGTCTGCACTGCTCACACCTGTAGTGTGTGCACATGCACTACTTGTGTCCACATCAGCGTCCCCTCCAATAAGGTGTGTGTGCATGTGTGTATGCATGCATGCATGAAATGAACACCCGTGCCTGATATTTCTCTGTGCATGGCAGCCATGTCTTGTGTCAGACAGACTGAGGGGCTGGACCACTCCCAGCTAGCTCTTTGATAAGTGAATGCATGGAGTCACATCCTCCAGCAAGGCCAACCTCACCCACCTGTTCCTGCAAGGAGGGCCCAATTCAAAGGTGTGGTTGGTTTGAGATTGGATAGCTATTTGTTTGCTGCATACCCACAGCTCTGCATGATGCATGTACTTCTTCGGCATGAGTACATGTGTGTGGGTGTGGGCGTATGTGCTAATGTGTGTGTGCATGACTGCGTCATTCACCCTCATCCTCTGCTCTCCACCGCACTGCAGATCTCTGTGAGGTGGAGCTGAGTGAGCTCATGCCTCACACCATGGCTGCATTCTGGGGTTAAAGAAGGACCCAAAGGACAGACAAGGACAAATGAGCTAGATGTGTTTGCCTGTCACTGCATGTACGCATGTTACACCAAATTAACTGGAGCAAGCTGTGCATTCTCCCGTGTTAATCAAATGCCTTTTCCTCTTTTCCCTTTTCTTTTGTCCATGTAGTAGCTACATAAATAGTAAGTACACCTTGCAATTGCAGTGCACACCCAGGCCAGTGCAACTGTTTGTAGTTCTATAGGTGTGTGTGTGGGGGGGGGGGAGGGGGGAGGTGTATTGTGTTTCATTGTTGTCCTTTTTCCACAGACAATGGTCACAACTATAGGACTGTGTTCTGGCCATTTGGTGCTATGAGCAGGTGTGTCAGTTACAAGTGTTTCCTTCCTGCAGATGTTTCCTTCCTAGACAACTGTTTGCATGCCTCTAACACCTCATGGTCTCTGGTACGTGTGTACTTGTCATTATACTCTGTAACCAAGATGCACTACACAGCTGCACACCACTTCCTCAACACAGCCTCTGTCTGTCTGAGTCCTTGCACTGCAGGCCACTGCATCCATAACTGACGTTGGCCACTGACACAATGCATGCACTATACATTTCAACCAACCATTAATTCAACAATGTATGTAGCTACGTGGACATTTTTGTCTATATATTATTATTATAATGTAATTTATAGTAATGTTTATACTGTAAAGATGTAATTTTTATTTAGTCATTCATATAATTATATATATATACAACTGCTATATGTAATGTTATTATACATGCCCAATAATAATATATTATATATAATCGTCCATGCGTACAATAGCTGTATAGTAATTATAATAAGTAGATCTAGAGAGCCTGCATATGCTGGATGGAGAGTGCCTGACCCAGCAGCACACACCGAGTGTGTCGGTGATGCATATGTGTGTCAGTGGACTTGAAGTGGTCCTCATCAGTAGTGGAGTGGATGTGTTCCTCGGTGCAGAGAAACTCAACAGCAGCTCTGAAGACCAAGAAACCGATAACACACCAATCACCTGACCACTCTGTGAGCTACTCTCTGTGCACCTCCACCCTTGGCTGCTAACTCTCACCTCCCAACCTCCCCTCCCTTGGTATATACACACAAACACACCACTGAGTTCGCCTCATTGACACATCAGACACATACACACCCACACCCACGCACACACACACACACACACACACAAAGTCCACTCCTCCACAGTCCCACTGACCTGTCTTCCTTCCTGCACTTGAGTGCTATAGGAAGCTACCTCCTCCATCTCCTCCACTTCCAACACCGACCACCACCACTGCCTCATCGACTGTACTCTGTAACAAACCCACTTTCATCTCATGCAACCTATAACACATACATAGGAAGAAGGAATTCATTTCACACTACTGGCCACCGGGACCGGTGCAGTGTGACACTGAGGTGGAGTGGGGACCTGGCACAGCTGACCATGAAGACACAAACACACCACTGCGTGTCCTCCCTCACCGTCCACTTGAGGTCCTACTGACCTCTCTGTGGTGCAGTGCAGAGAGCAGTGAGCAATCGGTGGTACCCAATCCAACACACAAACACATGTGTGCGCTCACGAGAGGGGCTCGGGTACAACACAGCACGACAGCCGTCATGTCGTAACGGCAGCGCGGACAGAGGGAGCAGCTCTAAACACAATTCGCCCTTCGACTCAGTTAGTTATAGTCGCCCCCCCCCCCTTAGACCCAGCGCGAGTACCACACCTTTCCCCCACCGCCCAGCTCCTCACTCACCAGGTGGTCGCGGGTAGAGTAGAGCTGTGACAGAAACGAGCCCTCCGACTCGCTTGCTACGACAGAGCGTGCACGGTCTTCTCGCTCGCACTGGGCGCGTGCAAGGCCCAGGAGCCGCTGCACTCGACCGCAGGAGAGAAGAAACTGGAGCAATGAGCAGTAACCCGACACACACACGGCCTTCAGTACTGGTAGGGCACGCTATACCTTCCACATAACTGGCTGTTTTCTACACCACTAAGTGAACTAGAATGCTTGCATAACGATTCTAGTCTTTGTCACATAAAATTGGTAAGAGTAATTCACTGTGTAAAATGGCCGCCGAGTGGCATAGGCAGTTCATGTCTTGTTTGATATCTAATTACGGGATCCCAAGACTGGTGAGTTGATGTTACACTGGCTCGATCGTACCTGCATTTATTAATTATAACTGTGGCTACGTAGCTATTGTGCAATAATAGTTTTAATAATGTTAGCTAGCTGTTTATTGTAGCTAGCTAAGCTAGCTAGCTACTGTGTCGTAACTGCATTTATAAATTTTAGCTGTGTGATTAGTTGTTGTGCATTGTAAGTCTTGTGGTAGCTAGCTAGCAAGCTGTTAGCTATAAGGAACCTGAGAGCAGCCCTCAATTAGTGATCAGTGCAAGCAGTAGCTACAGCACAGCGTGTGTTAGTAGCCAATGCTGCTCCATTGTCCATCTCAAAAGGATTTGCATATCATTGAAGAGTGCTTTGTTAACAACATTTTGTCTGTTGTGCATCATCTGCACACGTGTTCTTGCTTAACTTGGGCCCGCTGATTTATTTCTAAATTTCTACCAGCACAAAGACCTTGCTGCTGTGGGATAGTCATATGCCGTGTACCCAAGGCGGATGGTGAGCCACCTGCTTGTTGGAAGCGACAGGGTCTTTTGTGCAAGAATATGCTTGTTTCCTTTCGTTTTGTTTAATTTCCCATTTCTATTCCTGGTTTTTTGTAAGTTGCCCACCCCTGAGATGTCGGCTGATCTGCACTGGGACATGTATTTGTATGGCCTCGCTACTTGCTTGTGTTTGTTGTTTCTGTTGTCTGCACTGCTCACACGTGTAGTGTGTGCACATGCACTACTTGTGTCCACATCAGCGTCCCCTCCAATAAGGTGTGTGTGCATGTGTGTATGCATGCATGCATGAAATGAACACCCGTGCCTGATATTTCTCTGTGCATGGCAGCCATGTCCTGTGTCAGACAGACTGAGGGGCTGGACCACTCCCAGCTAGCTCTTTGATAAGTGAATGCATGGAGTCACATCCTCCAGCAAGGCCAACCTCACCCACCTGTTCCTGCAAGGAGGGCCCAATTCAAAGGTGTGGTTGGTTTGAGATTGGATAGCTATTTGTTTGCCACATACCCACAGCTCTGCATGATGCATGTACTTCTTCGGCATGAGTACATGTGTGTGGGTGTGGGTGTATGTGCTATTGTGTGTGTGCATGACTGCGTCATTCACCCTCATCCTCTGCCCTCCACCACACAGATGTCTGTGAGGTGGAACTGAATGAGCTCATGCCTCACATCATGGCTGCATTCTGGGGTTAAAGAAGGACCCAAAGGACAAGACAAGGACAAATGAGCTAGATGTGTTTGCCTGTCACTGCATGTACGCATGTTACACCAAATTAACTGGAGCAAGCTGTGTATTCTCCCGTGTTAATCAAATGCCTTTTCCTCTTTTCCCTTTTCTTTTGTCCATGTAGTAGCTACATAAATAGTAAGTATACACCTTGCAATTGCAGTGTACACCCAGGCCAGTGCAACTGTTTGTAGTTCTATAGGTGTGTTCGGGGGGGGGGGGGGGGGGGAGGTGTATTGTGTTTCATTGTTTTCTACAGACAATGGTCACAACTATAGGACTGTGTTCTGGCCATTGGGTGCTATGAGCAGGTGTGTCAGTTACAAGTGTTTCCTTCCTAGACAACTGTTTGCATGCCTCTAAAACCTCATGGTCTTTGGTACGTGTGTACTTGTCATTATACTCTGTAACCAAGATGCACTAGACAGCTGCACACCACATCCTCAACACAGCCTCTGTCTGTCTGAGTCCTTGCACTGCAGGCCACTGCATCCATAACTGACGTTGGCCACTGACACAATGCATGCACTATATATTTCAACCAACCATTAATTATAATAATAATAATATAAAAATATGTAATTGTGCCTATAGATTGGTGTTGTTATATACATGTCAGAAATTGAAATTGGTAGCATGTGTTAAAGTGTGCTTCAGCATACACTGTATCAATAAGATGTCAGTTGACCTCACACACTACAGCTTGCCACTTGTACAGATAAAATTATACACACCAGATGTATATATATCTTACATCACTGCTATGAAATCTAAGCGGCATTACTCTCAAAGAGCTCCTTCTCCATCCTTGTGACAAACTGTCCCTTCCACCTCCTCTCCCTACCTTCCCTCTACCCTGTAGTGCCTCCATCCCCTTCACGCCTACCCCTAATGCATTGTCCATCTGCTGTACAGCATTTCAGGTAGCAAAGCCTTCAGGAAGAACTTACAAAATGGCTGAGCAAGACGAGTGCTCAATTAGCCATCAATAATTGTTGTAGCTACGAGTGAAGTTGGAAGCACTTTCACACCTCATAAAGGAGGAGTGTGCCTGTCCCACAGATAACATTAGAGCACACACTAACAAGGCTGTCTACCAGCAGTCACAGCTGTGCCGTGCTGAAGTCATTTGGGAGTCGAGACTGGACTAGTGACGGAATTAGCTAGCTAGTTAGCAGGCTCTGCTTACCCACAGCTAACCAGCTGTAGCTAGGATGTAGGGGCTAGCAGCTCAGGCTATAGCTGCGACACCACATCACTGACAATGCGCGACTATGACACATCCACCCTGCCCAGCTCCCCAGCGAACCCCGCCTCACCAGGTGTTTACTGGTCATGTCCGTCCGTCCACTGACAGTCCTTCGAAGGTGATCAGCTAAAGGCTAAGGCCATCTTCGATGTAGTCCCTTCTCAAACGACCTCCGCTTCCCTTGATGCTCCACGCCACGACCTCACCGGCGCGTCCTGTAGTTCGCACAGTTTAAAACCGCCTCCCTCCATCGCACACGTGGACTGTAGCTGAAACCTCAGTGGGTAGCTCACGTGAGCCGTACACGTCTTCCTTTAATACTGCTAAACTAGGTTAATCTTTCCTGTAACCATTTGTATTGAGCGATCTACTGTACAATTTAATATTTTTTAAAAGCCATTGTTTGTAGTATAAATTGCTACGTAGTTCGTACACGCCCCCGCCCATCGTAGTTCATACACGCCCCCCGCCCATCGTAGCTTGTGATCTCTTGTCCTGTTCCAACTCCCGCTGGCCGGGGAAGGTCTTCGCGACTACTCTTGTCCACCTCGCAGAGTGGACTGGGAGACTGGTGAGTCGCTACAACTTTGTAACGCTACTGACCGCGCCCTTCACCTTAGAGAGTGTCTCGTCCCACCAGTCCCCTCCTCCCGTCCCTCTGTAGAACATGACACGCTCCTCCAAGCACTACAGAGCTCCTACTCGTGTTCGCCGCCCAAACCACTTGCCGGTCATCTTCAACACTGCCAGACTGAGGAGCGCTTCATCACGCGTCCGACGGCTTGCACAGACAGTGCTGCGTGTGTACGTCCACTCTCTCCTCCTGCTGTTGGCTGTGAGGAGCTGTGTACAGCTTATTGGACACACAGCAGAAGCAGTGAAGACCCTGGCGACAGGTTGGTGGTTTGATGGTGTTCTGTGTTCTGTGTAACTTGTGTCGCATGCACTGTGCACCCACTAACATTGTGGTTCCTCAGTGCATGTAACTGCTGAGCACCTGTTCACCACCTTTGCTGTGGAGTGTGCCCATATCAGCCATAGTCATCTCTGCCAGGCTACATGCCAGACCCCATGTACAGTGGCTTGAGACCTCAATTTCTTCCCATCATTAGATCCCAACCAATCCAACCTTTCTTTGGTTATTGATCAATCCCCTGATGAGTGCCCTCTCACTGAGGTGATTGATGACTGTCTCAGCTCTCTCTTTGAAAAGTGGGTGTGGCATGGCCCCGGAGACTGTGACGTGGACTGCCCACAAGTAGCTGTCAACGCGTCTGATGGTCACCTCAACACCTGCCTCATTGAGGTCCCACTGCAGGACACTCTGCAGAATCAGATAGTAAGGGTCACTGACTACTGTATTGGCTCAATCATGACACACACTTACACTCGGCTGCATCTTTGTTTTAGTTGCAATCATACAGTTATATGTTGTTTCCATGTATGGGGTTCCTAGTTTGTGGATTTGGAGATGTTTCCTTTGCACTTGGAAACAATTGAGTACAAATTTCCACACACTGTACAAGAAACAGATGCAATTGTAGACAAGTTTGAACAGACATTAACAAGGTGTTACACCATACTATAGCAGATAGTACCACTTCCACATGCTATCATCTTTCCAGTTTGGTTTTGTGTGGCTAATGTGCCAATGCTACCTACACTGGTAGATCGCAATATCACAGCGATATTGAGCAATGTGAAGTAACACAAAACATTGATGTCCATGGGTCTAGAGGGAAAGGCTGAGGAAGAAGCTGACTATGTGGTCAAAATTCTTAAGCAAAGTTATTAAGCAAACCCTATGAATAGTTACATCGAGAAAAGTTTCAGTGTTTCCCCCAGACAAATATACTTGTGTGAAGAGCGCTGCATACTAGATTTTATTGTTCACATCACATCCTAATGCAGTTAGGCAGCCATATATGTGCACATAAAGAATGTGCTGAAACCACAAAGGCCACCTTATGTAAACGAGTGGACATGCCCCCACATGTATGGCTTAGCCTAGCACACACTCTCACAACCCAGTCCCTCCCTCCCTACCTACACTGCTACATGTTGAGTCCAGCCTCCTCGTGTCAGCCTCCTCAGCCCTGCACAAGTTACTGCTGTAGCCATGCACACATCCTCAGACCAGGCACATGTCTACCTTCCCAACTGTCAGGAGGTGTGCTGCCCTCTTTGCTGTGCAGGGTCCTGTGGGTCCAGAAGGGACAAGTGGACAATGCCAGCTTCCTCTTCCTGTGGCAAGCTACAGCACAGCCTTTAAGACCATGTTTCATGGGATCACCTTTCCGATTGACTTTATCCTATGGCACACAACAGTAGTTGCCTTAAACTTGTTTGTACGCATCTCGCTAATTCTTTATGAATTTGGATCACCTCTGTGGACAATGAATAGAGAGACATGGCGGAAGCTTAGAAAAGCATCTTCACTGTCAGGTGCGGTGCATGCTATAAACAATCACCATTCCTACCTTGTGTGCAGCGATGCCACCTTTCTTGTCTAATGCATATGCATGTAGGTAAAAGAGGCATCTCTCATTGTCGGAAGACACGGGTATTCCTGTGTGTATATCTTTGTGGCCTCTCCACTCACTGTTTGTGTATGGCAGTTCTGAAGAGGTGGGTTCTCACAGGTCTATGATGTCTCAGTCAACTCTTTGCATTTGCATTGGAAGCCTGTGTACAAAGTGGTTTGGAATAGTATAATGTATAATTGGTGCTACATTTCACTTTGCACAGGTTCAAGCACCAAACATTGTCAAAGCGGATTTGCCGGCAGCTTATAATAATTCCTTCTCTGGGGCTAGGGAGAGGAGTGAGGTGTGGCCAAAGAATTCATGGGCGTTTTGTGACGTCATTCACTGTCCAGAAGTCCTTTGTGAAGCGCATTAGGGTGAGTGAGCTCCACCTCACTGCATGCTCCCTGATGGATGCCCTTTTGACTTGTGCCAGTGTCTCAAATGCGCTTATCCCTGCAGCTGTCGGTGACACTTGTCAATGTTACTCATAATGTTTATGTCCATTTTCTCTAATGGGACTGTCCCCTGCTCTCCCCACAGTCCCGACCCTCCACTTTTTGCCATGCATCTCTAAGACGTGCTGCCTGCATTGGCATGTGGTTGTCTGAAGCTGTGGTTAAGCCCTACGTCTTTCTGCGTGGACTGCTGCTCCTAGCCGGTGATATTGAACAGAACCCTGGTCCTCTCCAAGGTAGGCAGAGGGCAGCTTCATGTCAGCACAGCTGGATGTGCTAGGAACACACATGTGTTGTTATTAGTCGTTGTGGTGGTGGAAAGAGGATACGGTGGTACTTTCTTGTGGATTGTACCATGCAGGTATTGGTAGTTACAGATCGATGTATTCATTTTTGATATTACATGCACTTGGTCATTGCATCGCTTACTACCGTCTAGCAGGTAATATTTGCAAGAGAATTTTTTTTTAAAGTCCTAAAATTGCAGTGTAGACTTTATAATACAATTTGAATATAAAACAAGTTTGATGGTGATGTGTTTATTCACTGGTTTCGTCCGACATGGCCATCATGAAATCACAAATCTTACCCTGTCCAGTACTGCTTGAAACCCCTGTGGATATCTCTGGAAATGATTTGTGAAAGCAGGCTAGCTATTTACACCCCCTGTGTACAATAGTGGGAAAATGTGGCTTACACTTAAGTTTGCCGATTTGGTGCTAGCTATAGACGTAGACAATGCAGATAGGTTCAAATGTCCTAACTGCCACTTTGTCCACTTCTACTAATGTAAGTAGAAGTGGACAAAGTGGCCGCCAGGACATTTGAATCAGTCCACACTGTATGGTCATTGTGTATTACTGTAGGTACTAGCTAAGTATGTGCATGGTATAGTTATCTGTGCTGGTTGCAAGAAACTGTGTATGTCGGCATGTGTGTGTGTGTGTAACACTCACTAATTACACTGCAGTAAAGGCAGCTGTGTGCACACATCTTTTACATGCATAGCTAACATTCTATAGATGGAGCTAGTTGAGCCTAGCACTATCTGATGGAGCCAGTTAGCTAGATATGTACATATGTAGCTAGCTAGCTAGTTAATTATTGTGTATCAGACGTCACGGTAGTGACGTCTATTCAGGAATGTCTCTGGTTCAAAATGGCGGCTCCTATCTAATGTATTAGCGCGGGTTGGTAAAACTAGTGAAACGGTCGCGAACTGGAGCAATTAAAGGTCATGGATAGGCTTATTTCAAGATGCTAAGTGCGACAACGTTCCCAAATACAACCTGGAGTTCGCATGAGGGAAAAGCGTCATAGTCGCTTTAGGCGGCGTTCACACTACGGCGAAAACGACGGCGACGGCAACGGTGACGTCACGTTTCGCTGTTCACACTTCACGTTTCGTACCGTCACCGTCACCGTGAGCCTACCGTGCCGTGAACGTCGCCGTGGCAATGGCTGCCACGGTGACGGTGACGGTGACGGCAGTCAAAGGTGTTATTTTGGTTGTGTGCGAGCGAAGAAGCGAGTGATGGCGTCCAAAGGCAAGAAGCCAAGAGTCAAGTGGGATTCCGAGGTCGAAAGGAAGCTCATCGACATCTGGGCTGATATTATCGAGGAATTTGATGGCAAGTTGATCACGAGGAAAAAGAAAGAGGCGATAGCGACCACTCGACTCAACGTTTACGTCTCCCAGGAGCTCAACAGAGCTGAGCAGTATACTGAGAAGGAAATCTGCAACAAGATTGACACCATAATGAAGAAGGGAAAGAGTATGTATGTGAATTATCAAAAGAAAGGGGAGACAGGCAAGGAGTACAGCCAAGGAGATGAAGATCTTGACACGGAAGCGGCAGAGGCTGCCTGGCCAAACTTTAAGACATTCTTTGAGCGATTCAAAGATCATCCAGCATTGGGTCCTGGATCAGTGGAGGACTCAGCAGTAACACCTACCAGCATTGTTGCTGCGGAGGAGGTTGTGGAGCAGGAAGGAGAAACACACACTCCCAGCAGCTCTAGATGCCCAAGCAGGCAATCAAATAAAAGTGTTGGTGGTGACACCGATAGTGAAGAGGATGATGAAATTCAAATCCCTGCCAAAAAATCCAAAGAGGAAACACCACTTGTTGCCAGGGTCGGCAAGAAGAAGGGCAAGCAGACGGGAGCCACCCAGTTCTTGGTTGCATTTGGTGAGCTGCAGGAACAGGCACAGAGGAGACAGCAGCAACACGAGCGCAAGATGCAGCAAGAGACTATGGCCTTCCAGCAGAAAATGGAACAGGATAGAGTAAAGTTTGAAGCAGAGCTATCGACAACTCTACAACAGCAGAGTAGTCAATTTCAAGTTAATTTGATGCAGCAAAATCAACTTTTCCAAGCGGAGTTGTTCAAGAAGCTCTTTGAAAAGAAGGACAGCTAGGACAGTATGTGCAAGCATGTTGACTACAAGACTTATACTTTATATGTATTACCATTACTCTATTATCAGTGAATAATACAACACCAGCACTATTAATGGTTGATAATAGATACTTCGTTTATGATAATAGTTACTGTGGAGCTGGCCTAGTGTGATGAATGTATCTTGCAAGGGCTTCTCGAACGTTGGCTGCTGGTCCAATCACTGCAGATACTTGTAAATTGGGTGGTGTGGTGTTAATGTAGGAACTTTCATCAGGAAGCCAGCCTGGCTCAAATGGGCACTGGTGTCTTTCGCACATGTTGTGCAGGGCACAACACACCACTGCCACTTGTCTGACGAACACTGGGTCTTTCAGTGAGCACTTTCCATCCATTATTTTCCACCGCCCCTTCAATCGACCGAATGCCTGTTCCACTACCCTCCTTGTGCGTATCAGGCTGTAGTTAAAACTACGTCTGTAGGCAGGTTGGCCTACCTCATAGCACTTCATGCATGTTGACGAAAGGGGAAAGGCAGAGTCTGCTACAATAAACGGCTTCACATTCACCCCTGAAATTGTCCTTGGAGAATGTGCAAGCCACTCACCACTTGCAATTTTCTGAAACAGAAGACTATGCCGATAAGTGTATGAGTCACCTACTGAACCCGGTCTACCAGCGTTGACATATGTGAAAATTCCTCTGGCATCCACACAGGCTAATACTATAATGGCTATAAACTTCTTGTAGCAGAAATATGTATCCCCAAAATCTGAAGGCTTTTTCATGGCCATAAATGTACCATCCAAGGCTCCACCACAGCATGGCAACCCACACAAAGCTTCAAAGTCCACCATCACCCGATCCAACTCTTGCCCTGTAGGGAACAGAATGACCTCAGGAACAAGCCTTTCCCGAAGAATGGTGACGCCTTCATGAACTATTGTTGCTACTGTGGACTTGCCAATGGCATACAGTGCTGCCAGTTCTGAAAAACTACTAGCTTGAGCTAGCCAGTGCAAGACAATGGCAACCCTCTTTGCTGGGACAAGTGGTCGTCGCAATTGGGTAGTGGCTTTCTCGAAATACTTGCCATAGGTCTGGCAGAGATACCAGAACGTATCTTTTGACATTCTGAAATGCTGTAGGTAGCAGTTCTGTTCCCAATCAGGATAAATCTTCCCCATGTTCCTCCACAAGAGACACACGTCCTTCTCCCAGAAGCCTTGCTCTCGAGGTGCAGCCCAAAATCGACGTGGAGCTCGAAGGGAGCGAATCACGTCTTGAAAAGGAGGCATAACCAACAGCGACGACCAAGAAAGCAATCGAGACAGTGATCCGCGGCTCCTGGGTAGGCATCGCTGGTGCAAAACATCGTAGGAGAGTCTTCGACGTCGAATTCGTCGATCGCCGACAGTGACACAAGACTGCAAGCGCGAGAAAAGGGTGATCCAAAGGAGTACGAAATCCACGGTAGCCATTTTGCTTTTGTTCACTAGTAATAGGTGTGAACAGTACTTCACGTTACGTAACGTCGCCGTGAACGTGACCGTCGCCGTCGCCGCCATTTTCACCGTAGTGTGAACACCGCCTAACCCCGTTTTCACTTTTTCATATTCTTCTTCTTATTATTCTTCCCACTGCATTTTTGCACACTTCTAGCAATTGACACAGGACACCTACAGATCCAAGTCATACATGTGAACATACGGAGGTATCTGAACCACTAGGAATTCAGTGCTGGTGGCATTCCGACTCGTACAGCGTTCGGGGTAACGCGAAGTTTGTTTCCCCAATGTATAAACATACCCCAACGCCGCCATTTTATTACGGGACCGTATATACGCGTCTAGTCTCGCGAAGCCAGCCACATTCTCCAGAACGACGGAATGTTTTACTGCGTCGTACATACACAGCACCTCGTAGCTAAACCTAGAATAGCTAGCTAAATGGTAGAAATGTTCCTCAATAAATTAGCTAGCTAGCTATAGCTAATGGCTAAACATAAAAGTATAATTATGCGAAAACAAAGACGGTCACTACAGATTCAGTGTGCATCAGTAGCTATAGCTGTCTAAAAATGAAACAAACTAGAATGTTAAAAATTTCCATTAAAAATTTCAAGGGATTTAGGAATGTCCAAAAAAGCATAGAAACAAGTGATGACATCTCAATAGCTACTTCGACCCATCACATTCTTTGAGGATAGGAGGTCCTAAATCCCTTGCAGAGTGGTCCTGAGTTCACTCCACGGGATTTAGGACCTCTGATCTCAAAGAACGTGATGGGTCAAAGTAGCTACTGAGATGTCATCACTTGTTTCTATGCTTTTGGACATTCCTAAATCCCTTGAAATTTTTAATGGAAATATTTTAATATTGTAGTTACTGTAGGTGTGTGCTATATATGTGGTATGCATATATGTATATATATATATATATATACAATCACTCCACGACTGCATGCTCCATTACTTGTACCCTCCACACAGCATGGTAACCAAGTGTTTTGCCCATGTCATACAACATAGGTAGCAAGGATATCCACACATAGATAGATACCTGTCTCCTAATTCACACTTGCACTTCTATATCTTGTGAAGGGTATGTATGTACTCTACGAGTATTGTAGTCATGATCTGTTTTTCTTCCATGCCATACTTTGCCCTGTCTGTAGCTGGCATGAGTGACTGCTATAAGGACGCTTTGCTGTTCTTCAAATCAACACTCAAGGAGAATGTAGATCTGCAGACAGGGCTTGGAGATAAGCTGCCCATTGTGGCTGGTGGCTTCATGAGCCGAACAGAGGCACAGCATGTAGCACAACTTCCAGGCAACCTTGACCAGATGGGTGCAATTGTTGACTGTCTGTGTAAAAAACGAGATGAGGACTTTTTCACCTTCCTCAAAATGCTGAAAGATACAAACAATGCACACTGGGCTGATGCACTGCTGGCAAAAGTGGAAGAGAGAAAGAGAGAAAGAGTAAAACGTACGCAATACACTATACACATTAATTCAGGGATGCAAACATGCAGCGAGGATATTATGTATATGCATTAGAAGGAGCACTTTCACCAGGTGTCATGAGTGCATGCAGCATAGTGGTACCATCTCTATCTACTGTCAATAGTGGTAGGGAAGGCCTCATACATGTACACTCACACCATGCAAAGGGTATTTATTACATGCACCACATGAAGGTGTAGCAGGTTTGGGTGTGAGGTGTCTCCTCCCTAACTTGTTGACTAGTACTTGTCTCTCTCGACCATTGCACTATGCAGTTGAGAGAGGAAGAGGAGGAGGAGGAGGAGGATCTAGTGGAGGGTCAGGGAGTGAGGGAGAGAAGGAGGTTGGCTGCTGCTGCTCGTGTTGTGTGTGTGCATGTGTGTAGGTGTTTTTATGATAAGAAGGCAGATTAAGCCAGTCTGTTATACACGATTGTAGCAAAATGGTTGTTGCAAGCGTCATTCAATTCACGACTCACCTTTGAACTTTGACCTTACTTTAGCTATAGCTTGTCTGCCAAACGTGGGTTCAAAGTTTAAAGTTGAGTCGTCAAATGTCGTTCACGACAACCATTTTGCTAAACACTGTAACGGGCAAAGCACAGATTTGTGTCCTTTACAATGTGTGGACTGTACGTGTTACTTAAGGTTGGTTAGGAGTGCATTACCATGAAATGCCTTCAATTTTGTATTACCGATAGAGTGAATTATCATTTTGCTCCAAAATGTGACTGTGTGAAGCTAAGAGGTCATTTGAGACTGTTTGAGCTGGCGTGAAGAAACCATCAAAAATGATAAATATTTGGTATTTGGTATTACGGATGAAGGATTAGGATGAAGGGGGAGAATCAATAGTACGCTTGCATAAGTCGTGTCCCTCGCCATAAAGACCACTTTCAAAATACACGGCGAAACCTCAATCTCAGTCTGGGTGCGTTTTATGATCACTGAAGTCCATTGCCAAAGGACAAAGATGTTAACAAATGATGTTCACAATGTGAGATTGGCTACAGACATATACGTACATACGGTGGACAAAAAGAGACGAAAATGGTGGATTTCTGAAGTGAGTAAACAAACATTCCCACAAAATGCAGACTGTGGATGACCTTACTTAAAAGAAGTAGCTGCGAGTTGTTCACGAGGTCACATGCAGGTCACATTAGCAAACTGACTGAGGTGTTTCTATATCCTTATCTCCTTAACGGAGAAGTGACCCAAAATGTACTTGCGAATGTGATGAACATAGAGTCAGATGGTCTGGAAATTAGACAAACAGATAATTCTTCATGATGGGATTGCACTTGAATTGATACTTATCCTCACGGAAATTGAAAGCCAATTTTAAGTGAATATGGTACGCATGTGTGGCACGGCAGGAAATGCTCATGTACATTGCTGTGATTAAAATGGATGTTCTCCTCGTTCTCTCTAATGTCGCCTAGTTCCAACAGTTCTCTGATGCTCTCCGAGACGAGTACCAGAAAATAACCGTCGTTTATGCCTCTCACAAGCAGGATCAGGAAATGGAATTCATTAACTTGGCTTTATCACGTTTTGTACCGAAATCCATAGATGACCACCTGAAGTTTGTTCGCTCAATGACTGAGGGAGTTGACAGTGCATTCACAGAGTTGGAGGGTAAGGTGGAGTATGGCTCCATTATGTCACTGGTGAAGAAACACCGACTGGTGGTTATCAGTGGTGCTCCTGGCACAGGCAAGACTACCTTGACCAAAAAACTGTGTAAAGATATGTCCAGGGACATGGCATCCCACGGCTACAAGTTGGTGGTGAAGGTGGAGCTTCGCGACCTCGTCCCACTGGTACAGGACCCGTCTTCGTTTGAGCTGAAACAGTTGATGGACCTGTTTGAGTCGATTGGTGAGATGGAGAGAGTTGTTGGGAGAATGAAAGCGACTTGTGGTGCTGATACGCTACTGATTCTGGATGGCTACGATGAACTCCCTCATGATCTTCGCCACAGCCCCTTCTTTCTTAACTTGCTGAGTCCCCGCCCCTTTAAGTCGCCACTCCGAAAGAGCCACATCATCCTCACCTCCCGCTCTATAGTGATGAGTGAAATTCACCATCACTTCAAGTCTGCAAAGGTGCCCTTAGTTAACATTGAAGTTCTTGGCTTCACCGGTGAACAGATACAACACTTCATAGACCAGTACTTTGAAGGAGAAGGCAAGTCAGAACTGTCTGCAAAGCTCTCTGCCAAGCTGGATGGTCTTCCCCACATCAAGGGCCTCTGTTCCATCCCTGTTGTGCTCTCTATTATCTCACGCGTGTTCTTGTCAAGGAAGGACCTCCCGCCTACGTTAACACAACTCTATGATGAGTTTGTGTGTGAGACACTGTCTTCGATGTTTCCAGGCCTACAGAGTACTCTCGAGCTCCCTGTCCAAGATCATGATTTCCTCAAACTGTGTACAATAGCGCACAAATGCACCATGGAGCAAAAATTGATTTTCACTGCGTCAGACCTCATGGGACTTCAAGACAAATATTCTAACCGTGAAACGGGATGCGGCCTCCTCACTGCAAGGCCTGTGGACAAACTTCGTTGCATCATCGTCGAGAGCTTTTTCTTTATCCACTTCACAGTTCAGGAGTTCCTAACTGCAGCCCACATTGCTCGGCTGGAGGTTGCAGCTCAGCGTACATTCTGGGATGAGCATCTCGGGCAGCCTCACCTGGCACAGACATGGCGTTTTTATTGTGGGATCACGAAGATGACACACTACGACCTCCTTCAGAACAGCAAGGTTAGGGGTATCAAAGGCTTTGATGAGCTTCTGATGCAGTCGTTCTTTGAGACACAAGACAGGGATTTGGTTGCTAGGCTGATGCCAAGTGTCATGGGAGAAGAGGTAGAAGTAAAGCTTGAAACAGCTTACGACTCTATCGCCTTTGGGTTTTGCTTGGAGCAGCACAGCTCACTGCAGGATCTTAAAGTAAAGTTGCCTAGAATTGGAGTCGTGGCAGAGGTCCAGCATTTGCTTGAGCCTTGTTTGTGCCATCGGCAACTGCAGATGCTGGCCATTGACGGTCATGGTGAGTTGGTGTAGATGAAGCAGTACTGCAGGTCGTGCATGAAGTATACCCTTGTGTACATGCAAGTCACACCACAAGGTGGTTGATGCTCCTCTGCTGGTCTGCTGTCTTTTACTTGTTGTATTCCATTTATACTGGAATAGATGGTCAATAGTTCTTATCTCATTTCCCGTGCATTCATGCATTACTGTGTAGAAGGACTGCTCCCCTCCCTTCAGTGTACCTAGCATGCATGATACTACAGTAATTACGCTATATTTATTATAGTGTTACCTACACTTGTGTGTAGTATGTGTAGTGTGTGTAGTACTTCTGTTCAGGAGATGTTATATATTTTGTAGCCACATTCTGTTCCACTTTTAACTGCACAAGTTTAGAAGTGTATATCTGTGAATAATTATACTAACGCATCATTGCATGTTGTGTTGTTGCTTAGCAACACCGCATGGCAGCATGCTACTCCCATAGTGTCATTCACATGTGTTGACATCGACTACAGGAAGTCCTGAAGACTGGAGGCAGGTTGAGGAGCTCTTTGACAGGATCAGAAACTGTGGTGAGAGTGGAGGGCACACAGACTCTGATGCATAGCATGTACACATTCAATTGGATGGCCAACAAGGTCTGGGGTCAAGTAAGGGTCTGTCAGTGGAAGGTTCATGCATGTGGTAAGAGTGGGTGTACATCAGTGGCACTGGCTGAGCATCCTCATCTGTCCTAGCAGTGACCACTTGGTGCAGTGTTTGTGTGGAGTGACTCTGCATAAGTAGCTCTGCCACTGTGTACCACTAGCCACTGTTGTGGTGTGGGGTGATGGGTAATGAATGTCATTATGAGCTGTAGAATGTGTCTGCTGTGTTCAGAGTTCACTGAGTGCATGACATGTTGTTATGTTTACGTTTCACAGATGATACCTTGAAAGGTCACTTTGGCAAGGTGCACTTGATGGGCCCTCCCCTCGGTGTGGCAGTGAAGCTGCTGTGCCTCCAACATGTACGAGAGGTGGATTGTGAGGAGATACAAGACTGTGAGGTAAGCGTCAGTGTGAGATGAAACCTATTTCAAGAGGTACAGTGTGTGCACATGTGCAGTGTTTCTGGGATGTAGTCTTTTGTACCAATCACTATTTGACAGTGTTTTGATCATGGATTTAAAAACATAGCAACTTGCCTAGGAGTGACCTTACTGTATTGGGACATGTGTAAGGTGACCCCACATTTTGGGTATGGGTGTTGTTACTCCTTACCTTAACTCTTAGCAATGTCTATTTGTATGCTAGGATGATGTGTGTGTGTATGCACTAACTGCATGTTTTCAGGTGTATTGTACATGTTTGACAACTAGTGCCTCATGTAGTAGCTGTGAGGGTGACACCCACTTGCAGTGTGTAGTGTGTGAGAGTGGCAATTGGTGTTTCTCCCCATCTCATTGCATGACAGACTGTGTTGATGTGTTATTCTACAGGCAATGGACCATGAGGTTCTGAAGGAGATGGAAAAGGCACTTGGAGAAAACAAGACTCTTGAAACATTGACACTCAGTGATTTTTATGGTGTGACTCTACCTGAGGACTTCTGTCGACATGTTCTGATTGGCATACAACTAAATACATCTTTGTCAGAAGTGTACCTCGCATTTGAACCCATCAACTGGGACTGTCCCATTGATGGTAGGTTGGTGTATGTCAGTCACATGTTGTGTGACTCAGTTGGATGTAGTGTATAGTGTGTAACAAGCAATAGTGAGGACGTCTATGTGAAGTTAAGTATGTATACGCAGGTATTGTGTTTACATGTTCAACTCTACTCCTGTTTCCCTACCCAGTGCCTGCAGACATTCACGGAAGTGTTCAACATGTTACTCTGTGGAATGTTCCAGTGGATGTGTTGCCGAGGTTGTTCTTGTGGTTCAGTCAAGCCAAGCACTTTGAGTGTTGTGGCATTCACCCCCCACAAGAGGTACAGTGGGTGCACATGTACAGTGTGGCTTGGGATGCACTAGTCATTTGTACCAATCACTATTTGACAGAAACAGGGATGAGCTTTGTGGGGGGGGGCTGTGTGGGGGGAGCAGTGGGGAGAGCTCTGTGGGGGAGCTGTGTGGGGAGAGCTCGGGGAGCTGTGTGGGAGGAGCGATGGGGGGGAGCTGTGTGGGGGGAGCTCGGGGAGCTGTGTGGGAGGAGCGATGGGGGGGAGCTGTGTGGGAGGAGCGATGGGGGGGAGCTGTGTGGGGGGAGCTCGGGGGGCTGTGTGGGAGGAGCGATGGGGGGAGCTGTGTGGGGGGAGCTCGGGGAGCTGTGTGGGAGGAGCGATGGGGGGGAGCTGTGTGGGGGGGCTGGGGTGTGTGTGGGGGTGAGCTGTGTGGAGGGAACTGTGGGGGGAGAGCTTTGAGTGTGGAGAGTTGTGTGGATGGAGCTGTGTGGATGGAGCTGTGTGGATGGAGCTGTGTGGGGGGAGCTGTGTGGATGGAGCTGTGTGGATGGAGCTGTGTGGATGGAGCTGTGTGGGGTGGGCTGTGTGGGGGGAAGTGCCTATACTGGTGTGTGCTAGGAGTGTGACATGTGATTGAGTGTCAAGTGATGCAAGGATGTGAGGTAGGCATCACTGTGAGGCACAATGGTAATGTGGACATTCTGAGACTTTGTTTTGCTTCTGTTTTCCTTGTAACCTCTAACTAAATTTGAATCTTCTTTATTGCAACAAGCCTGAGCAAGCCCGACATTAATGAGTTGTATGTCTCCGGTTGCTATGTATGCATGTATATATGTATGTATGTATGTATCGTATACGTCCGGCCAACAGACCGTATGTCCATTTAGGTCTCAGGGTTCCAAATTTATGCCGGGTACTAAAATATTTGAATACTAAAATGGCCACCATTACATATGGCTCGAATTATTTGCCACAGACAGCTTGAAATGAGCAGGTATTTGAACAAAACACAGTGGAAGCTCCTAACTTCGATGGGGGAGACTGTGTGGGAATCTGTGTGGGAGAGCATGTGGGGGAGCTGTTTGGGGGAGCTGTGTGGGGGGACTGTGTGGGTGAGACTGTTTGGGAAGCTGCGTGGGGAAGCACGTGGGAGAGCTGTTTGGGGAGCTGTGGTGGGTGGGCTGTAGGGAGCATGTGAGAGCGCTGTTTGGGGGAGCTGTGGAGTAGGCAGGCTCTAGGGGGAGCTGTGTAGGAGGGTTGTGTGCGGAGACTGTGTGCAGGGAGCTTGGGGGGCTGTAGGGGGAGCCATGTGCGTGGGGGGGAGCTGGGAGAGTGTTTGATTATGGTCTCTAACACTGCAACTTGCCTAGGAATTACATTTCTGTATTGGGGTATGTGTAAGGTGACCCCACATTTGGGTGTAGTTCAGTAGCAGATGTATACAGATATATAACAGCTTAGACAATATAGCCACTGATAGCAAACAGTCTTCCCACACTGGCAGTAATAGACACCTGAGGAGGTGAGTGGGTTGCAGCCCCAATGCAAAGGGCACACGCATGAGATGATTGTGACAGAGCCTCCTGTGGAGACACTCACCACTGCAATGCTGTTCTTTCATTACCAAGTGGATGTAATGCATGTGTTGTTCACTGTTCACTGGGTTCACATCAACTGTCCATTTCCCCCTCCTTCTGCCGCCCATTGAAAGGGTGCTGCTGGGTCACTGGTGGTGTTAGCTAGTGCATATCATTTGTGTTCTGTGCATGTGTTGTGTGTATGTGTGCTGTTTGTTATAACATGTTGTGTGTACCCTGCATGTTTGTGTGGCAGAGTGTGTTGTGTGACCAGGAGCAGACTTTCCACCCTTGAGGTAGACATGGCCCTGTTGTCAGTGAGTCGGCTGACATGTGGTAGTTGGTCTCTAGAGTGCATGGAATATTGTGTTGACATTGTCTTTGCTGACTCAGCACATTGTGTATCAGTTGTGTTGGTGGGTTGTGCATGTTTCTGACCAGAGTTGCTTCTTCATGCAGGATGGAGTGAGTGATGAAGATGTGAAGTTTACTGAAGTAGAGCAGAGTTTGTCTGGAATGGGTCGACTGGAGAAGTTGGTGCTGGGAATTCAAATCGACTATGATGATGATGACTTTGAGGTGACAAATTGTAAAGTGTCAGTAGCTCTTTTGTGTGTACACTACTCTCACTGCTATGCAATCACTGCATGCCCAAGGCAACTTGTGTGTGATAACTGGTGTACATGTGTGTATCTTGTCTATAATTCAATGTGTGTTTTGTTTCGGCACACCTCACTCTCATCTCATCTCACTTCAACTTTCATTGCTCTGTCCTCATTTGTTAGTGGTCAGATGCACTGGCAGTGAGGTTTGGAGTCTCTGTATTAAATGGCATTTCAGCAAACAAACACATAATAGACTTTGTCCTGTACAAGGAAAGGGGATATGACGTCCTCCACTCCATCCTTGAAGCACTGCCAACTGATGTGAGCAGACGGTTCACCACTGGAGTGTACGACACATATCCCTGCATCACCCTCCCTCCATCAGGTGAGAGTACCGACAGTATTGTTGTTGTTGCTTACTCCAGCCTTGTTGTTGTTTACTCAGCCAAGTTTACCACCAATGTATAGAGAATTCCAATGTTGTGGTACCAACATTTGAGTTGCTATGCTTTTCGTCTGGCTTAACGTTCACTTCTGTGTACTTGTGTGTGGTGGGGGGAGCTGTGTGTGGTGGGGGGAGCTGTGTGGGGGGCTGTGTGTGGAGAACTGTGTGGGAGGAGCTGTGTGTAGGGGGAGCTGTGGGGGGAGCTGTGTGGGGCAGCTGTGTGTGGGGAGCTGTGAGAGTGGGATCTGTGTGGTAGGAGCTGTGTGGGGAATGTCTGTGGGGGAGGGGGAGCTGTGTGGGGGATGTGCATGTGGGGGCAACCGCTTGCCTTCTGTGTAGTAGGTACGGCACGTGGCAGAAAAAAATTAGCGTACTACGCCTGTACGTAGGCACGTGAATATTTATTGGCACGTCCGTAGCTGCAGGCATATACGCCTGTAGGCTTAAATTTGTACGCCCGTATTCGTACTACGCCCGTATTCGTACTACACCCGTACGTACTCTCTATCGACCGAGGCACGAAGCACCGAGGTATATTTGCCACAGAAGTAGATACGTATAGAGGCTTCCTACCCAACTATATATGATATATCGTATGGTGAGTGCGAGATTACCCCTCGTTCTTCGTATCGCTTGACGAATTTGTAGACCCCGACTTTCGTTGTTGCGTACCCTTCTTCGGACAAGCAGCGAGAAATCTGGACGTAACTCTTTCCCAGATGCCAATAGAAGAGAATTCTCTGCTGCACGTAATCATCTTCAACTGCTGAGCCACTCTCTAAAGGAAGGGAAATACGTACGATAGCGTCAAGGAAGACGATGATCCTGACACTGTGACCTTCAACAGCGTCGATATATACGACGAATTAAGGCGCGCGCACGACATTCTTCGTAGGTACGACAAAGGGCTTGGACTCGCTCGCACCATGCCCTTCGTAATTTGTACTGTACGTATACTACGCCGTACGCGTAGATACGTCTCCGTACTACATCCGTACCTTAATCGACTACGCACGTATATAGCCATTTATGTGTACGCACGTAGCCGTGATCAAGTACGCCCGTACCCGTGCCCGTACCTCACACGTAGTACACTAACTTTTCTGCCACGTACCATACATGGCTTGTGCTACACATCTATTTAAGCAAGTCTGTTTGACACTATGGGATGGTGTCTTTGTTGTGTGGGGTCAGGTCCTACTGTACTGCCCACAACCTCACTCTCCTGCTGTGGTCTGTTGAGTGACTACCAGCATCGTGTCTCCACTGTCCTGTCCCCTCCACCTGCCCACTCCTCACAGCACTTATATCTCCTATATATACCAGTATGTCCTAGCATTCCACTCTGTAGCACCCTCTCCTCCTCTGCAATAGCATGTAGTGATACCAGTGATGATGGCGATGGTGGAGTGTCAAGTGATGACTCCACTACTGATGACAGTCAGGATGGTAGCAGCACTTCCCTCTCCCCATCAAGTAAGCTCTGGCTGTACGCTGGTGTTAGGTGGCATACCTGTGGGATTGCTAAAATTACATCCAGATATTAATTAATCTCCATGCATGCGCTGTCCTGTCCCCACTTCCCACAACACCTATATACTTGTCTGGGGGACACTTTTACAGAAGATTGTTTTATCCACTTGATTGTACGTATTCTGCAAGACTTTACTCCTTGCATCTCTTCTCTCCCTATACACGGTGTTATGTCACGTTGTGTAAACTGACTCCTCCCTGTGCTCAATATTTTCCTTCACTGCACTAGCTCTGTGTCCTCTTTTCCATGGGCTCCACAGCGCCTGGGCTCACTCTAGTCTGTTTGGCACTATGGGATGGTGTTGGTTGTGTGGTGTAAAGTCCTACTGTACTGCCCACAACCTCACTCTCCTGCTGTGGTCTGTTGAGTGACTACCAGCATAGTGACTCCACTGTCCTGCCCCACCACCTGCCCACTCCTTACAGCGCCTATACGTACTTGTCTGAAGGGCACTGATGAAGTAGGACGACACTGCTCCATTTTATCATTACTGTTTGACAAATGTGTTGTTGAGTAGTTGTCACAAGATGACAAGAGGGTAGGAGGAGGTCTGGCTGTGATCGCACTTTTTGGAACAAAATGGGACTAGAGAGCTGTGCTTAGTATAGTGTGTGCAGTACATGAAATTGGAATAAGGAGTGATTGCTGAAGAGGCTCTGTTCATCTCTCCCACTCTCTCTCCAGACTCTACCCAACTACCCCCACCTCAATCATCTCCCTTTCCTGGACCACTGCCCCTCCCCCCCTGTCCCCGCCCACAGCAGCAGCCAGGTAGTCCACTGCAGAGTGTGCCCACCTCACCCACTGCATGCTCCCATGCTTGTGCTCCATCTAGCAGTCTATCCCGCTAGTCCAACCCAGGGTAGAGTGGGGCTCACTGACAGGTTGCCACACACACAGTGCACAGACACAGTGCAACATGAACAGATGAAGTCTGTCACTCAGTGAAATACTTAGTGAGGCAAGGCAGTGAAGTCTGCTTCAACATATGAAATGAAATGAAATAGTTTATATATTCACTGAGACAAGACACTAGAGCCTATATCGATAAAAATTGTACCATGGCAACCACTTCAATCCGCCATGCACCCTTATGTTTGTGGGTGCCTTAAGTTTTTAATTATTCTTTAAGTTTTTTCATTCTTTACTTTGATTTTGTTAGTATTTATTCACTTCCATTCCCTCTACTCTACAATCAGTCTTTCACTTTTCCCTCCCTCCCCATCCCTCTCCCTTGCGGTGGGTGTTCCCCTTCAGTAGTGGAACTAGAGCAAGAAGTGGACCCCACTCCTCAGGGCGGCCCTCCACTCCACCTCCAAGACACACAAGGTAGGGTACTGTGCGCACGCGTGCGTGCATGTGTGTGTGGCTTCATTACATAACTTTCCACATGTATACTGGACACAGTAGTAATTTACAAGACTCTTGTCTGCTACTCACTTTCGTGTTTGAGTTGATACATGTGAGGTTGCGATGTTGCACCGTATGCTCCCCTCCCTATCGTTCCTCTCTTGCTCCCTCACTCTCCCCCTTCCTCTCCTACCCACTCCCCTCCCCCTTCATCACCTGCCCCCTTCCCTCCCACTTTCTCTCCTGCCCACTCAATCTCCGCCTTCTGTCACGTAGCATGTGGTGGCACCAGTCAGGGTGACACTAATGAAGGTGGCATTGTTGGTGATGGTGGGGTGGGCAACAAACGTGACGTCACTGATGGGGATGACACTGATGACAGAGCCTACACTAGTACTGAGAGCCAGGAGGATGACGGTGACCACACACCCTCCCCTTCACAGTCAGGTGAGCACAGTTAATTTGTGCGTGTGCATGTTCATGTGTGTACATGTTATGTGGGCTGTGTCCGTGAGTGTGCTGCTATAATTAATATTCCTCTTAGTGCACATTGCATGCCATGTTCATGTCACATGTCTGTGTTCAGTAACGCTCTCTGACGATGCCCAGCCACACACACCATATGAGTGCTACGTGTGTGGTCCACTCAGTGCTTGCATCTCTTGTGCATTCTCTGTGTAGCTCTGCAGCAGACCCCTTGTCTGATTTGCACCCTATACACACATATACGTAGCTGTAGTCGATGTGCACAGATGTGTCACGACATGCAGTGTGGTGGCAGCATTCAAGGGAACAGAACAGCCCTCACCTCTGCATGTGGGCAGGCAGAGTGTATTCACACTCTTCACTCCCCTCCTCCTGCTAATGTGCTTCGCCCCCTCTCCTGTACTAGTTGGTCTAGCAGTCCCCCGAGGACTGCGTGGGGGGAGCTGTGTGGGGGGACTGTGTGGGGGAGCTGTGTGGTGGGACTGTGTAGGGGAGCTGTGTGGTGGGACTGTGTAGGGGAGCTGTGTGGGGAGCTGTGTGAACCATTGCCTCCAGTTGGCCCAGCACCCTCTCACCAACTGCCCCCTGTCCAGCCCATTCAGGCGCTCTTGGCACATTTTCCCTGACACATTCCTGCAACAGCAGTGCACGAGTTTCCTCCTCCACCTTGCTGGCAGAGTTGGCCAATCACTAGCGGAGTTGGACATCTCGCTTTCCAGCTTTTTTACTGACCATAGGCTAACTATATATATATTGCAGACTTTACTGCCTTAGTTTGTCTTGTTTTTGGCTTAACATGCATAGCTTTTGAATAGTCAATGATGTCCACTGATTAGCTAAATGATTGTAATTCATCAATGAATAGGTTTGTGTAGTTGTCAATGGAGGTGTACCTCAGTGCAAAATGTGACAAATTGATTCACATCTTGTGTCACCTTTTACAGGTTCCTGGAGCTAATCAACAAATCTCGCATATATACCTCGCCATTACATAACTGAGTTGCGTTGATGAGCTTTCGCATATATAGCAAATAACTGCAGCATACAGCGTTTCGACTGCAAAAACTGTTTTTAACCCGACAAAGACCTTCGCGGTCAAAACATTGTACGTTGCAGTTATTTTCTACGTGAAAGCTCATCAACACAACTCAGCTATATGAAACCGTAGCAATGAGCCTCTACAATATTATCACCATTACATGCCCATTGCCATGGCAACGGGGTATAATACTATAAAGGGTATATACACTGCAGTGGTGTATGATTGTATGCATTATATTTCTTTAGGCTTTTCAAATTTACTGTGTACATCTCTCCTTCACTCTACCTGTCTCCCTACCTGTGTTTACAGGTGACTGCTGCTGCTGTTCGAGGTGCACAGTGTTGTAGCTAAGAGTAAGCAACTGTAAGCAAGTGTACTCATGCGGTGTGAGGAACAGAGCCATGGCAACATTAATCCTCTGAGCAAGAACTCTAACTATGTTATTAGTTATAATTTTATAGAGATGATCTTCATTATATGCATGCCCATGCAGCCTATACATGTATAAGCCTGTAGATTGGATTGTGCACGTGACAGTGTACATGCACACTGTAGCAGAGTGTGGTTGTAGTATATAATTTTACTGCGTAATAATATAATACACAATAATAATATATATAATTATAATAATGTTGAAATAAACACATTTACTTTATGATAGACATATATAGTAATAATATGCATTGCAGTGAAATTATGTGTTACTTAAAATGTTAACTATACAGTATAATAATTATTATAATTAATGGGTAAATGTGTACAATTATTTAAATAGTATATAGTAATACTTTATAGTACATGTGAAGCACAATAATTATATAATACGTTTACGTCTTTCCTCATTCATGAGAGATGTGTGGCTACAATCGCCTCTGGAAAATGAAGGCTCTGACAGCTCCCCATGCATGCGCACAGTTCTGTAGTGCAAGACACCATAAATGGCCAAAAAGTTTACACTTGCGCTCAGTCTTGCGCAAAAACGGCGCTATAGTTTGCAATACATATTATTACGCAGAATTTACTGAGGATTCCAAATCTGGTTTCAGATTCGTTGAAATCCATTCGGTAAGCGAGATACGGCTTGGAATGCAAGACACGGTGGTTTTAAGCCAATCAGATCGCACCATTTAGATCACGTGCGCTTAGAACTAATGCGTGTGTTCAAGGTTACACGGACACGGCTGTTTTGGAGCGGCAACTTAGTTTTCTCGAGTCGGAATCGGGATCGGGACCGAGACTGGGGCCATTTGGAAGACATGATCGTTTTTACCATTTTTCTCTTCCAAGACTTTAACAAGAGACAAGTGACCAAGCTTGGACATAGAACTGATAACAGGCAAATGTACTTTAGTCTAAAAAGTAAGCTTTATTCTCTCTCGGCAGCAAAATGCGTGTCTCTCTCTCTGCATCTAATCGCTCCATAGCACACCTCTCCCAGTTTTCCAGCTAGTGTGCTGCATATCAAAGGAAAGTCAAGTAAGCACAGAACATTGCACTATATGGCTCCTTCTACTGCCCTTTCCGTAAATCGTGTTTTGAATGGGTTTATTTTAGCAACATTAACTCATGTTTCAGCCTTTTTCTTCAGAGATTACAGTTAAGAGACAAGTAACAAGCCATGAACGTAGAAGTGATGCAAAGCAAGTATACTTTAGTCTATGTGTACATGTAGCACACTAGCTAAAAACTGGGAGAAGAGTACTACTGTATGGAGTGATTAGTGGCAGAGAGAGAGAAACGCATTTAGCTGCCGAGAGAGCATAACGCTTACTTTTTAGACTAAAGCACAATGGATTCGTATCATTTCTACATTAATGGCTTGTACTTGTCTCTTAACTGCATGTAGTTTTCAAAGAGAAAAAGGCTAAAACACCAATTAATGTTGCTTAAATAAACTCGTTCAAAACACCAGTTACAGAAAGGGCAGTAGAATGAGCCATATAGGGCAATGTTCTGTGCTTACCTGACTTTCCTTTGATATGCAGCACACTAGCTGGAAAACTGGGAGAAGAGTACTATGGAGCGATTACTTGCAGAGAGAGAGATACGCATTAGGCTACCGAGAGAGTATAAAGCTTACTTTTTAGACTAAAGCACACATCCTTTGCATCATTTCTACATTCATGGCTTGTTAATCATCTCTTAACTGTAGTCTCTAGAGAGAAAAAGGCTAAACACCAATTAATGTTGCTTAAATAAACCTGTTCAAAACACGAGTTACGGAAAGGGCAGTAGAATGAGCCATATAGGGTAATGTTCTGTGCATACCTGACTTTTCTTTGATATATAGCACACTAGCTGGAAAACTGGGAGAAGTGTGCTACAGAGCGATTAGTTGCAGAGAGAGAGACACGCATTTTGCTGCCGAGAGAGCATAAAGCTTACTTTTTAGACTAAATCACGCTTGCTTTGCATCATTTCTACCTTCATGGCTTGTTACTTGTCTCTTACTTGTAGTCCCCGAAGAGAAAAAGGCTAAATACTTTGCGAGTTAAGTTCCTCGAGGAATTCAAATCCCTCGTTCTCGGTTTCCAAATCAAAACTAAGTTGCCGCCATTTGTAGCATGCGAAACAGCCGTGCGGAATCAATCGCGTGTTACTAATGAGAAAATGGCCGCCGCAATAACGGCAAAATATTTGCTCGACGTTTTCCGACTGATGTCCTTGTGTGGATCCTGTTTAGTAGTGTAGGAGTACTAAAATCGGAGGAAAGACCATCTGTGCTGACAAATGGTACAGAGAGAAGTTCATTAAAGGCAGATGGCCCAGGCGCGACCAAGATCGGTAGAAGAGGTCCTTGTTGATAGAACCGGCGGCAAGGAGGAATGCAGAGTTGGCTTTCAAGGCTAGAAAGGGAGGAATGGCAATAATAAGTGTGTAGGCACATGGTCATGTGTGCGTAATTGCTGATAGTGGCGTCTTACACCTTGCAACTCCTCAAACAATGAATGGAACTGCATCCACTGCACATTATTACTGCAACAAGCACAACAGACTGTCCCATTCATATTTGTGCCTTCTGTGGCAACCCCCAATAGCCCACTCAACAGGTCAGGCTTTGGTGGTGGTGATGGCCACATTACCTACAAAAGTTAACGCCCATCAGGCACAACTGAGAGTAGTGATGAAAAGTCGTGTTGCTCTTGTAAATGCAGTACTGTCGAAGTTCACAAGCTCAAGATCTGCCTAATACATGTTCATCTAGCACTGGAATACAGCATTGTCTTCCTTCGTATTGACATTAACAGATTACATAATTCACGCAAATTTAACATGCCATATCTCCTCAAGTAAAAGCTTAAGGCGAAAAAACGTCCATAATTTCTCTAGACACTTGACCATTCTTCATGAACACGGGCAATAAGAAAGACAATCAAGTTCGCCTACTTCTGAAATTCTCTCCAACTGAACATGACCAAAACGATTTAGAAGCCGATTATTAGCCTTTAAGAAGCTTAAACAGGGAAAGCGCTCCATAACTTTTCTGCGCACTGTACCTTTGTCTGCGCTGGTTGTGGTAACAGGTTTCAACTGCCCTTCATTGGTGCAGAAATTCTCAAAATCTTGTTATATTCGATCAACCACAATTCAGCCATTTTTAATTATATGCGGTTGTTATGGCGACACGTTGATGATGTCATCGTGTGGGGCGGAGTCTAATTGCCACGCCCACTAAGCGCTTTGACTCTGTGTGGCTCCAGATTTGAAATTCACCGCTGTCATCGCTGGTAACTGAAATGGCCATTTATGGTGTCTTGCACTATGGCCATGCAGAGCAGTTTGACTGGTCAGGCAAAGTAATGGTGTCTATATAAGAAATGATTATATACTTAAGCTTCTGTTGGATTTTTGGACAGGGACAGCGCTAGCCTTAAGCTTCTGGGGCATGCACCCCGTGGAAGATTTTGCGTGCGAACATTTACGTAGAGATATATATTTAGCTAGGTGAGTTTAATACTCTTATACATAATTATTTATACACTACTTCTAAGCTCGCAATTCCAACATAACCTTTCAAGTTGTGATCACTTCTAGATCTGTATTCATTCAGCTTTAGATCATAGCTAGCTATAGCTAGCTGTATACCCGTGCAGACCACCCTGACACTTAGAAAAGAGACGATTTTTGTGGCCAGAAATTGTTCTGAAATCCGCGGATGAAGCGGGCCCGTTTCCGAGAGCGCAACACACATCACAAACCGCACAATCACCGACGGCCATTTTAGTTAACTAGGATGGCTGTCTGAGACTGCGATATGACATACGTATACAGTGATAGATTTACCGATTTACCGGGATTCATCAGTGGATTACAGAACACAGGACGGATGGCATGGTAGAGCAAGACAGCGCTTTATTTGCACTATGGCATTACGGGTGAGTTATGCACACAACGAAGACATAGCCAGCTAGTTAGCTATGGTTCAGCATGTCAGCATGTCTGATGTAGCTATAGGGGGACTGTTTCTCGTACAGCTATATATATATTATATATATATATATATATATATATATATATATGTAACAACGGTGGTCTAGCAACAACGGCAACGACAACTCACGCTAACCACGGCTACACAGAGCACCAGAGAACAATCAATTGCGTCTCAAAAACAGGACCAACTGACCAACCCGGTCACCAACACAAAAGCAAGGTGCTTGCACGTATAAATTCATTCATTGTCTAGGTGTAATGCCAATTAAAGTACAACAGAGTATATAGAACGGAACACAACAAAGATAAGTATACGTGTCAACAGACAATGTTACAATGTTTAGGTAGATAGTCACACTACATATACGGTTGATGCAACTGCGATTATTATTATTAGACAGTATGGGGTTGCGTGTTTTAGTATTGGTAGTTAGGGTTAGGGTTATCAGAGGATTTGGTTTGTATCATAAGCAATGTCATGATTGTATTGATAGCATTCACCGTGAGGTCCTGCACAGTGCACTGTAGGGAGTTCGGGAAAGTTTCTGCATAGTGTTTTATTGTCCATTAGCATTCCAGACATTCTTCAGCCATTTAAAGTCAATAGGGTCTTGTGATAAAATGCCTCTGTAGCCTGGTCGGATATGCAGGTGATGGGAGTCTAGTCCAACAACATTTATGAAGCTGAGGTGAGGGCTCACGGCTGACTTACAGTAGCTAGCTTATGGAGCTGAGGTGAGGGCTCACGGCTGACTTACAGTAGCTAGCTTATGGAGCTGAGGGGAGGGCTCACGGCTGACTTACAGTAGCTAGCTTATGGAGTTGAGGTGAGGGCTCACGGCTGACTTACAGTAGCTAGCTTATGGAATTGAGGTGAGGGCTCACGGCTGACTTACAGTAGCTAGCTTATGGAATTGAGGTGAGGGCTCACGGCTGACTTACAGTAGCTAGGTTATGGAGCTGAGGGGAGGGGTCACGGCTGCAGTAGTAAGCTTATGCTGACTTACACACTACGTACGTATATAGTTATAGTGGCTGTTGAGCTGTAATCATATAGTATTTTCTGAACGGAGAATGACAGGTTGCTGCGAAGATGCTCAGAACAGAGCCTATCTAGGTGCATGTGTTCCTCTACTCTACTCCAGCCTGTGCACCCTGCTCCAAAATAGAAATTAACGAAATGGAGTAGGCTGGAAATGCTTGGTAATGGGTGAGATGTAATATTATATATATGCGGAGTCAGATGGGATGAACAGCACAGTGATTGCTCCTCTCTTCTCTTTCAGTCTCTCACTCAGTGCCTCACCTTCCATCAACACCATATCTAACTACACAGTGTTTTGCCACTGACGACCATGCATTACATTTTATAAAAGTGTATAAAATTCTTTGATTGCTTCTCTGTCCCTTATAGAACTCACCTCCTCTCCCAGTCGACCCACAGTCCAGAATATATAGATCACTGTAATTAGATGTCTTGTATACACATTCTCAACTTTTTCAATGCTCCCTTTAGTACTACTCCCCTTATCTGTGCAACTGTTCATCCCAAGGTATAATATACAACCTTCATCTCTAACCGTACTTAGTCCTTCAAACTGTGTTACAGGTTAGATTCTGCTTTAGCAATTCTTGGCTCCTGTCACATTTATGCTCAAGTGGCAATAACAGTATACTATCAACTACACTACTCTAAACACAAAATATCTGTTAATCAACCACTAGCTGCCAGTTTTGGGCTGGGAAGTGGGGGTGTGAGCTGGGAATGAGTACACAGTGCAGCTGTCTTCACCGCAAATTCTATCTGTTTTGTCCGACTCACATGCACTCTGCTAAAATTCTCACTCCCTACAGACCTTTGTGATAGGAGATGCCGCAAGCAGCAAGTGCAATTCATCCTCCACCAGAGCATGCTGCCCAGCCTCCACGGGGATGGCAGTCAATGAAAAAACGACACATGGAGGAGCAGTTTCAAAGTGTGTTTCATCTGCATGTGTGCATGTGCATGCATGTGTACGTGCGTGCATGCATGCATGTGTGCATCAAACTTGTGGCTGTATAGAACGTTCCAATCTCTCCTCTTCTGATATGCACTCTTTCTTTTTGTTCACAAGTTATGATTTGTTTACAAGTGATGATTTGTTTACAGGTGATGACTAGGCCCACATAAGTGTCAGCAGTACGTACGTGCATGACTGAGTAAATGGCAATTATAAGAGTGTGACATACCAGTAGCTCACATACACCTATAGCACAATGTCGATGCACACAGCAAGGCGATCGGTTGCAAGTACATATTAGCAGATGTGTATGTATGTACATATGCACGTACACTCATTCCTTCTGTACAGCTGAGCAAGTACTGCAACACTTCCGTGAGAGGTTCATTGATGAAATAGATGCCAATGGTGTTGTTCTGGAGCTTCTGCACAGGAAGATCATTCCACAGGGTGTTCAGGTGACTATATCCAGGACAGACAGTCCAACGCAACAGAATGCAATCCTACACGAGAGGTTGTTAAGGACCTGCACCTACGCAGCCCTGAAGACTGTCTGTGAAGTAATTTGTAGGGTGGTCGGTAACCCAAAGATGACATTACTAGGTCAAGACATGATGACGTGTCTGGAGACAGGTCAGTGGTGTTATGCGTGTGTAGTGTACATGCATGTGTCTACATCCTCAATGGTGTTGAAGCGAGCAGTTTTTGGCTAAGGGGACACCATAGTGGGGCGCAGTTTTGATTGTCATAACCCCCCCAGCCACTTTTTGCTGCCAACTTATTAACATTTTGAAATTCCAATTGCAATCTGAGAGGTAAAAATGTAACTTATAAGACTGTGGAGCTTTCTCTATGCCATTGTTTGAAGTACATTTAGGAAAATGATTATTTTGTGTGTTGTGTGTGTGTGGGGGGGGGGGGGGGGGGAGGGAAGCTTGAATGCTTGGGGTAGAAGCCCACCCCTTGCCAGTAGTATGAACCCTTCGAAAAGTGGTCTGGGGAATTTATTCAATAGCAGAAAGGAAATGTGGCATCTTTTGTCAGCAATTTAATTGAAGAACTGCAAAAGGTTAGCTTAGCTCATCTGTGCTATTTGAATAGAGCTAGTGGACGTACAGACATAGTCGTACGTATATAGTCACACTTAAAGTGTATGCAATGTAAGATGGACCCTAAACTGTGACTGAGAGCATGCAACACTGGATTGGCCAAATACCTCTAATGGAGTATGGTTAAGAGGAGACACATGTCTGACTTCTTTAATTGGAAGGTGAAGTTGTCAGTACATGCTGACATCATGCATGCTACATGGTCTGAACACTTTGGAGTGCCATATATTGTATCAGATGATAACATACTGACCTTCGTGTAGTGTATGGTCATTTATACATAATAATATATATATATATATAAATATATATATATATATATACGCTGCATAATTTTGGCGATATACAATAATATGGTTTAATAATATAGTTAAATACAGTAATAGTTCTATTGCCATTCATTACTGTCAACTACAGATGATGCTGAATTTCAAGAAGACACCATTGAATTCCAAGGTATTTATTTATACAGTATTGCGCCATAATATGTGTGCGTGTATACTGTACTTTTTGCATTCTTTGTGATCTCAAACTACACTAGCAGGGAGTTTGGACAGATGTAACTGGTCAGAATTAACTAAATGTTTGGCTAATTCTGACATGTACCATCTGTCCTATACCCTGGCTAGTGTAGTTTCAGATCACAGGAAGAATAAGTATGCACACACATGCAGATCTCTACAGTGAGTATTTTTGCACATAACTTGTGTACTATATCCCGATGGTGTCCAGAGCAGAACATAATTTCAGTAATTTTCTTGTAATTTGTTCTCCACTTTACACAGGCCCCGCCCACCAACCGGTTGAAGAGGTACCCCACCATGTGGTTCCCATCCAATCCAAACAACTCCACATTCATCCATCCTCCTCATACCCAGAGACACAAGGTATATCATAATATTGTACATATATTATGTGCATGTGTGTGCACGTCTGTGCATGTGTGTGTGCACGTGTGTGCATGTGTGTGTGTGCATTTGTGTCCATGCATGTGTGTGTGTGTCTGTGTACATGTGCATGCTTGCATGCAGCCTATGGAAGCACTATATACCTATAAGAGATTGTGGGATTGTATGTAGGTACACATTTTATACCTTCATTGTTGGGATGCAGTATACTGCAGGCATGAGCAAACAGCTGCAGGTACAGAAAATGTCGCATTTGATGGAATATTAATATTGTGTTTATATGTTGTATGTGTAATACATGTTTGTGTATATATGTCACATAACAATAGTATAATTACATCTTACATCCCTCTTCCGTAGCCCACAGAACATACACATGCATACTTGTCTTCCTCCACTTGCAGCACAGCAGACACATACAACAGCTAACCCATCTCTGCTTCCGTCAGACTCGAGCCACCACCACCCACCTGAAGTGACGAGAGTTCTTGTTTCACCCACACGCATCGAGACGGAGCGCAAGCAGCCAAAAGGTATTGTTCGCAGTACATGTGCCACATGCATACATACATGCATGGGGAAGGGGAGGGGAAGGTGGAGAGAGGGGCAGAGAGGGGGGAGGGGGTGGGAAGGGGGGTGAAAGGGAGGGGGGAGGGAGCGGGGAGGGAGGTGAAAGGGAAGGGGGAGAGAGCGGGGAAGGAGGTGAAAGGGAGGGGGGAGGGGAGGGGGAGAGAGCGGGGAGGGAGGTGAAAGGGAGGGGGAGGGGAGGGGGAGAGAGCGGGGAGAGAGGTGAAAGGGAAGGGGGAGGGGAGGGGGAGAGATCGGGGAGGGAGGTGAAAGGGAGGGGGGAAGGAGGGGGAGGGAGGGAGGGGGGAGGGTGTTGTGTAGGGTCAATTGCATCTCCTTGTTTGCATATATTCATTTTCCAAATTACGCCAGTATTCATTGACTTGTAATTTCATTCTGTTCCAAAAACACAGAAGAAACCAGCTTTTTCCAGAGAGTCAGGAATTGGGCCATAACTTTCTGGTAATCAGAAATTATAACTCTATAAAGTGTGCTACTCTCTTGCAGTAGCTAACAGTCATTATATATAATTATAGTTCACGAATATATTGAGTTAGTAGCTGTGCGTAGTGAACTGTTTTACTCCCTCTGTGTACCAATTGGTAGCCAGTACGACTGTATTCATTATTACACATTAGTCTTGTGTATATAAGTTCATTTTGTCGTTTTGTATATGTATTTAATTATTTACACATGTATATTACATAGATATATATAGGTGTGCACATGAATAATTTATTACAGTATATACTAGTCTTCAAAAATATTGGAGCACAAAGGACTGCGCAGCGGATCATGAGCTAGAGAGATGCGTAAATGCTGAGCACACCTATATCTATACAATGAAGCTAAATAAATATGCCACGGGCACACTACAGTCCACTGCACCTGAGAGGCTCTGCACATGCCATTGATCTATATACATAGCTGTATGACTTCTGGTTATTCAGGCTTGCTTGCCCCACAATCATGATCGATATAGAGCACATCCATCAATATCTAACTAGCTACCTAGTTAATTGTTCATTGTTCATTCATATGTATTAGCTAGCTGTATATAGTTGCATTATATTATATAATTATACCTAGCTACAGCTGGCCTTGGGGCTGGTGTGGGGTATAGCTACATATACTAGCTGCATATAATTATACGTACTTAGCTATTATTATATGGCTAGCTAGCTACATGCTGCAGGTAGCTATAGCAATATAGCTAACACTTCGCTCCACTGCTCAGAATCACAATATCAAATGCTTGTGAGATAGGGAGTTTATGTATTAGTAGGGTCTGAAAAACAGTATTAGCCCCTTGGCGTCTGTTAAGGATAGGTTAGCCGCCCCATCACGTACCGCGTGTGTTTGCGTTCTGCTTCGTTTTTCATATCATCTGCTAGAGGCGACGCCTAGCCTGCGGGCGACATATCGAGTGCTGCCGTGAGCTCTGCTCTCGTTTCCTGAGCTTGTGCAAGACACAGGGAGGTGGAATCATGGCCCAGTCCATCGAGAGCACGCGCCATGTTATGGCAGGTGAGCACGCGCAAGCACACACGTGAAGAGGTGTCCAATCGTACGCCCAGCTGCGAGGCTGTAACTGGAGAAGGCGAGCGACCAGTGCATTATGGGTGTGCGTTGTATAGCATTCCCGCATGCGGCACGCCCTCTGTCATCGATAGCCGTTGAGGGCGAGTGTTGGGCGGAGCGGTCAACCTTCCGTGTCCGCCTACACGTACCCTACACGCGGAAAAGGCGATGGGTTAATGTTCAGTGCGCGTCACAACAACACGCTACACGCTAACGTGTTACTGCGGTCTCCATCTTTATTCGAGGTACATCGCAGTAAACGATAGAAGGAGGTATTGTGTCTCCTCCTGTGTACGGAAGACGTACCGTGTGTGGTGTGGTGTTGATCCGATTAGTCCACGTGCGCCGGCCGTTATGGCCTCTTCTTCCGAGGGCAGGGTAACTTTAGGAGCCCTGTCGAACGGTAAGAGGGTATTGGCAGTGTGTGTGTGTGTGTGTGTGTGTGTGTGTGTGTGTGTGTGTGTGTGTGTGTGTGTGTGTGTGTGTGTGTGTGTGTGTGTGTGTGTGTGTGTGTGTGTGTGTGTGTGTGTGTGTGTGTGTGTGTGTGTGTGTGTGTGTGTGTGTGTGTGTGTGTGTGTGTGTGTGTGTGTGTGTGTGTGTGTGTGTGTGTGTGTGTGTGTGTGTGTGTGTGTGTGTGTGTGTGTGTGTGTGTGTGTGTGTGTGTGTGTGTGTGTGTGTGTGTGTGTGTGTGTGTGTGTGTGTGTGTGTGTGTGTGTGTGTGTGTGTGTGTGTGTGTGTGTGATTGGTGTGTGATGCTTTCATATGTTAACTGCATCTTTCCCTTCTACACACAGACGAGTATGACAGAGTACAGAAGAAAACATTCACCAAATGGGTCAACACACATTTGATGAAGGCGAGTACCCCCTAGTCCACCGACAAACATGTGTGTAATGCTTTATCTGACGTTCAAAGCCATACTGATGTGCTTCATGCTTGTGTCTGTCGTCTGCTAATCGAGGTTGTCAGTTCATTTTGTACTTGAAGCAGATTAAGACTCTGTAATGTAATGGCCACATAATGAGTGGGGCACTGCTTATTTGAATTGATTGCTTTGATAGGGCTAAATGGCTGGGGAGGGAGGTCCACTTTTCTGTAGGTGTTACAGGAGACTTGCGTGTGTACATAGATTTAACCAAGGATCCACATGTTGAGGGTAGGATGATGAAGGGGAAGAGAGGGAGGGAAGGGGGGTAGAAAAGGAGCAGTGGTAGGCAGCACAAGCTGGAGACACACTCCCATTCCATCCCTCCAGTGAGGGTGTTGTGTCAACAGTGGCCACACATGTGCTGTGAACCTTATGGAGAATGCCACCATTTAGTTCCCGACACCTAGCAACCCCTATCCACCTACAGGAACTCACTGTAAGGTATTCATTGATCTTAAATATACAATGGTGGAACCAGTGGTGTTGCCTAGGAAACCAATGAATTCATTGGCCCACATCTGTCATGACTACCACTGAAAACCAAAATGACCTCAGAGTGTATGCAGGAGTGGATAACTATTTATCTTGCATGCTTAGAGGAACTCAGCTGAGAATTTGGGCACTGTAGCTTGAATCTCCACCCCTGTACGCCTTATTCCTTTGAAGCTGCAACCACAGCAACAGAAGTAGCAGAGTGGAATGCAGCCTGTTGCCACATGTGATCAGTGCCATAATGAGATGAACTGTACTGTCTGTCTTGCTAGGCCCTCCCCTTCCCTTGTCCTGTCATCATTGGCCCTAGCACATGCCGTGTGTCTGTATTTAGTGAGCTAAGTTGGATCACATGTGTAGCATCCTCCTAGCTCCACGTGCATGCAACTTCGCGAACATGGACAAGATCACTTAATGTACCAACTCAATAGCAACTTCATAGCACTACACATGGCCAAGAACTAACTGCGCATGCTCACTACCAGCTGGAATAATAAGAAATTGCATAGTAGTCAATAGTTCTTACATAACACCAGTAGTTGTACACACACCATGTTATTCATGTATGTACGTACAGACATGTGTCTGGGTATGTGGGTGCCTGTGAGATTGATGGAAAGAATGGGAATCACTTGGTGCATAGTTGAAATTAGTCTTTGAAGAATTGTTGTAAATGTTTTTGGCTTGACACTGTATGTGTTTGTGTGTGTGAATGTGTGGTGTGTGCATGTGTGCGTGCGTGCATGCGTGCGTGCATGCGTGCGTGCGTGCGTGCATGCGTGCGTGCGTGCGTGCATGCGTGTGTGTGTGTTTTGTGTGTGTACCCCTTCATGGTCCAGTTGTCACCATTTGGGAGTTGTTGTATGGCTGCTCAATAACCCTGTATGACTGCATTGGCAGGGATGAATGGAAAGACTCTCAGCTGCTCATCACTGCTGTTTGATCCTGTGATTGTGTGTATGTAGGAAGGTACTGAGCTTGCAGGGCTTCCTTGTTCTTGCCTTTCCATGGTTCTGTGCCCTGGATGGAGGGAATGGCCATT
>OX465041.1:1931323-1956323 GCA_949841015.1 Aplysina aerophoba
CACCGACCACCAATGGGTCCATTACATTTATTTGTGTACCTAGTCAATCAATCAATCAATCAATCATTATTAAAGCGCACCACACCATAAGGTGCTAGGACATACAAGAAATCCAATGTAGCACTAACACAGTCATGCAAGTAACTAAGAATAATACACTAAATCTTGCATACCACATTGAGCAGAGATAGTTTGTCTCTGTACACCAGTCATGAAGAATTGTACCACGTACATAAGTGCATACGTACATACGTATGTATGTACGTAGATGCGTGTGTGTTGGCTGTGTCATGTTGGCTCCTGTGTGTCGTGTCCTCAGGTACGAGATTGAAGTGACCAACTTCTCCTCAAGTTGGAGTGACGGCAAGGCGTTCTGTGCCATCCTCCACCGCCACCGACCCGACACTCTAGACTACACCACCCAAGTGGACGAGGCCAGGCCGCTGGAGAACCTACAGCTGGCCTTTGACACCGCTTACGACCAACTGGGTGTGGAGAAGCTGCTAGACCCTGAAGGTGCAGTGGTGCAGTGTTAGTTAGTTACGTACGTACGTATGTATGTTGACCCTGACTCCCTCTACCTGTGTGGCCCTCAGTGGTGTGGGTGGCATGGTTGCATGGTTCTTCACGGGCATTGCCTGAATTGCATTCTATGCCCCTCGTGGATGAATTCTGTGAATCCTGTTCTGTTGTGTATGTATGTACGTATGTACACACGTTCATACGTATGTGCACTACGGATGTGTGTACATGCATACATACAGTAACATAGGTATGTATGTGTATTACGTATATGTAGCATTTTAATACGTACTTGCTCTCAACCTGTGTGGGCTTTGGCTGAGAGCATGACCTGTAGCCACTGACACTATTTGTGGCATGTGCACGTTCAATTGACTGTTTCCAAATATTTTGCGTAGGAATTTTTGACGTCTGCATGTTAATGGATTTTTTCTATTATCTTTTGTATCCAATTTCTTATGTATCCTCCTCCAGTATTTATTTTACCTTTTCTGTTTCTGGGTGCCACTAATGGTAGCCTAAGATTACCCTGACATCCTGAGTCACACACACACACACACACACACACACATACACACGTACATACTTATGTATGTATGTATGTTGACATTTACAGTATAGCCACGAGTGTGTGACCCTCCGTTGCCCGTCCCTCCTTCACGACCCATCCCCCTTCACGACCCCTCCCCCCTTCACGACCCCTCCCCCCTTCACGACCCTCCCCCCTTCACGACCCCTACCCCTTCACGACCCCTCCCACCCTCCTGTCCTCTAGATGTCTGTGTGTCCAACCCTGATGAGAAGTCCATCCTGACCTACGTCTCCTTCATCCGGAGCCAGTTCCCCGTCATGCCACCAGCCCCCAAGCTGGTCAGTGGCCCTTCACACAGTTACCCAATCTCAGCCTGTGACCATGCATGAATGCTCACCATGCGAAATGGCTAGAGCATGATATGTACATACATTGTTCAAATGCTAAGGAAACAACACAGCTCAGGAGAAAGGCGGCATGGGAAAAAAGACCGACAACCGAGCCCCGAACCTATGACCTACGCTCTAATGCAGAGTCTAAGCCTTGCGAGCTATGCAATTGGCCACGCTCTTTCGTCCCACATCGCCGCTTATGTGCCAGTCACGGGTGTGCTCGAATCCACGAACTGCTTAAGACCCGTGACCTCGAGGCTGGCACTTGTGTGCTGGACGGTAGTCGACCTGCAAGTCGGAGGTGAATGGTGTAACTGCCTCTTCTGTCTCTAGTGTACGTGTAGTTGTGGGACGAAGGAGCATGGCTGATTCTGTGGCTGAAACTCAGCGTTAGAGCATAGGTCACAGGTTCGGGGCTCAGTTGTCAGTCCTTTATCCCATGTCGCCTTTCTCCTGAGCTGTGTTGTTTCCTTAGCGTTTAAACAGTTAGTACCAGCTCACATAGTACACATACGTACGTACGTACATTCGTATGTACAGTTAATTCTCCATACATATGTATGTACATGTGAAGGTAATTACGTATGTTGAAGTTATGGTATTTGTGTACACATCTTTTATAAGCTATTGGCTCTCTCGTAACTTAAGCATGTGCTTATACTCACCTCATCTAGTCTTCCTCCCTCTCCCTTCCCACCCAGGGCCCCTCTGTGTCAATGGAGGACTTTGAACAGCTACACGGCTCCCTCCTGGGATGGGCCTTGGCCAAGACAAAGTGGGTGAAACAGAGGGACTTTCCCCCCTCCTTAGAGGAGATGAAGGGATACAGAGCCCGACTGCACGAATACTTGACAAAGGAACTGCCCGTGAAGACCCAAGAGAAGGCACAGCTGGCAGAGATGGAAGGAATTCTTAAGTGTGTGTGTGTGTGTGTGTGTGTGTGTGTGTGTGTGTGTGTGTGTGTGTGTGTGTGTGTGTGTGTGTGTGTGTGTGTGTGTGTGTGTGTGTGTGCGTGCGTGCGTGCGTGCGTGCGTGCGTGTGTGTGTGTGTGTGGTGATAGCATTGATGTTTAAGCGTTTGAACAGCTGTGTGTTCTCATTCAAATCTGTATGGTGTGTTTTTGAACGGTACGTAGTTAGCCAGTAGGTGTGAGTAGTTGTATGTACATATGTATGTACGTACATACGTATGGTACCTCTTAGAAAAAAGTTGACGCACAACCAGTGTTTGTTGAATTATGTACGTAATGCTTTAGTATGGATACACGTATGGATGTTTTTTGTGATTATGCAATGGGTCTAATGTGCACATACGATGTACGTACGTACGTACATTCACAAAACACCTGAGGATTGTGATGACGTGCACAAATTGTGCCACAATGGAAGTGTAAACTGCTTGCGCATTCTTCCTAAGACGATGCATCTATGTATGTAAGACGGTGCGGCGCTACTTAACGATTTCGCTATCTATGTACTAGGTGCGGCCTTGGAGTGCAATCAGTTTTCGTTTCAGTGTAATTTCTTTTGCAATTTACAGCGTACACATGCGTTTTTACCTATGGGCGTACAAGTGAAAGCATGCGCATTCACGAATGCTCATTTGGTGTATATATATATAATGTACATGCTATACATAAACATACAGGCGTGCAAAAGGGCGAAGTATGTATGTACACTAACTTTTTCCAAGAGGTACTGTATGAGGTGGCACTAACGAGTATTATACACATATGTACGTGTTTCTGCAAGGTGCCAGTATTCCTGTCTGATCTTGTCTCTTCCCCTGATGTGATCCCTTACTTGTGTCTCGCAGGCTAAGAAGGGCGCTCCTCCATTTCCAGCACATTTGTCAATGGACAAACTCAACCAGGTCAGCCACACTGCCTGTTGGTGGGTGTGTCCCTGTGGGTGTGTTCTAGTGGTGGGTGTGGTCTAGTGGTGGGCATGCCTCTGTGGGCGTGTTCTAGTTGTGAGTGAGTCCCTGTGGACCTGTTCTAGTGGTGGGCATGTCCCTTTAGGTTTATTCTTATGGTGGGTGTGTCCTGTGGGTGTATTCTTGTGGTGGGTGTGTCCCTGTGGGCGTATTCTTATGGTGGGTGTGTCCCTGTGGGCGTATTCTTATGGTGTGTGTGTCCCTGTGGGCGTATTCTTGTGGTGGGTGTGTCCCTGTGGGCCTGTTCTATTCGTAAGGTGACTCAGTGGGTGTGCTGTGTAAGGTACATAAGTACGTATGTACGTATGTACATACATTCAGAGTCAGACACACGTATGTACGTATGTCTGAATGTACTCAGAATTACGTACGTATGTGCAAATTGCGTATGCTCTTCTCTCTTGTCATTTTGGTGCTGATTGTTGTTGTCAGGTGTGGGACGACCTCAGCAAGGAGACAGATGCATGTAAGAAGGCCGTGGATGAAGAGATCAAGAGGTACGTACGTACGTACGTATGTACGTAGGTATGTACGTAGAGCTAACCTACCACACACACACGTACTATGTACGTACGGGCTGTGCCATCGTGTGGACCATGCGGTACATAAACGTTAGGCATACGTATGTGTACTTATGTGTGTATGTTTACATGTGTGTATGTACTTTTGTATGTATGGAGTTACACTCTGTGTATGACATGTGTACGTATGTACGTATGTACGTATGTACGTATGTGTGAGAAGTTGCACCCCTGTGTGTGTCTGTGTGCTCTGAACACCTGTTGTGTGACTGCTCACCTGTCCCCATTCCAGGATGGAGGCGTTGGCTTTGTGTGCGGCAGACACCGAGAGGGCCTGTGATGAGGAGAACAAGCAGATGGACAAGCTGGAGGGTAGCCTTGACAAGGTTAGCATGTGTGTGCATGCATGCGTGCATGCTCATGTGTGTGTGTGTGTGTGTTTGTATGTTCCCGTGTCCCACTTGCACACACACATTGTCTCTTCATTCATCCTCCTCTTATCCTCCTCTTCATCTGGTGGGATACAGTTGGAGAACGAACTCTCTGCGTTGGCTCCCGACATGCGGCAGAAGTCACTGGCCACACTACGACAGCAAATTGACGTAAGTTTACCACTTCTCTCACTTCACCCACTTCAACTGCAGAGTTGTGGGCAGGAACAACAAAGCCTGTAGTATTGACATGGAGTGTGTGTGCATGTACGTACATACATACTCCTCAATGTATATGTAGCGCTGCCATTCATCTTCGTATGCAACCACCACCACCACTTCATCGTTGTATACTGCGTGAGACTGTGTAATCATAATGTTCTTCTTGTGTGCTCCCTTGTGTGTGTGCAAACATACATCTGTGTTTGCATGCATGTACGTACGTACGTATGCATTTGCAACATCTGTCATGTGGATGCGTTTTCATAGCTCTGTCATTCATTGTTGTACTCACACACTGCCTCCCCTCTATTATTGTATGACGGCATGAGGTTCGTGTATTCATTGTATTATTCTTTAATGAAACCAAACAGTGGTGCCCACCAAACTGCTTTCTAAAGTGTACTTTGCACTCTTACATACGTATGTATTTATATGCATGCTTGTTCACTGTTGTCTTCTCAGGAGCTGGAACCACCCGTTGCCACGTTGAAGGGTAACCTGCAGAAGTTGGAGGCGGGGCGGTACTGGGACATGGACAAGATCAGACCAAAGTGAGTGTTCTCGTCAGTGCATTGTCTCTCCCCACCGGCTCAGCTAGACGCAGTGAGTGGTGAGTTTCAGTGGAACACTGTGTGTGTCTTTCTGTCTTCTCCTTGCAGAGTTGATGTCACTGTGGCGAGGTGCGATGCTCTTAAGAAGAGGTTGTCTGAATTGGAGGAGAGTGAGAGGGCAACTGGCAAGTTGGAAGAGAAAATGGCCGACATCCACAAGCGATTTCAGACTGTAACTACATGGAAGCCAGGAAAGGTGTGCTCCTTAGAAACTAGCAAGTCACATACACACAACTGTGATGAATGTACGTATGTCTGTATTCAGATACGTGCGTATGTAGTTAGATACAGAATTTTATTAGTGTATCATTCTATATTAATTGGCATTCTTGTGTATGTACGTATGTACGTATGCATGTACATACGTACATATTTGCATACATTGATGTACCAGGCGGTGTACACATACGTAGGCACTGTTGTGTGTGACTTGTGTTCTTTCAGTAAAAAAAGATTGTTGATGACTGTTGCACATGTCCGTCCGTCCGTCCGTATGTTAATACCTCACAATATGTTGCTAGGCTTTCTAATGATTGAAGTACAGAGCAATGCTGTTTCTCCTTCCCCCTTGAAGGACTTTGCTGCTACCAGGGAGGAGAAGAAGGCCTTTCTTGATCAAGCCAATGCTGAGTTTGATGCCCTGATGGCCGACCCCAGCACAAGGGACCTTGTCCCCGCCCCTCTAGCCGCACAGCACGACTTGGCCAACAAGCACTGGGAGGACCTGTGCAAGAGGCAGGACATGGAGGAGCAGGCCGAACAGGTGTGTGTGCGTGTATGTGCATGTGTTAATGTGTGTGTGTGTGTGCATGAGTGCATCTACGTACACGTACGTATATTTACAAACTTATTAAGTTTTTACGGATGTTGTTTATACATATGCATGTGCGTATGTATAATTCACTTGTAGTAAATGTTCATATACTGTGAATGTACATACGTACAGTACATGTACGTATGTATGTACGTATGTACAGTACGTATGTACGTATGTACTGCAATGTGTCTCCTCCCCGACTTCCTCCACCTCCTCCTCCTCCTGCCCAGACCCTGGTGAGGCTGAAGGACCTCCTGGCATGGGCCACTGAGGCTCAGGGTGAGCTCTCCTCCCAGGCCCCTCTGGCCGACTCCCTGGAGGGGGTCAGGAGACAGAAGGAGTGGCACACGGTGGGTGCTTTGGAGGGGAACTCCCTTTCTCTATCATCAGCACAATTGCACAGCCCACATACATATATGTACGTACAGTGTATGTGTGCCATGCATACTAATAGTCATGAACGGAGGTAAAACAGTGTGTGTTGGGAACTTTTGAGGGAAGATCACTTGACAGTTGTACGTGCATACGCAGTGGCGTACATGTTGTTCAACCTGTTCCCGTTCTTCACCCTAAAGGCCTTTGTCATTCGGTTGAATGAGAAGAAGCCGGAGGTGATGAAGTACGCTCAGCTGTCAATCAAGTGCCAGAGCCAAGAGCTCCTCGCAGCAGTCAAGAGCGAACACGCAAGTCTCGGCAAGCAGTGGGCTCAGTTGATGAAGAGGCAGACCAGTTGGCGGAAGTTGCTGGATTGTTGCATTGTTGCATGGGAGAAGGGTCTAGCTGTCCAGGATGGCTTGGTTGACCTGGAGCAGTGGCTCTCCAAGTGGGGCCCTCCTGCCGACAGCCAGGCCTTACTGGTGCAGTACTCGGACGTACTGGTGAGCTCCTTACATATGACTGTGTGGGAGGGGAGGAGGGATGGTAAAGGGTTCTTCTGTACCAGCTGTAGCCAGAAACGTTGGCAAGTTTTTTTTTCAGCCCATTTCTAGCTGGTACAGAAGAATCCTTTACCGTTCATGCAACAGTCAGCTGAGAAGCCCACAGCTTCATGGCTGCAGTGGAATGCCTACATGTGTATGTATAAGTACGTATGTTGGAAGCTGCATTGAACGTACTGTATCTGGAATGCTGTATTGCATTCCTGTACACTAGGACTGATACAGTGCTGGTGGGGTGAGTGTACGTATGGCAGGGGTCTGTGTGTTGATGTGCTTGAGAGTGCACTCACACAGAGTCATGTCTTGCTGCACCTTATCCACACAACACACGCAGTCACGGTCACACACATGCACACACATGCACACGCACACACACACGTGCACACACACACACACACACACACACACACACACACACACACACCAGTGCTAATCTCTGTTTGTCCTTCTCTTCAGGTGTTCCAAAACGATCGTGTGGAGCCATTTGAAGCAGACATTTCAGGGATGAATAACCTCAAGGACACACTGGCAGCTGAGGGAGGCCACCCTCCTGTGATCGAGTTGTGTGACAATGTCAACCACCGGTTTAATTGGTTGAAGGCATCAGTTGAAGCACGGTGTGACAGTACTGACAAGTGCTCTAAAGTTGTCACTGAGTTTGACGATGGTGAGGGTTGTCCTACGTACGTCAATGCTACATTGTCGCATGTTTTATAACTTGCGTATCTGCGTATGTACAGACGTATGTGCATGCATGCATGCATGGGTAATTACATGTGTACGTTAGTACGTAGGTATGTGGAATGGAAGGTCCACTGTTTTGACTGTAAGTCTCTAACAGAGCTGTCAGATCTCTGTTTACAGGTGCGTGTGATCAGCAGACCCATAGCAAACAGTTCATACACGTTTGTACATACTTATGTTCAGTAGATAGTGAATCATCGCCCATTCCCACACAGTGTGTCTCACTGCAGTGCATCACATACGTAGATAGTCTGTACAGATCTCTCCACCTCACTCCCTGTTTTTCCCGTCTTGCCTCTTCCCCATTTTCCTCTTTCTTCTCCCACTCCTTCCTCCTCCCTCTTTCTCTACCTCTTCTCCCCCTGCCTCCTCCCTCCTACTTCCCACTCCCTCCTCCTTTCTCCCTCCACTCTCCTCCCACCTTCCTCAGTCCAAGTCCCCTTCCAGGAGTGGGTAGCTGAAGCCACTTCAGACGTGAAGAGGCTGTTTCCCTTGGAGACAGACAGGGAGAAGCTGGAGCAGGCCAGAGACAAGCTCCTCTCAGTGCAGAGTGACGCAGAAGGGAGGGAGCCCACAGTGGAGACACTCTCCGCCCTGGCCACTCAGTTTGCAGAGAAGAGATTTGTGAGTGTGTACGTACATTCATATGTACGTACGTCATGCACTCATTTTTACATACATTTGGTTACAGAATATGCCTCTATGTACAATACATATGTATGTACAGTTACAGTATGTACGTATGTACAATACATACAATGTATGTATTGTACATACGTAGGTACTGTAACTGTATGCAATACAGTTACAGTATGTATGTATGTACAAATGTATGTAAGAGCACTACACTAAAGACTTAAACAAGTGTACATAACGTAGGTCATGATTGCTGGACCTTACTGTGTGTCTACGAGTCTTGTATGTGTACGTACGTACGTACGTATGTATCTGCATACATACACACGTACACACCTTGCACTCAGTGCCTCTACATGCCTTACTCTGCTCTTCTTCAACACGTGTGCACTTATTATTTCACTCCTGTGGTTGCCTGCGTCTGAAACTGCAGCCCATTAAGAGAGAGATTGCTTCTTACCACTCCAAGCTTGAGTCCCTGACTCCGCCCCCTGTTGACATGGAAACCGCTCGAAAGGGTACATCTCCCCAAACGGAGGGCGATGCTAGCATTGAGGACCAGGCAGTGGCTCTCAAGAGCCAGTGGGAGTGGATTCTGAAGCAGTCGATTGAGCGGAGGGAGGTGGTGGAGGAAGTGATCGGTCAGCTGGAGCAGTTTGAGACCAAATACGCCGCCTTGAGTCAGTTCATGGGCGACGGACAGGAGCAGCTGAGCAAGGAGAAGCCGATAGGAGGCTTGCCGCAGAGAATCAGGGAACAAGTGGAGACGTGCAAGGTACATTACTGATGAAGTGGTCCGTATATCTGACAAAACACTTCTCATTTGAAATGTGTTACTCTTTGACAAACACTGAACATTGATGTATGTATGTACGTACATTCGTATGTATGTACTATGATATGATTGTGTGTTCTCTTGCCCCTCCCACTTGACCCCTCCCACCACTCACCCAGGCCTTCCGCAGTGCCATTGATGCCAAGCAGCCCGAGGTTGATGCCATGCTCTCCCTAGGCCGTGCCATCCTCACCTCCCCCCACACCTCAGCTGATAACCAACCGTTTGAGAAGAGACTCACCGACTCCATTGAGTCTTGGTCCGACCTGCAACTGGAGTGGCAGAACTGGTACCAGGAGCTCATGGCAGCCTCGGAGAAGTCCTCGGCTGTGAGTGACCGCTACAACTCCTTCTCAGATTGGCTATCTCAAGCAAGAAACAAGCTGGGCAGCACCTTCCCTCTGAGGGTGGGTCCTGCTAGTGCTCCTGCCGATGTGGAGGAGGCCCAGGTGAGTTGGTTGACTGGCTTACATACATACGTATCTACGTATCTTACGTACATACAGTACAAGCTTATGTACGTACATACGTATACGTATATATATATATATATGTACCATGTGTACAATTAATACGTATCCTCGTGACATCTGCACAGACTGCCTTTGATGCTGAGTTGGTTGAGGCTTGTGACAGGCAGCAGGAAGTCGTTGCAGCTCTCAGGTCAGAGGTCGGTCTCCTTGACAACCCGGAGAGTGCAGAACAGGAGCTGGAGGACTTTGTGCAGTTCTCTGCTCAAGTCAAAGAGAAGAGAGGTCGGCTCAGTGCTGCAGCAGATTGGGCTGGAAGGTGTGTGTAGTGTGTGTGTGTGTGTGTGTGTGTGTGTGTGTGTAGCAAGTGTGGGTGTGTGGGTGTGTGGGTGGGGTTGGGTGTGGTTGGGTAGGTGTTTGTGTGGGTGTGGGTGTGTAGCGAGTGGGTGTGCTTGTGCGAATAAAGTGCATGCATTTGTTGGTGGATAATCATTTATTTGGTGCATGCATAAGTACGTATGTATGTATGTATGTACGTACATGCGCACATAGACTGTTGTGGTGCACTATTAGAATGTACATAACATACTACGTAGACAGCACAATGTCTTTATTGAAAGGAGGAGCTCAAGTGTATGCTCTCACCCCCACCCCGCCCATGCCCACGCCCACACCCCCACCACATACAGATATAACTCTGGCAAGTCTCCAGTGTACCAGTGTCTGGAGGCCTTAGAGCGCAAGTTGGCAGAGGGAAAACCCCTTCCGTCCAGTGAAGAAGGGTTTGATGACCTCCTGAAGGAGCTATCTGCACTGGAGAAGGAGAAGAACGACAAGACCCCCACGGTGGAGGAATTGTTGAAGACGATGGAGGAAGTGGATGCTCTCTCGGATGTAATGGAGACTCAGTGCTTTCAAGAGGAGAGAGCTGATCTGGGCAGGAGATGGGAAAGAGTGAAGGACGAGGTGAGCAGCAAAGATCTCTCATCAATGTACTTACATATGTACATACGTATGTATGTACGTATGTACGTATGTATGTATGTATGTACATACATATTCATGTGTAGCAATGGCGATAGAAGTCCTAGCATGCACAAGCCCTTTAGCTGGTAAGCTCATTCAGTCCTGGCTGCAATGGTTTGGGGCTTCTGTCCCAAACACGTACGTACTGTACGTACATGGCCAGTGGCCCTGAAAACCTTACCTTTGCTGCCCCTTGTAGAAATTCTTAATACGCATAGCACTGAGATTAGAAACTTAGCTCGGTGCATATACGTACGTACGTATGCACATTAACATTGTATCCCTCCCTGGTCTGTCCTGTCTGGTGCGGTACAGATTCAGCAACGCCTCGAGTGGGTCAAGGATGGCAAGGATAAGCTGTCCTCCTACGCAGCTGAGAAGGAGCCCTTCCAGAAGTGGCTGACGGCAGCGGAAGCAGACAAGAAGCGCCTCAAGAAGGTGCCCATGAGCAGAAGGAAGATGAAGAAGTACAGGGACAACATGCAGCAGTTTCACGCTGATGTGAGCGCTCACGCAGATGAGCTGAACGCAGTGCAGGAAAGAGGGCAGGCATTTGTGGCTGCAGCCAAGGTAAGGACCTCGAGCATGGCGTGCCACTGAGTGTAATTCCATACAAGTCACTCACTCACTCAACCAAGTGGACTTACATACGTATCGCCTATGCAGGAGGTTGCCTTACAATAGCTATAACTGTCCAGTACTTTTTCATATACGTATGTGATGTGGCTATATGCGTTGTGTCATTGTTAAAAACTACTAATCCATTACCTTCTGTGTGCACCCCCGCTTCACCTTCCTGTTCCTCCTTCCGTCACTACATCTCTTCACTAATCCCACATCCGTAATCTCTTTACATCATGAACTCTCTTTACTAATCCCTCCTGACCCGTCTCACTGTGTCAGGTCTTTTTGATGCTACCCGTTGATTAAATCACAAATGGTTATTGCTAAGGGCCCCTAAATGACTCTTAATAATTTTTGTGTACGTACATACGTACTTTACATGAGTGACAACTCCTTGTCAGTGTCTGCTTTCTATTCTGTTGACTGTCTTCTGTTGATGTCTTTGTATACAGGAGCATGATGGCTGCCTGGATGACTTTAAGAGATTTCTCTCTGAGGCAAACCCTGCCATTTTGGAGCCCCTGCACACTGGCTCCACCCCCAAAAAAGCGGCAAAGGATGTCGGAGCTGATTCAGTGTCAGGGGAACTCGTTACCCTTCAGGCTAGATATGACGCCCTGAAGAGAGTCACAGACAGTCGGAAGAAGGCTTTAGATGATGCACACGACAAGCGTCAGACGGCTGATGGGATGCTGGATGAACTCACGCCTCTGCTTGATCAGCTGGAGCAGAAGTGCGGCCCGCTGATGACCGACGGCCCAGCCAAAGTGGAGCCAGAAGAGATTGAGGAAGAGGTGGCGTTAGCTGATGCATGCCAACTGGAGTGTGCCTCCCTGATGCCCAAGTTGGAGAGCTTGAGCGGTGCTGCCCAGGACTGGTTTGGCACTCGAGAGCAAGATAAGGTTGAGGAAGCTCCTGACGGTGTGTCCTCCAGTGGCAGTGAAGATGAGGATGACCTCGCAGCTGAGGAAGCTGAGCTGAAGAGGAGGCTTGCGGAGCTAAAGAACACCCTTGAAGGCAAGAAGGCCAGGCTTGCGGACTCCCTCTCCAGTGCGGGCAAGCTGTACAAGGATTTGTCAGCCGTAGAGGCTTGGCTTGAGCCCTTGGAAAAGAAGCGAGGTGACATGCAGCCTGCTGCTGTGCGGAGTACCCTCCTGCAAGAGCAGGTTAAGGAAGCGAATGATTTTTCTTCTGAGCTGTCTGCATTTCAGCCAGAGATGGGAAGGCTCTCTGAGGAGGTTGGTCGACTGGCTCCAACCGACGCAGCTGCCCCAGACCCTCCGATGGTTGCCAAGTACAAGAGCTGTTTGCAACGTTTTGACAAGTTGAAAGCAGATGCAAAGTCGCGGTTGGAGATGCTGGCTGACTTTGAGCCAAAGGTGGAAGAGGTTGAGGCGGGGTTGAAGTCATGTGACAGTCATGTGACTGCCTGGGAGAAGCAGGCCGAAGAGCTGAAGGCTGTAGACACAGCTGTTGTTGAGAACCTGAGGAAGCAAGCAGAGGAGATAAGGGTAAGGCACTTTAGTCTTTCACATCCAAGGGGTGAAGTAGTGTGTTCGTTTCAGCCTGTTATCACGTGAGGTCCATGTGGGATCAATTTACTCACTGGTTGGGAAGCATTGTGTGGTTGTGAGCATGGTCCTGCACTTTACTGTTTAGTTGTTAGAGGGGTGACATTGAGTTCCCTTGCCGTTACTTAACCCCACCCTCTCCACTCCCATAAGTTACCTCTTTGAATTGTTGCATTTGTAACATACTGTTAGTCACCGTAGTCATGGTGGTAGGAGTCGGATCTTGGGGGGTTCAATTAAAGTTAGTTAAAAGACTAATTATATTACGTACGTACGTAGGTCTAATTAAGGCACTTTAGTTGGAAACAACCAATAGTCTTCACACTGTAAGTTCACTGTGAAATCCTCTCGACGCTGGATTTGCCATACCGGTGTGGGCAGTGTATGGAGTGTCTGTGAATACAAGGCCAAAGATGAAGCCTCTTAAGTCCTTTGTCTTCTCCGCCTGACAGGGCTTCAGTATGGGGGTCTTTTTAGGTCCACATCTCTAGAGGCTTAGCCCATTGTATGTGTGCATGTTGGAGTTGCTAGTAAGGAGAGCTGGTGGGTGAGGGTTAGGGCACAAGGTTGGCATAGTGGTCATTCTATTTGGGACCAATTTGGGATGTAGAAATGGGTTTGTGACTGCACTGGAAAGAGCTGACTGTCTTACCGACCACACATTAATGGTTCGGTTAACTTACACTGTAATGAATGGGTTTGTGTAACCAACTGTCAGTTATCAGCTGCGAACAGTGCCTGCTTTGCTAATAGCACCTCACTCCAGTCCACTTACGACGTGTCAATGCCACCAATGTATGGTTAACTTACAACTTTGCCTCCACATTGTTTTCACTGACAGCATTGAGGGCACCTCACTGTCAGTTTTTTCCTTGTAAATTTATTTATCTGCATTGGTCAATCTTGGTTCTGTCATGAATATAATTAGAATCAAAGTGATGAATACTATTAGTGGAAAGCCATGAGTACTCTGTGAGGCTACATTCGTTGGAATCCTTGCTGTCACGGGGACAGGTGTTTAATTACTTCCTGCCCAAGTGTGTGCCTCAGAAGCTTAATTACTTCCTGCCCAAGTGTGTGCCTCAGAGGCTTAATTACTTTCTGCCCAAGTGTGTGCCTCAGAGGCTTAATTACTTCCTGCCCAAGTGCTATATAGACTTGAGTGTAGCTACATAGGTGTTTAGTGTCCACTTCTCACTCCTTCAGAATATCCCTGTCTCTCTTGTAGGCTTTGAAAGCAGCTGTCGAGAGTCTGGAACAGGCCCAGTGGAAGGAGACACAGGAGAAGGCCAAGGAAATGATTAGCTCCAATGTTGGCCCCTTTGGGGAGGTTGTGCGAAGCCATGCTGAAGGCGAAGCCTCTCCAAAGCACCAGCCGCTCGAGCGGAAGAAGTCCAAATCAAAGAAGAAGAAGGGGAAGAAGCGTGTAAATAGCAGCTCTGTTGGCAGTGACTCAGTTCCTGTTCTTCCAGAGGCGGCTGCTGTGGATACGGGTAAATTGTAGCTCAACTGAAACTCCATTTATTCATTAGTTCCAGTCAAGGTTGTAGAATCTAGCCAACGTTTGGTGTTGTAATTAAAAAGAAGGTATTCAGCTATGAAACACTTTATCAAAGGCGCAGTCTGAGCCTGTGATTGGTGGGTGTGAGTGGTGTGAGTGGCGTGAGAAGGTAAGGTGCTCATTGAGTCGCTGGTGGTGCCATGTGGCCTGTGCTCCAGCGAGCAGTGTGGTAGGCAGTCGTACGTACATATGTAGGTCAGAGAACTGGTCCGAGTATAGATTCGTGTACCTAGTGGAGTGAGTGGCTGTAGCGTGTGTGCTGTGTTTTGGTATAGCGTATACTAAGTGTGCATATTGTGTAGACTTGTGGTGTACAGCCTCTTGGCTGGTGACTCTGTAGATTTGTGGTGTACAGCCTCTTGGCTGGTGACTCTGTAGATTTGTGGTGTAGAGCGTCTTGGCTGGCGACTCTGTAGACTTGTGGTGTACAACCTCTTGGCTGGCGACTCTGTAGACTTGTGGTGGAGTACAGCCTCTTGGCTGGTGACTCTGTAGATTTGTCGTGTACAGCCTCTTGGCTGGCGACTCTGTAGACTTGTGGAGTACAGCCTCTTGGCTGGCGACTCTGTAGACTTGTGGTGGAGTACAGCCTCTTGGCTGGCGACTCTGTAGACTTGTGGTGGAGTACAGCCTCTTGGCTGGCGACTCTGTAGACTTGTGGTGGAGTACAGCCTCTTGGCTGGCGACTCTGTAGACTTGTGGTGTACAACCTCTTGGCTGGTGACTCTGTAGACTTGTGGTGTACAGGCTCTTGGCTGGCGACTCTAGATTTGTGCAGCGTTTGCCAAGAATGGTACCCAAGTAGTGTGTGTGTGTGTGTGTGTGTGTGTGTGTGTGTGTGTGTGTGTGTGTGTGTGTGTGTGTGTGTGTGTGTGTGTGTGTGTGTGTGTGTGTGTGTGTGTGTGTGTGTGTGTGTGTGTGTGTGTGTGTGTGTGTGTGTGTGTCTGTGTGTGTGTGTGTGTGTGTGTCTGTGTGTGTGTGTGTGTGTGTGTGTGTGTGTGTGTGTGTGTGTGTGTGTGTGTGTGTGTGTGTGTGTGCGTGTGTGTGTCTGTCTGTGTGTGTGTCTGTGTCTGTGTGTACATATGATAATATTAGTGTAGGTTTATGGTGTGTGGTCTCTTGGTTGTTATTATACCTTTAGACTTGGTAGCGTTTAGCGTGATACGTATGTATGTAGATACACACCACTTGGTACCACTTGGTTTGGATGATAAACTCACCTCTGTAGTCAATGTCTCTAGAAGAAACAGGCTTTAGTACATAAGCTGAAAAGCAGAGGTTGCTAGGGAACTGCAACACCCCTCAGTGTAGATTCCATTCAGGTTTCATGTCAGGTGGCTTGAATGTCCTTTCCTGACTGCTTCAGAGCTGGAACTTGTCGTTGTAGAATCATTGTATTCTGTACGCATATTGGCTTTCCCTTCACATTCAGTCATCAGTCACCCTCCCCCGTCACCTGTCACCCTGTTGAATGTCCCTGTGACATGTTAGCCTGCTGATCCTCCCTGTCCACTGTCATCTGTCATAATGCAGCTTTATCTGTCACCTGTCATTCTCCTAGTCACATAGTATGACTTTCCATGCTGCAGAGATGGAGCGTCCTGGCCAGCCAGAGCTGCTCTCCGACATTGACGGTCTCAGTGAGAGAATTGAGGAGCTGAAGAAGCTCGTGGCACTCAAAGAGAAGGAGGTGTGTAGTGTGCTTCAAAAGGCGCCGCATACATTGAGCTGATCCATGCGTATAACTCACTTTGTGTTGTGTTGTACCAACCATACACGCATTCTTTTGTATGTATGTACGTATGTATGTATGTACGTATGTATGTATGTACGTATGTATGTATGTATGTATGTACGTATGTATGTATGTACGTATGTATGTATGTATGTATGTATGTATGTACGTATGTATGTATGTATGTATGTATGTATGTACGTATGTATGTATGTACGTATGTATGTATGTATGTATGTATGTATGTACGTATGTATGTATGTACGTATGTATGTATGTATGTATGTATGTACGTACATACATAGATAGATGCTTGATCTAACAGACATGCTAGGTCTCATCACCAGTGACCTGTAGTAGTGGGGTGTTTTTGTCTTACTCTGTAATGGAGAAGGGGGAAACTCTGATGCTCACACCTACATAGGAGGAGTTGAGTGCTTGGCTGCTCAAGGAAGAATGCCACTTTATAAGTAACAGTACCTCTGTGAATTTGGTGCCAGTTTATTACCCGGTCACAATGTTCTAGTTCAACACCACACACCATGCATGCACACACACACACACACACACACACACACACACACACACACACACACACACACACACGCACACCTTTGTCTTGCCATCATCACTCACCATCACTTGCTATCACTTGCCATCACTCACCATCTCTCGCCGTCACTCTCTCATCTTCCTCTCTGTTGACCATCTATCCCTATCATCCTGTCCTCCCCCTGCAGGTTGCGGAGAAGTTGAAGAAGTCCGAGGAGTACCACTCTCTTGGCGAGGACCTCGGTGGGTGGCTGGGGGAGAAGGAGCGAGAGGCTGATGAGGCACTTCCAGTCACAGAGCTCTCCAGTGGAGCCCTCTCAGCTCAGGCAGAGACGGCCAAGGTGTGTGTGTGTGTGTGTGTGTGTGTGCGTGCGTACAACCCATGTAACATTCATTAAGGTACAGTACACACTTGTACGATTGCACATACGTTCATCTCGGTTTATCCGTGAAAATATTTTGGTTAACACGTAGCGTTTATCTGTTAAACGGTAACGGTTAATAGTTAATAGTTGGCGAGAATTCTCCGCGCTCAAACAATTGTACTCTTGGAGACGTCATACCCTACAGCATTCACGATCTTGACTAGCTGGGCTGCTGCTGTCTCGTCGTCCACGCGCATTTGTTCCTCGATGATGGCCAAGATGTCGGGCGTTAGCTTGAAGCGGAATCCACTTCCTGGAAGATGCGAGAGAGGGTTCCATGCATCTTGTATTTCCTGATCGTAGCCCCTACTGTCTGCTTTGAAACGATATATCCTTCTGCTGCCAGGACTTTGGCCACATTCACGTACAATAATCGTCGCTCAAAGTACAGTTGCACAATCCGTTGTTTGCAATACGCTGATAACACCATTCTCTGTCTCGTCTTTTGCCAATACTGAAAGCTGAGCTGTACAAACTACGTACGCCTTTACATTTGTTAACTACTACGGTTCGCTAGCGATTAACCGTCACTCGCTAACGATTATCGTTTCGCGATTCGCTGTTTGATAACCTTTAAATGACAATAACCGTAACAGTTTTCGGGTAGCGTAATGTTTCTATGCACTGTACCGTACATGCATGTGTATCTACACTTACATGTGTACACACATACATACATACATAAATACATACATACATACATACATACATCTACGTATGTATCTTCTTCATCATTCGCACTTGTCTCTTCTGCAGCAACTGAAGGAGGACCTTCACAGCCGTGAGAAGGACAGGGATCACCTGAGGGAGCTGTTTGGGGACCTCACATCCAGTCTTCCCGATGACCATCCTGACAAACAGTGTCTCGGTGAACCGTGTGAGGACATCACCAAACGCTGGGATGCCCTGGCCGACAGGCTGAGTGAGAAGGAACCCCAGCTAAGGAAGCTGGCTGCCGATGCGCAGACTCATGAATCTAATTATGGCGACTTGTGTGATTGGTTGGGTCCTGCCGAGGAGACAGCTGCTGCCATGGCAACAGTGCCATCGGAGCTGGATGCCGTCCAGGAGCAACTGAAAGCCCTGGAGGTACGGACGTATGTTATTGGGAACTCCTAGTGTACGTATGTACATAGGTGCATTGCCACTTGTGTGTATGTAGGTGCTGAGGTGGAACCAGTCACAGTCTTGCAGTCTGTTGTTGTGTATACGTACATGTACCACATATCTGTGGTTGTCCTTGCATGTCTTCTCAGAGCATTCCCCAGTCGTGTTTCCCTTGCCATGTGGGATAGCTTTGACCGCATGCGAGGCACAACTTCACCCACACATAACACACTCGTTTCTCATCTGTCTTCTCAAGTTCTCACCTTGTACGGTTTCTCCGGTGCAGTTTGCACAAATGATGTAATGGGCAACATTTCTGCCTTGATTGAAGTCAACTTGTCACTTCCTGATTTCCTGATTGTCTTCAGGGTCACACAGACATGCAGACGCACACACACACATTTGCAAGCACACCATAACTAAACACTAAACAGGTGCACAGCCAACATTGAAACTTCCACTTTTTCCTGTCTCTTTATTCCACCCCCCTCTGTACCCTGCCAAGAAGAATACCCTTACCCACATACGTACATACACATGAACGATACGTACGTAAGTCTCTACCCCTGTTGCCTAACAGCACGGGACCTAACAGGAGATGTGCCCTCTGTGGGCACCCCAGTGTGAATACGAGACCACTGTGCCTTAGCCAGGGAGGGTATACCGTAATAGGATACAATGCTGCCTCACTTCCCACATGCTCCCTTGTTAGTCCCCGTGCAAAACTTATCACCTCACCTCCCTCCTCTCCTCTCCTCCCCTCCCCCCCTCTCCTCCTGCCCTGCTCCCAGGCCCTAGAGTCCCAGAGATGTGAGCACCAACCTCAGCTGGAGTCCTGCTGCTCCGCTGGCCACTCTCTCTGCGATGCATGCGAGGAGCCCAGACAGAAGGAAGAGATGGAGAAGAAGCTAGCTTCTCTGCAAGAAAGGTGGGACACACTGGGCAGTGGAGTCCAGGAGGCTAAGGAGAGGTTGTTGCGTGCTGCTGGCCAGGGGGCGGAGCTTGACAACATTGTGGGCGGGGTTTTGGATTGGATCGGTGGCCTGAACAAGATGCTGAGGAACCAAGAGCCCACTGGAGTCAAGAGCCCGCTTGTTGACAAGCAGATCGAGGACCACAAGGTGTGTGTGTGCGCACATGGGACTTGTGTGTGAGGTCATATACGTACGTATCTTTTAGTGTATCTGTATGTATAGATAGTGTAAGATATGTGTATACGTATATGTGTAGTCCCCTCAGAGGCTGTATTGTAGTATATATGCATGCATGCATGTGTACTGTATAAAATGTATGTGCAATGTTTTTGTATTTGTGGACTGTTGGATTGGCGTGTGCTGGAAGGGTATAGTCCGTTGTTGACATACGACACACAACTGCCATCCTCAATGTCTGTGTCCATCTGCCCTGTTCCTGTTCCTCTTTGCATCCTTTTCCCTCCTCCCTCTCCTCCCTTCCTCTCCTCCCTCTCTCTCCTCCCTCTCTCTCCTCCCTTCCTCTCTCCCTCCCTTTCGTCCATCCCGTCCCTCCTCTACATCTCCCGTCCCACTCTACCCCTACCCCTTCGCCCCTCCCTCCTCCCCTCCCCCACTCTTCTCCAGTTGCTGATGGCTGATTTCCAAGCCCACAGACCGCAGGTGGACCAGGCCCACGCTGTGGGGCAGAGCATCCTGCGCGACCTGCAAGGCAAGGAACACGAGAAGATGAATGCACGACTAAAGGGTCTCACGTCAAAGTACACGGACCTCGATGACATGTTGACGCATCGTCTTGACGAGCTGGAAGCAGCTAGGACGAGAGCGGTGGACTTTGAAACACGAGAGGATGGGATTGGTGTGTGGCTAGGGGAGAAGGAGAAGGTCTTGCAGGAGTGGGAGGTGCTTCCTGTGGACTCGGCAGCTCTGGAGCAGCACATAGAGAAGATTGGGGTGAGTGTGTGTGTATGCGTGTATGCGTGTTTGTTCAAACGTACGTGTGTCAACTAGCCATCAGATCCTATCCAACACCCTTAACGGACAATGTGTGAAGAAGTGTGTGTGTGTGTGTGTTACTAATATACGTACATAAATAAATACTTCTCAATTCCAGCTTTGGATGCTGTTGACAAAGGCCTACGTACATGGCCAAAACTTCCTGCAATCAGTTGCTATTGGTTGATTGATTCTGCTATGTATGTACGTATCTGCTCATCAAGATCTATTCACCAGCTGTCACAATGTAGCAGCGAGCCTCTACAATATCAAACATTTCTCCTCCCCCCTCCTCCAGGACCTGGACCAACAAGTGACGGACTACCTCCCCACCTTGGTGGACCTGTTCAGGTCGGAGGAGGCCCTCCTGGGAAGCGAGCTGGCCACCATCTCAGCCTTCGAGACCCGCTCTCCCGAGGCACCCGCCTCAGTGCACTTTGCAGGGGCTAAGGGAGAGAAGGAAAACCTGCCTGGTGAGTAGGGGTGGGAGGATAGGAGAGATGAGAGAGGTGATTTGAGGGCGCATTTCATCCAGCATTATTTCCAAGCATACACACAGATGTACGTGTATAATTGTATTCTCCACTCATTCCCCTTCGTCCCCCTCCCCTTCCACTGCTCTCTCTCCCGTCATCTCACTGTATCCTCTCTTTTCATGCCCACTTCACCCCTTCTACATTGCACTTCTGCTCTCCCCTCCCCTCCTATCCCCACCCCTCTCATGCCCTTCCCTCTCTCTTCCCTTCCCCTTCTCTCTCCTCCCCTTCCCTCCCCCGCTCATCCCCATCCCTCTCATGCCCTTCCCCCTCCCTCTCCCTACTCTCTCCCTCTTCTCTCCTCTACCTCCCTCTCTCCTCTTCCCTAACAGCCTTCATGCTCCGACCTGGTGCCCAGGAGGTAATTGACGAGGCTGCTGATCTGAGAATGCGCTATGAGGCTCTGAAGAAACTGTCCTCAGAGAAGCTGAATGAAGTGGCAGAACTATTGGCCAAGGTGTGTGGGGGGGGAGGATGTATGTGTGTGCGGGGGGGGTGATTGTGTGTGTGTGGGGGGGGGGGGTGATTGTGGGTATGCGTGTTTGTGGAGGTGTGCGTGTAAGTGGGTGAGCTTGGGGTGTACTCTTCTACTGTGTCATGGAGTTGGTAACCACTGTCGTCACTATTCTGTGCAGGTTCAAAGGTATGAGACAGACCATGAGAAGTTTTGTGATTGGCTGAATGATAAGAAGCGAGACGTTGGTGCCTTTGGTCCAGTGCCCACCACTCCCGACCTGGTGGAGGAGGAACTGACCAAACTGAAGGTACATACAGTGGAAGCACACACCGCTCACACACACAGACACACACACAGCTCACACACGCGCGCACACACACACACACACACACACACACACACACACACACACACATTTCTTCTGTCTCTTAGTCATTCTCTTTCCTCTCCTCCCCCTCCCTTCTCGCTCATCCCCAGGCCTTGAAGGACGAGTTTACAGAGAAGGCTCCTCAGTTGGATGACATTCAGTCCCTGGGGAATGTCCTCGCTGACTACTCTGGGCCCACCACTAGCTCGGAGGCTGTCAGAGCCAAGCTGAAGGACACTAGCAGCACATGGGGGGAGCTCCTGGAGGCCCTCGAGGAGAGGGAAGCGGCCTTGTTGACGGGGCGTGGCAGAGCTAAGGACTACCACGACAAGCTGGGTGAGTTCGTGCGGTGGCTGAAGGGGGTGGAGTCGGAGTTGGAGGAGCCAGAGAAGGTGGACGGAGATCCAAGGGACATTGCTAAACAGCTGACTAAGACAAAGGTGTGTGGTGTGTGTGTGTGTGTGTGTGTGTGTGTGTGTGTGTGTGTGTGTGTGTGTGTGTGTGTGTGTTTGTGTGGTGTGTGTGTGTGTGTGTGTGTGTGTGTGTGTGTGCGCGCACACGTACACCAATGCTGTTGTGATGTGCTTGACTTGTTTTCACGTTGCTCCATCGTGTAGGGCATTTGTGCTGACATTGCCGCTCACGAGCCTGATCTGGTGGCTGTTCTGAAGGCAGCAGCTGCACTGCAAGAAGACAGTGGTCCGGACGTGGAGCTAGGGGAGAGGGAGGTTGAGGAACGCTTTAGGAATGCGAGCAACCGATCTAAGCAGCGAGAGGCTGGTCTGAGTGACACGCTGTCTTCTGTGGCGAAGGCCGACAAGGACCTCTGCGAACTGATTCAGGCACTGGAGGATATTCACGACCCCCTTGCCTCCCACAACCCAATCCGTGTGAAGCCTGAAGATGTTCAGCAGCAATTGGAGCAGCTACAGGTGAGCTTGCACTACCAGCGCTCCATCTTGTCACTGTGGGTGCGCACACACACACACACACACACACACACACACACACACACACACACACACACACACACACACACACACACACACACACACACACACACACACACACACACACACACACACACTTATGTGTTCATCCATGTATTCCACACATCTCTTTGCAACATACGTGCATGGATCATCCAGTATGTACAATGCTGGTATGTTGATATCCTTACCAGTAGTTCAGACCAGTATGAACTTGCATACATACGTACATAGTGTGTATGTATGTATTAAATCTCTTCCACTTGCTTCAAGCATCTGTTCATCTCCCCGCCTCTGCCCAACCCCTCACAGGTGCTAGCAGCAAAGTACGAAGCCCTGCAGCCGGAAGTGGCTGTAGTGGTTGCAGCTGCCGAGGTCTTTGCCGTCTCGCCTCCGGAGGGCGAGGAGGACCACGACGAAGCATCCTCCACCAGCAGCTCAGCACTGAGTGACACCCAGCCAAGCCACAAGAAGAAGAAACCCAAATCAAAGAAGGGAAAGAAAGGCCCTCCTCCTTCACCCTCTGCTGGTAGGCGGCGATCGTCAGATGACAGGAGGAGTCCCAGGGATGCCGCCAACCAGAAGGACGGAGCTGCCTCGCCAAAGACTGCGACTAAGAAGGGATTTGATAAGGGAATTAGTCCTGAGGCATCGTTTGATGCAGCGTCTCCACCGATTCCATCCGGGCCCTATCTTCACCACCAGCTGCAGAAGGTGAAGGGTTTAAGCGATGGCACAAAGAAGCTCTTGGATGATTGGCGGGCGAAGGCTACCAACGGTCTTGCAGATGCAGTCAAGTTCGAAGAGGACTATGAGAGGTTGTATCAGTGGTTGGAGGGGACGAAGGCAGAGGCGGACGGGCTGGGACCTGTTGGGGTTACAGAAGAGAGGATTTTGGAGCAGATAGCAGCCGTTGAGGTGAGAGGGAGGGGAATTGCCGATGGCTGAGCATTCGTGTGTACGTAGGTACAGACTTGCTAGACTTGAGGGGATGCATGTGTACATACATCATATACAGTGGAGCATACGTACTTGTATCAACAACGTACGTTCTTCTTGTGTCTCTTATGAATTAATTGATTGGGCTCTGCGATAGGATGTGAAAGTTGAGACAGCAACACTGCAGTCAGAGTATTCTTAGAATCTTAGCCCAACTATTACTCTTGTAAATGTGGTGAAATGCGTGTGCATGTTAGTGGCGGGGCACTATTTTGGGGGATGATGAAGAGGTTTGTGTGCTCCTTGTACATACGTACATAATACGTACATGCGTGTACCTTTCACTATTACCCCTCTAGGCTCTCCAAGCTGCCTTGAACGATAAGCGTCCAGTGGTGCAAGCCGTCAGTGATGCAGGAAGTGCCCTCTGCAAGGCTGCCCTTCCTGCCGACGTGGACTACGTGCAGGAGAAGTTGGAGAAGCTCACCACCGCCTTTAGTGGTCTTGACACAGCCTTGCAGCAGCGACGAGCCTTCCTCCAGGATGCCCTCCCTCTGGCCAAGGCCTACCTTGCTGCTCGTGAGGAGGCAGAGAGAGCAATTGCTGAGAAGCAGACTAAGGTGTCAGCGTTGCCTCCTGTTGGCATGGATATTGAAACTGTGCAAACACAACTCGAGGAATGCAGGGTGAGTGTGTGGGTGCAGGGTGCGGGTGAGTGCTGGGTGAGTGTGAGTGGGTATAGGGTGAGTGTGAGTGCAGGGTGAGTGTGTGAGTGCAGGGTGCGGGTGAGTGCTGGGTGAGTGTGTGTGAGCACTCGCAGGGTGAGTGTGTGTGAGTGCAGGGTGAGGGTGTGTGAGTGCAGGGTGAGGGTGAGTAAGTGTTCGGGGAGCTGAGGAGCAGTGGGTGAGGGAGCTCGTGTGTCTTGGGGCTTAAGTGAAGTGCATTTCGTGAAAGGTGTGACTTGCAGAAATGTGGACTTCCTTTAGTTAATACACATGAACATGTATTAAATGTTTCTCCACCATAGTTGTATCCCGACTACATGCCCTTTAATGTATCATGTACGCATGTATGTATGACACCGAACCTTCCCAAGGCACCTTCTCCTTACCTCCTCCCTCTCAGTCACTCGAAGAAGATGTGAATACCCTTAAGAACAAGCTGTCTGCCGCACAGGACTGTGGGAAGAATGTGACCAAAGCCTGCAGTGAAGAGGATGAACAGAGGGTAGATGGGGAGCTCCAGGAACTGGCCGGCAAGTGGAACGACCTCAACACCGATGTGTACACACGCAAACACCACTTGGAGGATGCTCTACTGCAGCTAGGTGGGCGGGGAGGGGGTGGGTCACTGCACACGACGAGTGGTGGGGATGGGTCACTGCACACGGGGCGGGGAGAGGGTGGGTCACTGCACACGAGGAGTGGAGGAGATGGGTCACTGCACACGAGGAGTGGAGGGGTGGGTCTCTGCACACGAGAAGTGGAGGGGGTGGGTCACTGCACCCGAGGAGTAGAGGGGGTGGGTCACTGCACACG
>OX465041.1:1961323-2061323 GCA_949841015.1 Aplysina aerophoba
TGTCCACGGCGACGTGGGCACTGTGGCAGTGCTGGCCGATGTGCATGCTGTGAGTGGGGTGGGGTTAGGAGAGGTGAGGTGTGTGTGTGGGGGGGGTTGACTGAGATAGAGTGAAGTGAGTTGTGAGTGACTTGTGAAGATACGCGTCACAGCTAACTGTAAATTTATAAAGAGCTACGTACCTCGTGCTTGCGCCATCCACAGGAGCTCTTGCAGAAGCTAGCAGCGCATGAAGGAGACTATGAGGCTGCCAAGGCGTGTGCAGAGGACCTCACTGCGAATTACTTGGATGACCCCACTGAGACAGAGGCAGACATGATGCGACTCCAGGAGCAGTGGCACTCTGTGAATGAGCAGGCAGAGGCCAAACAGGCTCGGCTGGGCAAGGCTGCAGAGGTGTGCGCACACACACACGCACACAAAACATGCACACACACACACACACACACACACACACACACACACACACACACACACACACACACACACACACACACACACACACACACACACACACACACACACACACACACACACACACACACACACACACACACATGCATGCTACACACATGTAAGATAGTTTATACTGTTCTACACTGCTCTTCCACGTCCATGACTCCCTGTCCCTCCCTGCCCCACCCCTCCCTGCTTGTTAGATGGCTGCCTCATTCGAGGGCCAATACAGTGCCCTTCTGGAGTGGATGGATGATAAGTTTGAGTTCCTCAGCCAACAGCCGCCTCCTTCAGACAGCCCCGCCCAACTGGAGAAGCAGATTGAGCAACAGAAGGTAACTGATTGTAGCCGGCTGTGTGTGTGGTTGGGGGGGAGTGGGTGTGATTCTGATGTGTGAGTGGGGGGGAGTGGGTGTCTACGAACATACGTATATGATAACCAGTACTCAGTGTAACTTTGCATTTCTTCCCCCACTGTGTGTGTGTGTGTGTGTGTGTGTGTGTGTGTGTGTGTGTGTGTGTGTGTGTGTGCGTGTGCGTGTGCGTGTGCGTGCGTGTGTGTGTGGTGTGTGTGTGTGTGTGTGTGTGTGTGTGTGCAGGCCTTCGTCACTGAACTCAACACCAAGCATGCTGACCTTGACGCCGCCCTCAACTGTGGACGGCAAATCCTTGACTTGGCCCACCAGGAGGCGGTGCCGATTGTGCAGGCAAAGGTCCATGAACTGGACAAGAAGTGGTCCAAGCTGAAGACAGCGGCAGGAGAGAGATCAGAGGAGCTTGCTTCAGCTCTTCTTGAGATGAAGGGGCTGCAGGATGTGCTGGACAAGCTGTTGGCGTGGGTCGACGAGGCGGAGAAGTGGATGGAGGTTAAGGATCTGGAGCCAGTAGAGGAGGACTTGGAGGCCATTGAGATACAACTGGCAGAGCATGAGGTGTGTGTGTGTGTGTGTGTGTGTGTGTGTGTGTGTGTGTGTGCGTGTGCGTGTGTGCGTGCGTGGTGTACAAATGTGCGGGAATTAGTGGTCAGTTATACATGCAACAATGGTGATAAGACTTGTGTGCATTATGGAAGCTTTGAGTACAGAAGTAAATTATGTCCATTTAGAAGATGTTTTCACACATTAGTCTTACCCACTTAATGCGCCACACGACCCTACCTGCACTCAATGTCTGTCCGTTCTCACACACTCCTGTCGCCAAATCCCTCTTCTCTTCTTTCTCCTCCCCCCGCACTCCCCTCACCAAATCCCTCCTCTCCATCCCCCGCACTCTCACCAAATTCCTCCTCTCCTCTCCCCTCCTCCCCCTTACTTCCCTCACCAAATTTCTCCTCACCTCCTCACCCTCACCCTGTTCACCCCCTCACCACGTCCCCCTCACTCTCTCCAGGCTTTCCAGGAAGAGATGGCTAACCACCAGCCGGACATGGATGCCCTGAGCAAGGCTGAGAAGGCCCACAAAGGCAAGGGAGGCAAGCACTCGGGTCATGAGCTGGACAAGAAGATACGGTCTCTCCACAAGCGGTGGCAGAAACTGTGGATGAGAATGGCCGAGCGACATCGTCTTCTTCTCGAAGGAAAGACGAGGACGCAGGATGTGGCTACGGCCAAGTCGTTTGATTTCGAGTCGTGGCGCCATCGTTTCAACGTGTATGTTGACAGGAACAAGTTGAGACTGAAGGAGTTGTTCCGCAACGTCGATTCTAACCATGATGGGAATTTGACCAGTGACGAGCTGATGAAGGCATTGAGGGCTTCGGGTGAGGGAGGGGTGGGGAGTGGGTGGGGGAATATATTAGCAGCAGCACAGTCTTATCATACTGTATTTACTTGTGTACGCCCTTATGGATATATGTTTGTATGTATAAACGTGTGTCATTGTGTAGTTGTTTAGTGTTTCTCTGCTTTGAATCCTTCCTAATGGCACACACACATACTGTACATGTTTGTGGGAAACATGTCTACATGTACATGCTTGCGCGCGCACGAACACACACACACACACACGCACACACGCATACACACACACACACACAACGCACACACACACACACACACACACACACACACACACACGCACACAGGGATGCCAACAAGTGCTATTGAGCTGAACAAAGTTGCCCTAGTCCTGGACCCCAAGAAGATTGGTGTGTACAGCATTGACAAGGTCATTGAGATGCTCAGACCTGAGAAGGCCAAGCCCAAGCCAGAGCCAGCGACAGATGCAGAGAAGATCGCTGTTGAAGTGAGTGCCAGCAGAGGGGGGTGGGGGAAGGGGAGTGGGTGAGGAAGGGAGGGGAGAAAGAGGGAGGGGAGGGAAGAGTGGGAGGGAGAGGGGAAGGGGAGTGGAGGAGAGAGAGGGAAGGAGAAAGTGAGAGGGAAGGGGAAGGAGAAAAGGGAGAGTGAGGCCAGTGCATAGTGTAGTCTTCTCAGTACCATTCTCCAGATTGTACAGAATGTGAATGCAAGTCTGGCTGTATAGAATGTGAACACAAGTCTGGCACTAACTGGTTTACCTTACTAATGCTTAAATAGCTACGTACTTTGCACATGCAATGCATGTCTGTTGTACAACCTGTGCCTGTTGGTTGTCTCAACATGTGTTGTGCAGATCGAGCGTCAGGTTTCTCACTGCTGCTGCGCAAAGCGCTACCAAGTGTCGAAGGTGGCCGAAGGAAAGTACAGGGTAAGTGGGGAGGGGCGAGAGGGGGAGGGAGGGGAGTGTAAGCAGTTTGGGTATACCGTGTATAGAACCAGAAAGCAGCTGCGTGCGTGCATACATGCAAGTGCCAACAGTAGAAACTTTCATGACACTGAATTGGAGAAGACTTGTCAGCAATTTGTCTAGATGTCTGCCTGTGCTAATTTAGGCGGGACTTAAAAGGAGTAGCATGCCTGTTCATTCACACATTCTTCGTATAAAATTCCTTTTACATAACGTAGTGTGCAAACGCTCTAGATATTTCCCACCTCATTGTGTCTAATGACTACAAGGCAGTTGTGGACACTATGAGACCTGCGTTTCAGCCCGTAGGAAGGCCTTCAGAGCTATCACGGCGCTGTCAAGTTTGCCAGGGTACTAGGTTCCACAAATACTCTGATGAGGACATTGTCTATTTTGGTCAATGTAGAGGATGCCGTCACTTTTAATGTTGTTTTTTATAGTTTTATATACGTATGTACCTATTGGCTTATATGGGCATTGTGTGGACATGGCCCAAGTTTTGCTTGCTTGACAATTTCTAATGCTGTGGAGTATGTGGGAGTCGGTGTGGTTGTTACAGATTATATGGCGACTGCTGTGATGTTATTGGTGCTTGTAGTTTGGAGAGTCGCAGCAGTTGCGATTGGTCCGCATCCTGCGGAGTACAGTGATGGTGAGGGTGGGAGGAGGATGGGAACCCCTTGACGCCTTCCTGCTGAAACATGACCCATGCCGAGGTGAGTGATGATGCAACACACGCACACACGCACACTTGCACACACATTATGTGTTGGTGGTAGTGAGTGTGAAGTGCCTCCATGCAAAGTGTATACATTACATTATACATAATGAACGTACTGCAGTGCTTTCCCATTTCCGTGCATGTATGTATATATTTGTACTTACAATACTATTTACATGCGTACAACAAGACACTTCCCCCACCCCTTCACCCTGTTGGACGTCCTATTTTTTCAGCTTCCGGCCGAACCAATCTTGAGCTGAAAAAGTACTTGAGTAGTGTTGATGCTTCTCCAGGGTCGCTGGCTATGGCCGGCTTTAGGACCACAGCTCAGACCGAGATCAAGGCGAAGAATGAGGAGAGAGCTCGAGCATCCAAAACACCAGAGAGGACCTTGAAGGGGACCACTCCACCCCGCTCTGCTGATGCAGGGCCAGCCCATCGCAAGACGCCTGTTGCCTCCACAAGGCAACCTGCCAGCAAACAGAGAACTCCCGAACGCAGTGCAGGGGCTCCAAAGCCAAAGAATGGCTCCATTCCATCGGGAACCAGGCACTTCCTGCCACGGCAGTCTCCAAAGAGGGAGAGCGGAGGGGTGCAGCCAACCCTGAGGGTGACACAGACTCAAGCCCACAAGACACCTCCTTCAAAGATGGGAACTGTAGCCGGACCTAGTCCCCACAAGGCTGATGGCAGAGAAGGTAAGAAGACGACTCCCCAAGGCTCTAAATCTCCTCCGCTATCGCCACAGGACTCACAAGTGAAACCAACAGGTGTAGCCCAGCAAGCCACAACACCGACCAGTGCAAAGAGCCGTCTCCCTCAACCATCCCCCTCTCGAATTCCTGCCCCAGGGAGTGGTGGTAGGGCTAGCAAGCCGGGCGGAAAGTAGATAGACTCTGTTTGTTTGTATGCCTTTGATAGCTCTGCTCAGAGTAGTGTGTTGATTGAAAAAGCTCAACTGCTTTGTAGGACATGTAAATTTTGCCATTTTTATATGATCTCCTAGCTGGTTTCCACATATACATGTACATGCATCACTCTTACTTGACAACTGTACATACATACATGCACACATGTGTAAGTACGTACGTACACCCCACGCACACCCGCTATGGTGAAAGCACCGTAGCTGTCATAGTTTTCTAGAGGCTAACTTTTGTGCCTGTAATGTTCTCTGCTCAGCCTTGCTGAGGTATTGATATGTAAAGATATGTGGGTGGCATTGATCGAGTCACACGTGTTTCCAGGAATGTGTTATGAACAAGAAGGATATTAGATAAACTTGAGCTTGTGTACCTAACTATATATTCATTTATGCATGCAATCATTGCATAATTTTTCATTTGTAGGTATGCGCTATACATTGGAATACATTGGACCTTTGTGCTGCACCACACCTTTTGTATAATAATAATCGTAAGAAATGATGATGTTCACGACATGAAATCAAATTATGCTTGCATGAAGCTATTGACAGAACTTCGATCACAGTCGTATATATACTATCTTGCACACCACTACTCATCCAGGTACCTTCTCAGGTAAGGGAAGCGTTTTCCAGAGAGCTGTTTCAGGACATAGTCCCTTGCCTCCTCCGGCCACTCAACAAGCTCACTTGTCTTTGATTCTTCAGGGAACACCATTGCAGCACTTTTCTCAATGTACTCCTTTGGACACTCGACCTCAAAGAAATCACACATCCTTTGAATCTCCTCTTTGGGGTTTGACACTAAGTCTCTGCAGTGTAGGTCCATGCTTTTGTTAGCAAGACGAATCACTTCTTCAGTGGACTGAAGCATGTCAAAGTAATCTCTTGCTATGTCGCTGACCCGTTCTGGGTCACTGTAAGTCTCGCCAGAGCTTCTGAGGTTAGACTTGAGTGTGCGAACCTCTTCAGCCTCCCGTCCGGCGTACAACACCTGCGTTGAGACGATGTCGAACGGATTGCGAATGATCCGTATCAGGTAAAGGGGAAGACGCGTCAAGTGTTGAAGTCCAGCGAGTGTTGCCTTGCATTTCCCGGGATTATCGAGGTTGAGTCTAGCAAGTCCACCACCTCTCTGAGCCCCAATCACGTCTAGGTGGTCTTTGTACGTTCCCTGGTAGAGTCCGTCAAACCGAAAGCTGTAGCCCTTTCTCTCCATACTCCTGCTGGAATCCCTGTTAAACAGTGCACTCTTGTACATCGCTTGAAACAAGAGCTCCCTGGTCGCATCGCTGCCTAGCTGCGTAAAGTAAGTCAAGAGGTTGAAGCTTACGCCGATGTGCATGTGAGGGTGAGCGTTCAACATGCTGCCCACGAACGTGTGGCAGCTCCTCGCGTGGCCAACAAACAGAGCCAACTTCTTTATACCGTCCATTTCCGCCTTAGTTAGTTGTGGATTCTCGTCCAGTTCACTTTCTGATAACCGCTCTCCATCCTCCTTCTTCCGATCTGGCGCCCACTCTCCAAGATCAAGCGCTACGTGTGAAGCGAAGATGTGGTTTGGTCCAGAAGTATAGCTGTAGCGGCCAGTGAAAGTAAGAAGACAAATTAGACAAACAACAGCTACAAGGAGGGTTACGGTCCTTTTTCCCATGATCGACGCTACCTCTACTACGGATTGGAATCTCGAAGACGTGCGAAAATTCCAGTATTGCACATTGCGTAGAGCTTTAGCATTAGGTTAGGGTTCAGGGGGTTATATGATTTGCGCAATACAGCGGGCCTGCGATACATGTAACCAGAGCCAAAATTCCACACGCTCGTAGGCGCTTCTATGCGTTAACGTCATTCGTAATGACGTCATTTAACGGTATGCATTAATGCACATATTGGCACTAGGAATATAATAGCCCTATAATTAGGACTCAGTGTGGTCCAATGTAGCACAATACAGCAAAAGCGAGTAAAGCAGACAACTAATATACTAGTTACAGAAACCAAGAAAAAATGATGTGTGAGTGAGTAATGAGATAATGAAGCAAATTAACACATTTGTAGAGTCCTGAGTGGCTAAGTAAATCAGTCATGATCCTTTGGTACACACTAGCCCATGTTTTACAGTAATTCAGTCATTTCGGTGACTATACATGTACAGCTACCTTCATCAGTGAATGTCATGAATTCACTGATGAAGGCTTTCAAGGTGCAATAAAGCTATATACTTCATTGCAAATGTGGACGATGGATATGTCTGAATGCACAATGAATCAGTGAACCCAATGAAGGCAGGTGTTGCTCGAGTACGTATCGTACAATTCACCACATCAAAAGTGTGTAATAAATTGTATAATTTTATGTCAATCAATCAATCAATCAATCTTCATGAACATATCCCCAAACGTGGGGGCTGTTCCTATACACACAATACATTCTACAGTTCCCTTAGTGGCTGTTACAAATTGTTATACATACGTACATAGTCCACGTAATTTTATGTACTGCATAACATAATTATATATGATATCATTAAATCAATCAATCATTATTAAAGCGCACCACACCATAAAGCGCTAGGACGTACAAGAAATCCAATGTACGTAGCACTAACACATGTCATGTAAGTAACTAAGAATAATACACTAAATCTTGCATACCATGCACGTGCACCTTGAGCAAGATTTAGCGTATCATTCTTAGTTACATGCTATATATAATTATGTTTGTACATGTTGCAAATCATAAGTACACATCAGTATGCATGCACTACTCATCCAGATACCTTCTCAGGTAAGGGAAGCGTTTTCCAGAGAGCTGTTTCAGGACATAGTCCCTTGCCTCCTCCGGCCACTCAACAAGCTCACTTGTCTTTGATTCTTCAGGGAACACCATTGCAGCACTTTTCTCAATGTACTCCTTTGGACACTCGACCTCAAAGAAATCACACATCCTTTGAATCTCCATTTTGGGGTTTACTATTAAGTCTCGACAGTGAACATCCAAGCTTTGGTCGGCAAGACGAATCACTTCTTCAGTGGACTGCAGCATGTCAAAGTAATCTCTTGCTATGTTGCTGACCCGTTCTGGGTCACTGTAAGTCTCGCCAGAGCTTCTGAGGTTAGACTTGAGTGTGCGAACCTCTTCAGCCTCTCGTCCGGCGTACAACACCTGCGTTGAGACGATGTCGAACGGATTGCGAAGGACCCGCATCAAGTAAAGGGGAAGACGCGTCAAGTGTTTAAGTCCAGCGAGTGTTGTCTTGCACTCCTTTGGATTTTTGAGGTTGAATCTGGCGAGTCCACCGCCTCTCTGCGCCCCAATCACGTCCAAGTGTTCCTTGTAAGTTCCCTGGTAGAGTCCGTCAAACCGAAAGCTATAGCCCTTTCTTTCCAAGGTACTGTTCGAATCGCTGTTAAGCAGAGCATTCCTGTACATCTCTTGAAACAAGCTCTCCCTGGTCGCATCGCTGCCTAACGCCCTAAAGTAGGTGAGAAGGTTAAAGCCTACGCCGATGTGCATGTGAGGGTGAGCGTTCAACATGCTGCCTACAAATGTGTGGCAGCTCCTCGCGTGGCCAACAAACAGAGCCAACGTCTTCACACTGTTCATTTCTTCTTCAGTCAGTTTTGGTCTCTCCTCGACTCTGACACTCCCTGCATGGTAGTTCTCATCTCTCGTCTCTCCCTCTCCCTCGACATGGTCCTGGTCTGCTGGTTTACGCGTGAGGTATACATAGCGCCCAGAGAAACTTAAGATGCAAACTAGACATGTAAGAACTGTAACAAAGATTGCGCATTTCACTCCCGGCATGCTGTCACCTGCACGCTGACAACGTTAACTAGGGAGTGAAAAACTTTGAGGAATTCAGCGCTTGCACTATAGGGCTTCCGTGTATGACGTCAGATGGGCTGGGCCCACAGTTGTGAGATGCCATGGGTTAGTTTAGAGTAACTACATACGGTACCTATTTTTACAATATGTATGTCAATCAGTTGCAATTGCAAAGAATGGCTAGGACACAGTCCCATGCAGCACTATCCAAATGAATCAGTGATCATGAGTATATAATAGTGGGATGGTGGTATCAGATCTAGAGATCAAAACATGTGACTCTGAAGTGAGTGGATGTGACTTGGAACAATAATGTACATGTATTATAGCTGCAGTTGTTGAGGCAGACCACGATAACGAGAAGGAGGAAAGAGATGTTGGCTGCATTTATTGATTTTAAGAGGGCGTACAATAGGGTTGACCGAAGCAAACTAGCGCTATGGAAGGAGCTGTCTGGAAGGAGCTGCATGCATGGGTTGAAAGGGAGAATGGTGGACTATCTCAGGGCAGCTTATAGTGAGCTAGTGCAAATGTGAGGTGAAAGTTGGGGATATGGTGAATGAGTCAATCGATGTAAAGAAGGGTTTGAGACAAGGATGTGTGCTGTCGCCAGTGCTTTTCTCTCTGTACATCAACTCTTTGGTGGACGTACAGGCTCAGAGAAGCAAGCATTGGGGTTGTATAGAGTCCAGAAAATACCAGCTTGCTGTGCGTATGCTGATGACATGGTCATACTGGCTGATGTTGAGAGGGCTTTAATTTGAACGAGATAGGTGAATGGTGTGTATATAGAATGGTCAGTGAAAGTGAGTTTCCATAATAAGGGATAATGCACATGAGAAAGGAAGAGCTCGGTAAAAAGGATGGGGCAGAGATTTGTCACAAGTGGAGAGTTGATGCAGAATGTGGCCGAGTACGTATATACAGGTACCTGTGTGATGCGTGATTAATGAGCATGTGGAAATCAAGATGATGGTGGACTCAAGGGCTAGGGCGGGAGCAAGGGCACTATGTGCTTGGTTGAGAAGGGTAGCTGTTGGAGAGGTGCAAGGGGAGCCATTTGTGAAGCTATACATGTTGGAAGCAATGGTGGAGTCAGTGTTGTTGTACAGAGCAGAGGTATAGGGATGTTATAAGCAGACAGAGCTAGGCTCTGGGGAGAAGATGTGTCGAGCTTTGGGTGAGGATGGTGAGAATGGAGGAGAAAAATTGATACAATGGTTGCAGTAAAGGCTTGGGGATGTCAAAATAAGATTAAGTGGGTGCAGGATTTGAAGGATAGCTAGTTTGGGGAAGTTTGGATGGTCAAGTGCATGAGGTGGTGGAGAGCTAGAAAGTGTTTCATTGGATGAAGTGGGTGTATGTGGAGGGACTGTGCATGGCGTGAGGTTAAAAAAGCATGGATGATGGAAGCTGAAGGAAGGTCAAAATTGGGAATGGTGAAGCATCTAATGGAAGGTGGGTGTACAGCAAGGTGTGTGCAGGTGGCAAGAAGGAAACTGAGACGAATAATGGCAACTTAAAGTTAAAAGGTGGCACAGCTGAGTTGAGGATTGAGACTGGTAGATGGATTGGACTGAAAAGGGAAGACAGGCACTTTAACACTGCATGCACATGAGGCACTTTAATCATCATGATCAATTATATATAATTTATCATTACTGAATATGGAATACTGACTATAGTCTCATACTAATATGCAGGTAGATATAATATGTGAGATTCATGTCCAAGTGCTATTTCAGGCATTATCCTGCTAGCTATATATGTCTAAAGACAAATGCATTAACCACTTAGCTACAATAATATGAAAATTCCATGTATAGCTATAATGGTCGATGATGGCATTAATTGATTGTTTAACCTATAATAGTGCACACGTACTGGTAATTATACATGGTGTTGCTTGCAGAGGATGAGGAGATGCAGAGGAAGGAGTTGAAGATCCTGGGAGATTGGTGTGTGAAATGGGCTATCAAAGTGAATGTAGGGAAATGTGGTATAGTGCACTTTAGGAAGAGAAGGGTGAAGAGATGTGAAGAGGAATTTAGAGTGAATGGAGAAAGAAATTGGTATACTGACAGAGTACAAGTACCTAGGCTGTGTGATAAGTGAACATCTGGACGGCAAGCGGATGCGGGAGGAGAGGGCTAAAGCTGGAGCCCGGCCCTAAGTGCTTGGCTAAAGAGGTAGGATTGTAGCAGTAGAGCAACGGTAGGATTGGTAAAAGGCGAGTCTTTCATCAAGTTGTGGCCATGGGGGGCATTGGTTGAGTCGGTACTCCTGTATGGTGCTGAGGTGTGGGGGTGTGGAAGGCATATGCATGCTACTCTGGTGGAGCAAATTACTGCGGGCAGTGAGGATCTTTCTGGGGGTGGGTAGACTACACCCAAAGGCAGCACTCCAGTACGAGATGAAGATGATGCCCGTGACATGGGAAGCCAAGAGACGAGGTATTGAGTTCTGGTTGACAGTATTAAGAATGAGTGCTGACAGGTTGGTGAAGAGGGTGGTGATGGAATCATTGGAGATGGTTGGGAAAACTGCATGGCAGAAGGACTTGGAGTATGGATTGGTGGGGTTTGGCTGGAGAGATGTTGGAATAGAAGGCCTGGGAAGGCTGTCTATGACAGAAATAGGACACATGCTGAGAGACACTGCACGGAGATCTAGAGAGTTGAAGAAGGAGTGGGAGGCTGAAGCACGGGAACGATCGAAGTTGGAGTAATGCATGGTCTGCTGGCCATTGATGGTGAGGGAAGATGTGTGGACGTCAACTGCAAGAGTCGGAGGAGGATTTTGGCAAAGCTGAGGGGAGGGACTGCAGCCCTGAGGATTAAGACCGGTAGATGGAGTGGCTTAAAGAGGGAGGAGAGGCTCTGTAGGCAGTGTAGACTGGAGGAGGTGGAAGATGTGGAACATTTTCTGCTGAGGTGTGAGGGGTGGGCACAAGAGAGGGAAATGGTGACAGCATGTATGGAGGATCTGGTAGGAGAGTCCTGTACGACCGATGACAGGAAGGTGGCCCTAATCTTAGACCAAGCTTGTGGCAGTGAGAGAGTAGGGAAGGCGGTAGAGAAGCTGTGGCACTGCAGATTTCTGCAGAGTTCCCAGGCCTGATGTCCCTGACTGTGCCCGTAGTTCTCGATAACAGATTTTCCTCTGATTATTCCTCTCTTAATGATTTTACTTAGTATACGCCACTCTGACAGTTCCCTCAGGTTATTCTTTATCCCTGTATAGTGCTGCATGGGACAGCATGTCCTACATAGTGTGCTTGCACATGGTACACTTGAATAATATAGAAAATTGAATATTGAATGTACATGTAAACATCAGGCCCATAGCCTGGGGGTCGGGGGATTTCGACACCCCCCCCCCCCCCCCCCATAGTATTTTAACATAATACATGGCATATCTCTGCACATAATTGTGTACGGAAGTGCATGAATGCACAACATAGTAGCAGCAATAAGTGCCTCCAAGTGCTGGCACACACACAGCCTCGTTACATACATATTATACACATTACATACCCATATGAACATAAGTAGACGCTTGGATGTGACTATTAGGAACACAGAAGCCATAAGCCCTTAGCCACAACACCGATTCAACTTTCAAATTGACTTATATGTTTACCAAGTTTAGCCACTGCAGTTTCAGGATGACTTGCTTTTCGCACACTGATATGGCTACAGTGCTTTAGATGTCAGGTCTTAAACCATTTCCTGTTGAACAGAGTGCGACAGATCATTCGGTTAGACCACTCTGAGAACTATGTCAGCGTCAAAAAGTGCTCGACCTTCACAAAGATTATCAGTGAGGGCCCTGGAATCGGTCATCACTCAAGGACATCACTCTTTCCTCCCTGTCAGTAAGAAACTGAGCCTGAAACAGTTCATCAAGGCCTACAAGCCACCCTGTTGTGTAGTAAGCCAATCCTACTTCAGTTCCCCTTTGGGAAATGTGAACCTCACTGACAAACAGATTCTGGAAGTACAAGAAGTGAAACAGGCTATAGTTGTGTATGGGTGTGGCATTGGAGGTGAGGATTTCACCATCCCAGCCAGTTCTACTGATGTGCACTTTTCTCCCTTTCCGCCAGAAGGAACCCGTTCTTTGTGCACTGCTGGTGAGTTACTTGCGAGCAAATTCTTGCCGGCAGTGGTTGTGCCCACAGAGTCGTTTACAGATGCAAACGGGAAGGCAGTGGATGCAGGAGCACACCTATTTCTATCGGTAAAGCCAAAATCAACACTCTTTCGGAGCACACGAAAGACCCTGAAGGCCATGTCTCCAAATGGTGAAGTGGTCATCGATGCATGGTGTCCGGCAAAGTTGCGTACAAAGCTGATTGCTCTTACTCTACAAGAAATTGTGAACCATCTGCCCTTTCCAATAAATGTGAAGCCCATTTCAGATGATGAAGACCTAAACAGTCTTCCTCAATTGTTCCTGAATGAAGTAATCATGGAAGACATCCTTGTAGCTTCAGCCAAGTTTGACGGGCACACAGATGCGCCTTTGATGGAGCTGCCTACTAGTTACTGTGTAGATGTCATCGTCGTTCAGCAAATGGCTACAAAAGATGTTGTGAAGATGATTGAAGCGTCAGGCATCCACAAAGCCTCAGCAGACAATCTGAAAAGGCAGTTGGAAGACCTTGTCCCTCCCCCGCTACCAGAAAAGGGTGATGCCCTCCTTCAGAGTTTAGCACCAAAACCACCGCCAGCCCAACACCGAGACTCAAGAAGCAGTTCGGATGGCAGCCCAGAAGATGAATACGAGGTCATACATGACATCCCAAATGAATCAGCGCAACAATACTATCCGAGACCACAGTTGCCCACGCCACCTTCAATTCGGGGCCATAGGAATGAGTACGTGCATTCTTCCCAACTCCCGAGCAGACCTCCTCCTCCAAGGCCGCTTGCCGCCATGCCCCCATCCCCCCCCACAACAGAGCTCCCTACCATCAGCACACACACACCGCAGCCAGTGTACCAGCCAAAGCCAGGAGAGTACATGCACCTTCAGAAGCCAAGCTTGCCAACAGACAGTGAAGGCTACAGTACTGTAACTGCCAATATGATAGCAGGAAGGAAAGCTTATCAAACTCCACAGTCCTGGGCACCCCTCCCACCACCATCGCATGAGCAGGAAAGGAAGACCAGTGATCTCGCCTCTTTGGCAGGCCCTTCTGCTGCAATGCTTAAACCAGATGCATATCCAACAACAGGAAGAAACTCATTCAGCTACGATACTATGAGTTTGTCATCGTCATCACAGTACAGTGACCCCACGGATGAGAACATCGAGTACCTGAAGTCCCTCTCCTGCTTGCATGTCATTCGGCTGCTGGAGTCAATGCGTCTAGAGTGCTACCAGGAGGCATTCCAGCATGAGCAAATTGACGGAGAAGTTCTGTCTAGCTTGGACGATGAGATGCTGGTGGAACTGGGAGTAAAGAGCTCACTTCATCGACTGCGACTGAAGAAGGTCATCAAAGGGGTCTTGTCTGCCAAAGACCACTTGGATAGCAATACCCTAAGCGTGTGAACAGACATCAAAAGCATTTATCACCAGAGAGGTAGAGGTAGAGTTTGAACTAGCTAACCTAGCTAGCTAGCTACCTAGCTATATTGGACTTCAACACAGAATCCAACCGTTTAGAGCTGTTCGTGAATCAACAGTTAGATTACGACAGAGCGTGTACACACAGCTTGCTAGCTATAAGTGCTGCATGTATTTGTGTGTGTGTGTGTGTGTGTGTGTGTGTGTGTGTGCGTGCGTACATCTCACTCTCCAAAAAAGAGGCAAATATTACTTGTACTCATAAGGAAATTATTTAATTTCTACTCCTGACAGATCCTCTACTGGAATCGTGAATTTGCAGCAATACCCGTACATACATGACTACGGCGGCCATTTTCTTTCTGTGGTAATCAGCTGTCACGTGCTTCATCATAGGGTCAGCGCAAGAGTGACATAATCAGTACGTCTATGGGAGTCTTAAGGGGGAATACGTCTGTGACGGAGAGAGATAACTGGCAACCATTGAGCGGGCGCTGGCGATGGCATTTCTGTTTGCATCAACTTTATTACTTCTCCTGATCTTCCCTTTCCGCTGCTGCGAAGGTGGGTCCTCACTAGAGTGAATTAGGGAGTGGCTTACGTAGCTTCTTGAGTGATAGTCGTACAATACCGCACGCGTTCGCCACTTATCTACTCAGTCGTATATAGTTCGTGAGTCCACTTCATGCAGACACGTACGCATACTAAATGTGCAATGGGTACTAATTTTCTAAGCATGTATAACAACAATATTATTGATTAGTGCTTGCTAAGAACAGCCATGATCATAGATAATAACTAAGTAAGTTTATTAACTTTTAACAACTAGTCGACTGAGGCAGTGTTTGTTAAGTGGACTTTTGTTTTCACTCTCCATTTGTGCCTTCTCGGTATACCCTAGATACAGCCACAGTGTCAAGCCCTCCGCCCAGCAACATAGCAACCAGTGTGACAGGTATAGGGACACGACCACCTCTGTGCTTGTCTGGTTTCTGCATGGACAATTGACCTTCTATGTACAGTAAGGGTGTAGCTAGTCTTGTGCGCTAGACCCTCTCCTCCACCAGGCACTTACGCTTACAGAAGGTGTAACTGGACACTCTTTGTCGTCTGTGGTGTAAGTGCCTGGTGGCAGAGTGGGGGGAGCGTGCTAGACTGGGGTGTAGTATAACGTGAAGAGTTTTAGCCTTTTTCTGTGGTGTTATTTAGTTGTTTGGTTGTGTGATGTCAAACTATTGTGCCGCTGAAAGGCCTTTAAAATCTCTATATGCCACTTTCTGCACTGCATCCTGACAATGTAGTGTACTCAAATTATCATGATAGAGTAAAGATTCATTACCACGTCTATAAATAGACAGTTCCTTGGTTCTCGAGCGTAAGACACGTGGTAGATAGCTTCACTTAGCAAAACGTTTCGGCCCCAAAAGGGCCTTCTTCAGTTGCAAGGGGTTACAAAACAGATGATATCATGTAGCTGGCATCTGCTCAAACCGTGTTTGTGTAGTTTGCATTGTCTTAGGCAATGCTCGTTGACTTGCCGCATACCATGGTAATGCAACAGTGCCTTTCGTGTGCACAGGGCATATAATTTTGATTACTGTTGCTGACATTCAGACACAATACAGTGTATCCCTGCTTTCTCTCCTCTTTGCACTCCTCTGTACAGATGGAGAAGCTGCAGGAATTGCCATTGCCGTCATCTTTTTTGTTGGACTTGTAATAACTGCCATCCGTGTTGCTATAGGGGTTGTCCTCGTACAGAGGCAGAAGTACAAAGGGCGATCATGTAAGCATTCGTGCATGCACACCACATTGTACTGTACCTGTCCGTATGTGTACGTACGTATATATATGGCTTGTGCTGGTTGTGCGTACTTTGAAGGGGAAGCAGACACAATTTCCTGTGACATATCGTAAGCTGCGTACAATGTTGAATGCACCCACCCATCCTTCAGCAAGCAGCTTTCAAAATGCACGAATAGTGATAGAGAATTGCTCATCTAACATACGGAGCTACTCACTGGTAAATTTACCCCGAACCAGACTGCTGCACTAGAACAGTGCTGAGCAGCCTGGGGGACAGTCACCCCGCCCTATTGACTGCGAATCGTTGATCATCTCTCCAGTCATCCCAAACAAAAGATGGAAGAGCCACAGATAGCTGTTGCACCATATATTGTGTCACATTTTGTCAGTGTTGCATCCATGATCTCCCTCACTTCTCCCCCTCCTCCTGTGCCTGTAGTTCCCCACAGCCAAGCCGTGAGAGACATGCGGACATCCTTGCTGTATTGCGGTGGAGAGAACCCCTCGTCACTGCTAGATAATGAAGATGAGCGGGGCCTTTCTGTCACTTACGAGAATGATGTGATGGGAAGGAGGGGACAAGTTCCAGGGACTTATTACAATCTGCCTGAACCCAAGATAGCAGGGGTTGCCCCTCCGAGATCTGGTCAGAGCAGTAACTCCTCCACGCTCTATCGTTTTGTCCAGAATATGGTGAGGTATTGCACAATCACTGCATGGCAGTACCACCCTTGCAAGCAGATCGTCACAATGTCTTTCAATGCACACTTTAAACCCCTTTGAACGTTCATTGGGCATGTGTGTAGTTATACTAGTGCTGGAAGTCTGGACACAGCAACATAGCAGCACTGGTGTTTACGTGCGTACGTACGTGTGTTCAGATGTCTCACTTTACGATGGTGTGCTTTTCACCTGTGTAGACTTCCAGGGACAGTGGTGACGGAGATGCCGACAGTGGGAGTGTCTACGAGGAGCTGGAGGCCGTGGTGGGTGTGGCATGGAGGGCGTGACTCTGCCCAGTGTAGTGCTGTGGTCACTGCGTGTTTGGACATGTGGATGAGACAATCACAGGACCACCCATGTCCGTGTGTGCGTACATACATATTGTCGTCCACACATCCATGTGCCCCTTGTACACATACGCACATACCTGCACTGCTATTTGCAGTCACGGATAGGTTGCCTGTCCCATCGCGAAAGAATGAAAACCCAAGCTGACCAATTGAATGCAAGCTATTCCCATACTTCATTAATGGCGAATTTGATGGCTCAGTTGTTTTTTTTCGTTTTCCCATGGGACAAGCAACCTGAAATCAATTGCATGCTATCTACCTGTGAATGGAACACACATTTTGACATAGATACGTACATACGTATGTACGTATGTATTGGAAGACTCCCTCCTACATGTACCAAGAAGTGTTGCACACGATATGACTTGGTAGTGCTGTAGTTAAGATGCATGCAGCTGTGTATGTATGTCGGAGTTTGGTGGGGTATCACAGATGTGTGTTAGTGTCTGTGAGTATTGGGGTCATGGCAGGCTCTTGCCACCCTGCCCACCTGCCACGCCCCCTCTGACCCGTGCAGTATGAGGAAGTTACAATCCCTGCACTGGAAGACCAGGAGTTTGTTGAGCCACCGCTTCAGCTGGAAGGACTGTATGGTTACCTGGCAACCAGGAAATGCATTGAGATACCTGTTGATGCATTAAGGTGGGCTAGCGAGATGTGGTGAGGTGAAGTGATGTGAGGGGAGGGGTAGTGCGGCGTGGTGAGAGTGAGGAGTGAGGTGTGCTGACGTGAAGTGTGCTGACGTGAGATGTGCTGACATGAGGTGGGCTGACGTGAGGTGGGCTGCCGTGAGGTGGGCTGATGTGAGGGGGGCTGACGTGAGGTGGGCTGACGTGAGGTGGGCTGACGTGAGGTGGGCTGACGTGAGGTGGGCTGACGTGAGGTGGGCTGACGTGAGGTGGGCTGACGTGAGGTGGGCTGATGTGAGGTGGGCTGATGTGAGGTGGGCTGATGTGAGTGGGCTGACGTGAGGTGGGCTGGCGTGAGGTGGGCTGGCGTGAGGTGGGCTGGCGTGAGGTGGGCTGACGTGAGGTGGGCTGATGTGAGTGGGCTGACGTGAGGTGGGCTGACGTGAGGTGGGCTGATGTAAGGTGGGCTGATGTGAGTGGGCTGACGTGAGGTGGGCTGGCGTGAGGTGGGCTGGCGTGAGGTGGGCTGGCGTGAAGTGGGCTGACGTTAGGTGGGCTGACGTGAGGTGGGCTGATGTGAGGTGGGTTGCCGTGAGGTGTGCTGCCGTGAGGTGGGCTGACGTGAGGTGGGCTGACATGAGGTGGGCTGGCATTAAGTGATGCAGTGTGACTCATGGTTCATTAACAAATACAAGGTGGGATGAGTGACACTTGACTGGTATGTGTGCCCACATACGTGCGTAGCATGCCAAGTTATGGCTCAAGCCATGGCTGGGTCAAGATGATATGCAATTACAAACTCATGCCTCAGAAGTTTGGAAGGATTTTTGGTTATTTGATTAGTAATCATTTCACTTGTCACTCTGCCTAACTGTGATATCTTATTTCGCATGTTCCGTGGTGTTGAGTGGTGTGAGTCACGGTAACAGTGATGATTGTAGCTGTGTATGTATGAATTGTTGATGTGAAAAGGAATCATAACTATATACTGGAGCCCAATGGGTCTTTAATCATACTTGTTGTCAAATTAGTCTTCTGACGAGATACATTTCGGTCAGTCCCGACCTTTGCACCCAATCCTTAGCACTGATCACTCTCAACAATCTCATTCTCATCAATGTGGGTGACGTTACGCACAGCTGTATGCACATACGTACATGCACCAACGTACCTGTGTGTGTGCAGAATGACCTCCACTTTGGGCGCTGGCCAGTTTGGGAAGGTACAGAGGGGTTTCATTGAGTCCCAGCATGGCGAGAAGGAGGTGGCAGTGAAGAGGTTGAAGGAAGGAGCAAGTCAAACAGAAAAGGTCACATTCCTCCAGGAAGCAGTTGTAATGAAGCAGTTTCTTCATCCCAACATCTTGCGTCTGGTGGGTGTGGTCACCAAGTCGGAACCAGTGAGTGGTTGGTTGGGTAGTCAGTCTACCAATCACATTTACTAATGCAATCAAGTGCCATATTGGCACCCTGCTATATGCACATGTATGTACAAGAGACAGCCTACATAATATTGGTAGTGGCTGTAATTTGTCCCTTCAAAAGACACTCCCTCTTCCAATCTAGTGCATGCTGGTGTTGGAGTACGCACACAGAGGTGACCTGAGGGGGTACCTCATTGACACGAGACCAGAGTGAGCCTGTCTGTCTGTCTGTCTGTCTGTCTGCCTGTCTGTCTGTCTGTCTGTCTGTCTGTCTGTCCACCTGTCTCCTATCGTTTCACCAGTTTGTCTGTCTGTCTGTCTGTCTGTCTGTCTGTCTGTCCACCTGTCTCCTATCGTTTCACCAGTTTGTCTGTCTGTCTGTCTGTCTGTCTGTCCACCTGTCTCCTATTGTTTCACCAGTTTGTCTGTCTGTCTGTCCACCTGTCTCCTATCGTTTTACCAGTTTGTCTGTCTGTGTGTGTGTCTGTCTGTCCTCTTGTTTGAAGTGTGCATAGTGCGCATTCACATGTACACATACACCTAGTATATAGCTGAAAGTTAAACAATTTCGCAGTATAATGTTGGGTGTTGACTCTTTATTGCTGAGCCTCACACACACACACACACACACACACACACACACACACACACACACACACACACACACACACACACACACACACACACACACACACACACACACACACACACACACACACACACACACACACACACACACACACACACACACACACACACACACACACACACACAGTGTGTATGCTGTTAATCTGTGTTGGTGTGTTCTGTATTCACTCCCCCTCCTCCACTACATGCAAGTAAGTCGGCATCTTCCATTTCATCTTCTCTTCTCCTTCCCTCTCCTCTGCTGCATGCAGTCCCGGGGAGCTGCCTGACCCCTGCCTTAGGAGGCAACAGCTGAGGTTCTGTCGAGAGATTGCCAATGGAATGCAGTACCTCTCAAAGAAGGGCTTCATCCATCGAGACCTAGCGGCGAGAAATGTTCTTCTTGATGCCAAGTTGAAGTGCAAGGTCAGTCTCTTTCCCTTAGACACAGTGTGAGGGTTCACTTAAAAGTATGTACGTATGCATGGGTCTAATCGTGAACTATAGCTCCGCTGGATTTTCCCAATATATGGTATGTATGTATAATCTTAAATGTACAGTATAATATACGTACAGTGTGTATGTATTTTATATATCCACAGTGTGGTGTGTACGTATTTTATATATCCACAGTGGGGGGTGTCCTGCTCCTGCAATACGATTGTGTTATGAGCCTATCAGCATTTGGTGGTCAGCTCTTATGTACACTTCACATTCACTTAGAGTCAGACTGTCTGTCTGTAGGTATGCATGTATGTATGCATGCATGTGTGTATGTATGTAAAGGCATTTCCCTCTGTTCTGTGCGTTTGTGTAGTGCATGTGCACATGATCAGGTCACACCCAATGCAGAGCAGTATAGCACCACCGTAGTCTATGTCCAGTTAGAACTTGAATCAACACAGCTTCTGTATGCGTGTTAGAATAGGTGTATCAAATAGCATTATGCCAGCATACGTATGTATGTATGTACGTATGTATGTATGTATGTATGTATGTATGTATGTATGTATGTATGTATGTATGTACGTACGTATGTATGTATGTACGTATGTATGTATGTATGTATGTATGTATGTATGTATGTATGTATGTATGTACGTATGTATCAATGTGTGCAGTGAATAACAGTGTATGGGTCTTTGATGAGAAATAGAGTGTGTGGCCTGAGTGTGCAGTGCTTTCATTTTATTTAGAGGCACATGTCACTAGTCTGAGTTGCTAGACCGTCCCATAAGCACCCGGTAGGCCACACCTATGTGGCGCCTACCGAGTGCTTACGGGGCGGTATAGCAAGCCAGACCAAGTCAGTTGGACAAAATGCTGATAAAATGGTACTTTCTCTTACCTATTGCAGATTGCCGACTTTGGACTGTCAAGGAACCCTCACTCCGAGTACTATGTCTCTGATGGAGGGCTGGTGCCCATCAAGTGGACTGCCCCGGAGGTAGAGTTGACAGCATTGCAGTGTCTGTGACTTTGGGTGCTTTGGTGTACCTTGCATGTTGGTGCACCATGCTGCTACATTTGTACATGTAATAGTGCTAGTGTTCACAGTATTAATTGAAGCGTAATCTCCATGTTCCTATATGGCGCATAGAGCATCATTTAGGGAAGTCATATAAGGAAACGTCAGTCTTCTGTTCTTGTGTGTGCAATCTGGCATCAAGTAGGACAGTCTGACGTGTGTGGGAAACATTTTATGGCGGTCCAATCAGATATGTACGCACAGTGCACAGAATTACATTCAGAGTGACTCTGTTGTGCACTATGCTATGTGTAAAAGTGGAAACGCCCAACAAATGTGTGTGTTAGAATTGACTCTAAGAACGTACCTAGAAACTTGATTGACGCTGAGCATTCGCGTAGCAGCAATGAACAATGCTGAGAACTGTAATTTGTAACTGACGAAGACCTTCGCGGTCGAAACGTCTTACTTGTTGGAACTATTGCTACGTGTTAGCTCAATATCTCTCTGGTTCTATGTATTCCGTAGCATGAGCCTCTACAACATCAACAATGCTGAGGCGTGTTGAGCACAAAGGTCTTCATCGGTTACAAAACTGACACCAAATTAGACTCTAATGAAGGGTCACTTGCTGCGAACATGAATGCCCATGCATGCTCGAGAATCTTTGAGAATAGCGGCTAAGAAGCACTGTAGCTGTAGCCTCGCTCCCAGCCCCACTTCCACAAAATGGCTGCTGCCCGTCAGACCCACCTTACGCAGGCGACAACCATTTTTGCTGAAATGGGGCTGGGAACAAGACTATTGTGGCTGCAGCATTCAGCTGTTTCATTGGTCCCTATACAACATGAATCACCCAATCTATTTACCTGTTCATGTTTGAATAGTATTGTACTGAGGCAGTGCATGTCTTATAAACTGCTCTCTTCAATCTCGTGTAGGGAATATTCCACAAAATGTACACCACAAAGAGTGATGTGTGGAGCTACGGGATGGTGATGTACGAGATATGGTCATTAGGAGACAAGCCTTTTCCACATCTCACGGCTCAAGAGGCGAGTGTGTCAGCTCACATACATAGTCATACACTCTTGTGCAAGACTATTCAAGCTCTTGGTGTGCTGACGTGTTGGTGGGGGCTTCTCGGGCGGTTCAGGCATGAGAAAGGGGTGGTTCTCTAGATATCAGCTTTCTAATGTTAGCAATGTTGCCTTGCGAGTGGGTGTGGCAATATTTGAATGCTGGTATCTAGAGAACCACCCCTTTCTGATGCTAGCATGTTGATTGAGGGTTCTTCATGTGCAGTGAGAGATTCGTATAAGGTCACAGCAACATGTAAGTACGTAGGGTAGTGGGATTCCTAAATCAATTGCAAGTGCGTAGAACTAATTTGTCAGACAAGACATAATATGTGTAATATTATTTATTCACATATGTGGCTGTGGCTGGTCTGGTCTGTTGTGTAACTGTTAGTGGAAGCAGATTTGAATGGAGAGAACATTCTTTGCATGTGTGTGTGTGTGTGTGTGTGTGTGTGTGTGTGTGTGTGTGTGTGTGTGTGTGTGTGTGTGTGTGTGTGTGTGTGTGTGCTTGTATATGAGTACATGTGCATAACTGTGTGTGTACATAGATATGTCTTGTGCTCTTCCATTCTCATGTCATGTGTTGTGCAACGATTGTTCAGGTTGTGACGAAGCTGCAAACAGATCCCCAGTACGTCCAACCTCCTCCTAACGGCTGCCCAGATGACATATACAAGTTGATGGTGCTATGTTGGTGAGTAGAGGGGAGCCTCTCTATAAGGAACACTTTGAATTAATTAGGGACACCTCTCTATACAGGACAGCCAGCTGAGCCCCAGTGGTGTCCTTTCTGCTCCTACCAATACCCCGTAGGCTGCATCACCACATTTTACCATTATTGTCAGTCTTTCATTTTGCCATCTTGCTGAATTCTCTTTAAGCAGGAAGGCATCACCTGTGTTCTATGTACAGACAGACGTATTTATTTACTTGCAGGAACTACAACTATGCCCGTCGACCTGGGTTTGATGCCGTTCTATCTACCCTCTACTGCCTTGATGAAGAAGAGGTGGCCATTTTGGATGATGGAAATTGAGCCATTTCCTTTATGTGGTTTCCTCAATACTCATTCTTCAGCAATCTGTTTACTCACTTAATGCACAATTAGCTGTTCACACTGAACTCAAACTTGCATTCTGGCTGTACAATAATTTTGTATATATTTTTATATGCTAGCACTGTGTAAGAATATATATATATACATACATATATATATATATATATATATATATATATATGTATTATTGTATGTACATAATATTTGTACTAATGATTATTATTATTACAGCCAATAAAAGAAATTCATCAATAGATCAAACTGATGTCATAGAGGCTCATCGCTACGGACCAGATAGAAGAGTGATTAATTCTCGAGTTTTGTGTAACTGACAAAGACCTTCGTGGTCGAAACGTCTTACATGTCAATTACTGCCCAGCTATATATGTGTTTGCTCAAGAATTAATCGCTCCCATATAGATCAAACTCAATTATATATAAGTACATACATACACTGCATGTATAATTAACACAATTTCGCACAATATACGTATATATATAATTATATATACATATAAATAATTATAATATAATTATTATAATTATTTATTTGTGAACAGTGAGGTATAGTCATCCAATCACACGCACCATACATGCAATTTGCGTGAATTTCCGGCATTTCATATAAAATTATATAATATATATAATTATAATAATAACGATAATTATAAATTACATAGTTATATGACATAATTCGAATCAGCAGCCATTTAAATATATGTTGCATACGAATAATATAATGCTATAATATTCATAGTCATAGTCACCTGGTACGCACTAGCCAATTCTCACGATAAATTCAGACGTTTCGGTGACTGTACAGTCACCTTCATCAGTGAAATAGTAATATTGTTATACAATAGACTGACTAGCTAGCTGGTGGAGTCACCTCAATTGATCTGTGGGTATATGGTATATGGGGTCAATGCGTTGAAACAGAAACGAAGACGTTTTGGTAACCAATGCATATGGCTGCCTTCATCAGCGAATGATTGACACTTCCAGAAAGACGTGTACAGTTAACCCATTAAGCCACCGAAGAGTCTGTTAAAGTGTGCACTATCGTCTTTGACGCAAATTTGCGTCACCGTGACTTAAAAGAGTTAATGATACATTCCTACCGCATATAAGCTCCCCCTTTGAGTGTTTCACTACATATTTGTATAATTAAATGTAAATATGACAATTTTTTATAGTCAAGTAAAAACTACCAGAGTGATGGATGTATAATGTATATTATGTGATGATGAGGTCAATATAATATTAAATTATGCTGAAATTATGTGTACATAATCTGGTATGGCGGTCAAAGGCTTACTATTACTATGTTTCAGTATTACATTTGTATGGTTGTAGTGTTAACAGTCATTTTTAGTATTAGGGTTAGAGATAGGTTTGGTATTGTTTTATATTTCGAGATCGGTACATGATGATATGTATGGCGGAGTCACAACAAGATGTCGGCAGCGACCACACGCGTACTCCTACAACTGCGTGTACGCTCCAAATAAGGCGTCACAACCAGGGGGTCGGCTGAGTTGCTACGCCTGACTTAACCCATAACACGTGTTCCCTTCGCATGAAGCCCACGTCCATATAGCTGGCTAGGCAGCCGCGGACAGCAATCGTGCAAGGATCGACTGTGTAGCTACAACCGAAACAAACCGACAACTACTAATGTCTCGGCAGAAGGCGCCCGTCATTCCACTGCTTGGCCCTAGCAGCAAGACGCAACCGTACGCAGCCACAACTGCACGATCCTTCGGAGTGGGAGGAGACAAGCCAGAGCTCCCTCCGCGAAATCCGCCAAGGAACATAAAAACTGCGAGGGCAACTTCATCTAGGACCAGTTGCGGATCTGTTTCACGTGCAGAAGCAGAAGGCTCTACTCACGCGAAATTGAAGGATAGAGAAATACCTCGGTCTGGAGTAACCAAGGCAAGGGATTCATCTGCAAGAGCGAATGACTACAAGCATACGTTGAAGCAAAATGACACACAAAGGCTTGTATCAGCGTCAGATCTCGAGTTGCTGGTAACAGGTAAGCCCTTGTCACTGAAGGAGTTCAGTAAGGGAAAGAGCGTTCGCGACCTTCCCTGTTTAGTGAAGGTGGTAGACGGGCATAGTTCTCTGTGTGAATATTACAGTTTCAGCAAAGAACAGATGTTTGTCGTTCTAGAGAAGAAAAGTATGCCTGTGGTGACATGCAAGGGACAAGTTGATGGAAGCTCCTATGCTGTTCCACTCAACACGACAGCCTTCCACCTCGTTCCTTACTGGATGGATACTGAGCTAGTTCGCCCAAACAGCTTTGGTAAGATTACAGCAAATGAGCTTCTCCAGAGTAAGGCGTTGCCACCAGTCCTTGCGGTCAGTGTAGAGTTTGAAGTCGGTGAGCATCATTCCAAGAAGACAGTACCTGTTGGTACACTGCTTTTTCCCAACGAGAAGAAGCGATCAAAAGACCAGCGCCAATCGGTGCTGCATGCAAAGAGCAAAAGTGGTGAGATGGTGCAGATTACTCCAGACTGTAAAGGTCGCTTCAGCATCTTAGCCTGTGACGTGAGGCTCAGCTTGCAACAAGCGATCACTCATCTCAAAGTACCATTCTCTATGCGTACTGTTTCTGATTGTGACTCATTGTATGTTAGTGCCATCACAGCTGAAAAAGTGCACAAGGAGGACGTGTTTATTGGAATGATGAAATCTACAGACGGCACCTCCCTTGATGATATTGCTGCGTTTTCACGTATCGTAGAAATACCAGTTGGCTTTAATCTCACAGTGGTAACCATGGTACCAAAGCAGAAAGAGATACTGGGCCAAATTTATGACTTTGTACTCGCTGAATACAGTGGCACAAAGCAGCGCCCAGTGAGGTCACCCAGCAAACCGTCTAATAGAGTGATCATGGCTCCCAATCCAGCATACATCACGTTCATGCCTACAAATCATGAGAAGAAGGCAAACTTCACAAATCACGAGAAAGCAAAGTTCAGTGCACGTCCGACATCCTCTGTCAGAGCTAACGTTGCCACACCTCCTTACAGAGTTGCCACACCTCCTTACAGGGAAGAACACATTTATGATGTTGTGGACAACTACAGGGCACGGCCTACAGCTGCAAACCTACAAATGCCTTCACTTGACGCCAAAGTTGCAGGCACTCCATTAAATAGTAGTCAGTCTTCATCTGATGCTGCAACTGCTGTCGAATACTATGAGGATATGCCAACAGTTGCAGACCAAGTGGCTTCTCCTGATTCCAAGGTTGAAGAAACTCAAATTGAAGGAACCCAACCTTCATCTGATGCTGCAGCTGCTGTAGAATACTATGAGGAAATGCCAACAGTTGCAGACCAAGTGGTGTCTCCTGATCCCAAAGTTGAAGAAACTCCAATTGAAGGAGCCCAACCGTCATCTGATGCTACAGCTGCTGTAGAATACTATGAGGAAATGCCAACAGTTGCAGACCAAGTGGTGTCTCCTGATCCCAAAGTTGAAGAAACTCCACTTGAAGGAGCCCAACCTTCATCTGATGCTGCAGCTGCTGTAGAAGACTATGAGGTAATGTTACCAGCTGCAGACCAAGTGGTGTCTCCTGATTCCAATGTTGAAGAAAGTCCAATTGAAGGAGCCCAACCGTCATCTGATTCTACAGCTGCTGTAGAAGACTATGAGGTAATGTTACCAGCTGCAGACCAAGTGGTTTCTGCTTGTCCCAAGCTTAAGGTTGAAGAAACTCCAATTGAAGGAGCCCAACCTTCATCTGATGCTGCAGATATAGATTATTATGAAGGCCTCCCTACGGCTGCAACTCAACAAACAATGCCTCCTGACTCTGAGGCTGCTGGGACAGTATTTGACAGGGAGCAATCTCCATCAGAGAAGAATGTATCCACCTCTGTGACACAAGGTGGTTGTGTTGAGGAAACAGTTGCAAACATTGCATATTTGAAGAAGATGCAGAATGGGGAGATCCTCCACTTACTGGACGCTATGAATCTCTCAGCTTACAAGGAGGCTTTTGAGCAGGAGCAGATTGATGGAGAAACAATGGTGTGCCTGAGTGCTGACATGCTCATTGAGCTCGGTGTGTCCAAGTCTCTGCACAGGCTTCGTCTAATGAAGATCATATCTGGTCAGACCAGTGCCAGTTCATTTATTAATTTCCCATAATTTTCAACAGTTCAGTTAAGCAAGTTTTGAGCCAAAACATGTAGCTATGTATGTGAAGGACAGGAACATGCTCCATTATTATAGCCAGCCTTCTCTTTCCCCAGGCCCCTCTCGCTCACACGCACTTCTATACACACACACACGCAGCGGCACACACACACACATACACAAACACACACACACACAAACTTATTCTGTACTTTAGTAACATTTATAAGCAGTATCCATACATACATACGTTGTATTTAATATGAAGCATTCATCCTGTTGACATGACTGCTGCTCGTGTGCTTCACTTCACTGTTATTATATGTGCTATGTGTATGTCCAGAATGGCTCCAATCCTTAATTATTATAGCTAACATTAATTTGCGTGCAAATAATTATGCGCATTGTTCACAAGTTGGTAGTGCCTAGCTTGCTGTAAATGACTGCTCATGAGATTAATGCACATGTTGCATTTTCTATAACCTTCATAGTCTCTGTGTGGCTAGGGTCTGTCATAGATTGCCAGTATGCCCAACCTCCAGTGGTGTCCTTTCTGCTCACTCAGGAACTACAACTGCACCCGCCGACATGGGTTCGATGCCATCCTATCTGCCCTCTACTGCCTAAGTAAAGAATGAAGGTGGCCATTTTGCAAGGTGAGCCCTCTCCATAATCCTACAACTGCATGTACGCTCCAAATAAGGCGTAGGGGGTCGGATGAGCTGCTACGCTAGTCAGGCGTAGCCGACCCTTCCTCACTCACACACACACACTGTGTGTGTGTGTGTGTGTGAGGAAGGGTCGGCTACGCCTGACTACTGCTACGCCTGACTTAATCCATAACACGTGTTCCCTTCGCATGACGTCCACGTTCAGATAGCGGGCTAGGCAGCCGCGGGCAGCAATCGTGCAAGGATCGACTGTATAGCTACAACCGAAACAAACCAGTGACTACTTATGTCTCGGCAGAAGGCGTCCGTCATTCCACTGCTTGGCCCTAGCAGCAAGACGCAACCGTGCGCGGCCACAACTGCACGATCGTTCGGAGTGGGAGTAGGCAAGCCAGAGCTCCCTCCGCGAAATCCGCCAAGGAACATCGAAAATGACGCACAAAGGCTTGTATCAGCGTCAGATTTCGAGCCGCTGGCAACGGGTAAGCCCTTGTCGCTGAAGGAGTTCGGTCTGGGAAAGAGCGTTCGCGACCTTCCCTGTTTAGTGAAGGTGGTAGCCGGGCATAGTTCTCTGTGTGAATATTATAGTTTCAGCAAAGAACAGATGTTTGTCGTTCTAGAGAAGAAAAGTATGCCTGTGGTGACATGCAAGAGTCTAGTTGATGGAAGCTCCTATGCTGTTCCTCTCGACGCGACAGCCTTCCACCTCGTTCCATACTGGATGGATGCTGCACAAATGCGCCCAAGCAGTTTTGGTAAGATTACAGCGAACGAGCTTCTCCAGGGTAAGGCGTTGCCACCAGTCCTTGCGGTCAGTGCAAAGTTTGAAGTCGGTGAACATCATCCCAAGAAGACAGTACCTGTTGGTACACTGCTCTTTCCTAAAGAGAAGGAGCGTTCAAAAAACCAGCGACAGTGGGTGCTGCATGCAAAGAGCAAATGTGGTGAAATGGTGCAGATCACTCCAGACTGCAATGGTCGGTTCAGCATCTTAACCTGTGACGTGAAGCTCAGCTTGCAACAAGCCATCACTCATCTCAAAGTACCCTTCACCATGCAGACTGTCTCTGATTGTGACACGTTGTATGTCAGGACTATCACAGTTGAAAAAGTGCACAAGGAGGACGTGTTTATTGGAATGATGAAAACTAGAAACGGCACCTCCCTTGATGATATTGCTGCCTACTCACGTATGATAGAAATACCAGTTAGCTTCAATCTCACAGTGGTAACCATGGTACCAAAGCAACAAGAGGTATTGGACCAAGTGTATGACTTTGCACTCGCTGAAAACAGTGGAACAATGCAGCGCCCGTGGAGGTCACCCAGCAATCCGCCTGATAGAGTGATCATGGCTTCCAATCCAGCATACATCACGTCCATGCCCACAAATGATGAGAAGAAGGCAAACTTCACAAATCACAAGAAAGCAAATTTCAGTGCACATCCGGCATCCTCTGTCAGAGCTAACGTTGCCACACCTCCTTACAGAGTTGCATCACCTCCTTACAGGGAAGAACACATTTATGATGTTGTGGATAACTACAGGGCACGGCCTACAGCTGCAAACCTACGAATGCCTTCACTTGATGCCAAAGTTGCAGGCACTCCATTAAATAGTAGTCAGTCTTCATCTGATACTGCAGCTGCTGTAGAATACTATGAGGAAATGCCAACAGTTGCAGACCAAGTGGTGTCTCCTGATTCCAAAGTTGAAGAAACTCCAATTGAAGGAGCCCAACCTTCATCTGATGCTGCAGCTGCTGTAGAATACTATGAGGAAATGCCAACAGTTGCAGACCAAGTGGTGTCTCCTGATCCCAAAGTTAAAGAAACTCCACTTGAAGGAGCCCAACCTTCATCTGATGCTGCAGCTGCTGTAGAAGACTATGAGGTAATGTTACCAGCTGCAGACCATGTGGTGTCTCCTGATTCCAATGTTGAAGAAAGTCCAATTGAAGGAGCCCAACCTTCATCTGATGCTGCAGCTGCTGTAGGAGACTATGAGGTAATGTTACCAGCTGCAGACCAAGTGGTTTCTGCTTGTCCCAAGCTTAAGGTTGAAGAAACTCCAATTGAAGGAGCCCAACCTTCATCTGATGCTGCAGATATAGATTATTATGAAGGGATACCCACGGATGCAACTCAACAAACAATGCCTCCTGACTCTGAGGCTGCTGGGACAGTATTTGACAGGGAGCAATCTCCATCAGAGAAGAATGTATCCACCTCTGTGACACAAGGTGGTTGTGTTGAGGAAGCAGTTGCAAACGTTGCATATCTGAAGAAGATGCAGAATGGGGAGATCCTCCACTTACTGGACGCTATGAATCTTTCAGCTTACAAGGAGGCTTTTAAGCAGGAGCAGATTGATGGGGAAATAATGGTGTGCCTGAGTGCTGACATGCTCATTGAGCTCGGTGTGTCCAAGTCTCTGCACAGGCTTCGTCTAATGAAGATCATATCTGGTCAGACCAGTGCCACTTCATTTATTAATTTCCCATAATTTTCAACAGTTCAGTTAAGCACGTTTTGAGCCAAAACATGTAGCTATGTATGTGAAGGACAGGAACATGCTCCATTATTATAGCCAGCCTTCTCTTTCCCCAGGCCCCTCTCGCTCACACACACTTCTATACACACACACATGCAGCGGCACACACACACACATACACAAACACACACACACAAACTTATTCTGTACTTTAGTAACATTTATAAGCAGTACGTATCCATACATACATACGTTGTATTTAATATGAAGCATTCATCCTGTTGACATGACTGCTGCTCATGTGTGCTTCACTTCACTGTTATTATATGTGCTATGTGTATGTCCAGAATGGCTCCAATCCTTAATTAATTTTTATTATAGCTAACATTAATTTGCGTGCAAATAATTATATGCGCATTGTTCACAAGTTGGTAGTGCCTAGCTTGCTGTAAATGACTGCTCATGAGATTAATGCACATGTTGCATTTTCTATAAGCTTCATAGTCTTTGTGTGGCTAGGTTCTGTCATGATAGGATATTCTTGTAACTACACTAGCCGGGTGTCAGATAGACAGATGTCAGGCGTAAGTAAAATTCAGACGTTTCGGCCCAGTCCAGGGCCCTCTTCAGTGAATGAATGATGTCATGGAGTGGAGCGTCTTCGTATAGCTATAAAGTAGTGCTAGCTTGGCTTTTGGTGGAGGGATGCTGAACATTGGCTGCTGCTGTACATGTGAAGGGGAGGTAGCTACAACCTTGCTGTAGAGAGTGGCGTGGAGGATGAAATAGATTGCGTGGTTTAAGCCGTCTCAGCTGACTCATTTGCGCACTGCTGCAGGGGACTGTGTCCTAACTGGATACTAACACAGATATTCTTACGTAGTATAAAATATCTACGATACTTAATGATGTCCGAGCAGAAGACATCGGTCTTTCCATTGTCACCCTCTAGACCGTGGCCGTCAATGCTAGCCCAATTCTTCGGTGCGGGAGGAACGGAAGAGGTCAGAAAAGAGAGTGCCATCGCGCGTACGGGGGCTAGCAACGGCAAACGTGCAGAATGATGATGCTTACTCACATATGGTCGAATTACCAGTTAGCCTCGATCTCACAGTGGTAGCCATTGTACCAAATCAGCAAGAAATGCTGCACCAAATTATGAGCTTGCACTTGCCAAATACTGTGGAGGAATGCGTCAAACAGCAAAATTGTCCATGCAGTAGCCCTGCAGATAGAGTGGCTGTGGCTTCCAGTCCTGTGCACTTGGCATCTCCTGGCAGACTAACTGCGCAATCTTCACCCTCAACTCCAGTAATACCCAGCACTACACTGCAGTTGTCAGTGGCAACACCCAACAGGAATAAGCATAGGCATTTTCTTGCAAGCCAGCACCCCATCCTCATAGGGATTGAAGATGACCAACCTCCAAATGACTATGCTGCTATACATAGATAATAATATAGACCTGAGTGGCTATAGGTAGACTCATATCGATTGATTTGCTGCGCTAGCCAGAACACTGAAACAGTAATTCAGACATTTCGGCAACCTGCTGCTGCCTTCATCAGTGAATAATTGACACTTACAGGCACACATGTAAACATACAATAGGGCAGTCAGACGATGAAACTGTATAGTAGTCATTTTTGATGCATCCATGCCAAGACAACTGGTTCTCATCGACCAGCAAATAGGTGGCACACGTAGTTACTGTAAACTGATGACGATTGCATGGTCCACCCACCCACAGTCCCTGAAGACACATACGTTCACACAGGAGTGCTCGTCAGAGCATGCACTGCGGAGGCATTCCATTGGGGTGTAGATGGAGTGTGGAGTGATTGTCAACATGCACATGGACACAGAAACTCACCACTCTAATGCCATAGTGAACGTGAGCTGGGAAGATGACAATGTGTGTGTGTGCGTATGTGTGTGTGTGTGTGTGTGTGTGTGTGTGTGTGTGCTTGTATATGAGTACATGCATGTGCATAACTGTGTGTGTACATACATATGTACGTCTTGTGCTCCTACATTCTCATATCATGTGTTATACAACAATTGTCCAGGTTGTGCACGTGAGGAAGCTGCAAATAGCTATAGATTGCCAGTATGCCCAACCTCCTCCTACAGTTGCCCAGATGACATAATTATACAAGTTGATGGTACTATGTTGGTGAGTAGAGTGGAACCTCACAATAAAGGACACTTATAATCAAGGACACCTCTCTAATGTGGACACTGGCTGCAGCCCTAAACAGAGCTGTACACAAATCTACCTCTGAATTAATTAGGGACACCTCTCTATAAAGGACAGTCAGCTGGGTCCCAGTGGTGTCCTTTCTGCTCACTCAGGAACTAGCTACAACTGCACCCACTGACATGGGTTCGATGCCATCCTATCTGCCCTCTACTGCCTAGGTAAAGAATGAAGGTGGCCATTTTGCAATGTGACCCCTCTCCATATCCTACAACTGCGTGTATACGCTCCAAATAAGGTGTAGGCGGTCGGATGAGCTGCTACGCCTGACTTAATCCATAACACGTGTGCCTTCGCATGACGCCCACGTTCAGATAGCGGGCTAGGCAGCCGCGGGCAGCAATCGTGCAAGGATCGACTGTGTAGCTACAACCGAAACAAACGGTGACTACTTAGCTATGTCTCGGCAGAAGGCGTCCGTCATTCCACTGCTTGGCCCTAGCAGCAAGACGCAACCGTGCGCGGCCACAACTGCACGATCGTTCGGAGTGGGAGTGGGCAAGCCAGAGTTCCCTCCGCGAAATCCGCCAAGGAACATCGAAAATGACGCACAAAGGCTTGTATACATATCAGCGTCAGATTTCGAGCCGCTGGCAACGGGTAAGCCCTTGTCGCTGAAGGAGTTCGGTCTGGGAAAGAGCGTTCGCGACCTTCCCTGTTTAGTGAAGGTGCAGGCCCGTACGCAGGGTTTTGAAAAGGGGGGTTACATTGCGGAAAAAAATCCCATTGAACTTTTGGCATTTTAATGTTGTATGTTCTAAAGCTATTATTCAGTCATGACAGCGTGTTAGAATCAACAATTTTATAGAGAACATGAAGCCCATTAATATGAAACTACCCCAGTGTAACATGTTCATTGTACATACATAAAATCAATTACTCAAAAAGTAGGCTTGCAGCCTCCATTGTACGGGGATGTTTCTGTAAAAATAATTTGCAAACCGTGTCCACATCAATGCCTGCATGATAGTGTGAATGTATGGGTCCAAGAGCTGTAAGTTTCTCTTCAGTCTGAGTGCATCGCAAATTATTGTTAGGTTCATCATCGCGATCGCAAGGGCCTGTTTTCATTAAGGAAAATTCAAACCATAGGTATAATATTATTGTAGACTAACAAAGGTGCTTTAGATATCAGCTACTGACTATCAGGTCTACCGGTTGAATCGACTCTCAGACTCTCTTAGAGAAAAAGGTTTGTATGTCCTCTAATCCGATGGCTGCTGTCGCAGCACGGTCGCAGTCACCATAGATTAGTATAGAATCTATGCAGTCACCAAATGACGTCATAACAAAATGGAGGACAGTGCGGTGGTATAATGCATACGACGGAACTTCAAGACGCTTAAGCGATGCTTCGAGTTCTGATCCCTCGATTAGTTCCTTGACTGCTAAAAAATGGTTAGGTTCTGATTTTTGTTTGCCACAGGTACCGGAGGGGGGGTTCGTACGAACCCAACGAACCCCCCTCCGTACGGGCCTGAGGTGGTAGCCGGGCATCGTTCTCTGTGTGAATATTACAGTTTCAGCAAAGAACAGATGTTTGTCGTTCTAGAGAAGAAAAGTATGCCTGTGGTGACATGCAAGGGACAAGTTGATGGAAGCTCCTATGCTGTTCCTCTCAACGCGACAGCCTTCCACCTCGTTCCATACTGGATGGATGCTGCACAAATGCGCCCAAGCAGTTTTGGTAAGATTACAGCGAACGAGCTTCTCCAGGGTAAGGCGTTGCCACCAGTCCTTGCGGTCAGTGTAGAGTTTGAAGTTGGTGAGCATCATTCCAAGAAGACAGTACCTGTTGGTACACTGCTCTTTCCTAAAGAGAAGGAGCGTTCAAAAAACCAGCGACAATTGGTGCTGCATGCAAAGAGCAAATGTGGTGAAATGGTGCAGATCACTCCAGACTGCAATGGTCGGTTCAGCATCTTAGCCTGTGACGTGAAGCTCAGCTTGCAACAAGCCCTCGATCATCTCAAAGTACCCTTCACCATGCAGACTGTCTCTGATTGTGACACGTTGTATGTCAGGGCTATCACAGTTGAAAAAGTGCACAAGGAGGACGTGTTTATTGGAATGATGAAAACTAGAAACGGCACCTCCCTTGATGATATCGCTGCCTACTCACGTATGATAGAAATACCAGTTAGCTTCAATCTCACAGTGGTAACCATGGTACCTAAGCAACAAGAGGTATTGGACCAAGTGTATGACTTTGCACTCGCTGAATACAGTGGAACAATGCAGCGCCCGTGGAGGTCACCCAGCAGTCCGCCTGATAGAGTGATCATGGCTCCCAATCCAGCATACATCACGTCCATGCCCACAAATGATGAGAAGAAGGCAAACTTCACAAATCACAAGAAAGCAAATTTCAGTGCACATCCGGCATCATCCATCAGAGCTAAAGTTGCCACACCTCCTTACACAGTTGCATCACCTCCTTACAGGGAAGAACACATTTATGATGTTGTGGACAACTACAGGGCACGGCCTACAGCTGCAAACCTACGAATGCCTTCAATTGACGCCAAAGTTGCAGGTACTCCATTAAATAGTAGTCAGTCTTCATCTGATGTTGCAGCTGCTGTAGAATATTATGAGGAAATGCCAACAGTTGCAGAAAAAGTGGTGTCTCCTGATCCCAAAGTTGAAGTAACTTCATTTGAAAGAGCCCAACCTTCATCTGATACTGCAGACATAGATTATTATGAAGGCCTCCCTACGGCTGCAACTCAACAAACAATGCCTCCGGTCCTGACTCTGAGGCTGCTGGGACAGTATTTGACAGTGAGCAATCTCCATCAGAGAAGAATGTATCTACCTCTACCTCTATGACACAAGGTGGTTGTGTTGAGGAAGCAGTTACAAATATTGCATACCTGAAGAAGATGCAGAGAGAAGACATCCTCCACTTACTGGATGCAATGAATCTCTCAGCTTACAAGGAGGCCTTTAAGCAGGAGCAGATTGATGGAGAAACAATGGCTTGCCTGAGTGCTGACATGCTCATTGAGCTTGGTGTGTCCAAGTCTCTGCACAGGCTTCGTCTAATGAAGATCGTATCAGGTCAGACCAGTGCCAGCTCATTTAGTAGTATTCCATAATTTTCAACAGTTTAGTAAATGAAGTTTTGAGCCAAAACATGCATTTGTGTGAAGGACAGGAACATGTTCCAAGCTGCGCCTATCTTAACAGTTGCTAGAGAGCCTTCTCCCCCCCCCCTTCGAATTCTCTCACACACACTCCTATACACACATGCACAGACACACACACATAATATTATGTGTCCAGAAACACACACGCACAAACTTATTTTGTACTCGAGTAACGTTTATATACATACATACATATCATGCGTTGTGTATTTATTATGAAGCATTCGTCCTGTTGACATGACTGCTGCTCATGTGTGCTTCGCTTCACTGTTATTATAATTATAGCTATGTGTATGTCCAGCATGGCTCCAATCTAATAGCTACCATTAATTTGCCTGCAAATAATTATATGCATATTATTCACAAGTTGGCAGTGCCTAGCTTGCTGTTAAGGACGTCGACTGTTCACGACATCAATGCACATGTTGCGCATTTCTATATTCTTCATATAATATAGTCTCTGTGTTGCTAGATTCTGTCATGATAGATTATTCTTGTAACTACACTATATCAAGATTGAGTTGGTGGTTACAATGAAAACAGAAACAAAACAATCTCAGAATGTCCACATTACCATTGTGCCTCACAGTGATGCCTACCTCACATCCTTGTGTCACTTGACACTCAATCACATGTCACACTCCTAGTATACACCAGTATAGAGCCTTGAGAGGCTACAGGGTCCAGGGTCCAGGGTCACCATGAAGTATACAAAGAAGGTTCAAATAGTTGTTTAGGCACATATTGGTGTGGGTGATGTCTTACAGGTGAGGATAGATGGTCTCTAGGAAGCAAAATGTGGGTGTGGTGAAGTAGGTTCTTACTGAATCAAGATATGCAAGACGTGAATCATCATTACATCTCACACTGATGCTTACATCACATTCTTGTATCTACCAACACTCCACCTCTCGTACATGTTGGAGGCACAGCAGCTTCACTACTACACTGAGGGGAGGGTAATTCAAGTACACCCTGCCAAATTGGCATTTCAAGGCACCATCTGTGAAAGGTAAACATAACAACATGTCATGCACCCAGTGAACTCTAAACATGCCAGACACACTATATCAACTACACTAGCCAGGAATCGAATGGACCGATGTCAGGGGTAAAATTCAGATGTTTCAGCCCAATCCAGGGGCCTCCTCAGTGAATGAATGATGTCATGGAGTGGAGCGTCTTCGTATAGCTAGTAGTGCTAGCTTGGCTGTTGGTGCAGGGATGCTGAACATTGGCTGCTGCTGTAGATGTGAAGGGGAGGTAGCTACAACCTTGCTGTAGAGGGCGGTATGGAGGTGCATGAACTAGATTGTATGGTTTAAGCCCTCTTAGCCGACTCATTTGTACACTGCTGCAGGGGACTGTGTGTTCTACTATGCCCTGCCCACGATTGGTGCATTTGATATATTATACAATACAAGTAAAAGGCCATTGATATTGTACACTACAAGTCCATGCATACATGTATACGTATAGTATACAAATAGTGCGCGTGCCACACAGACTGAGCTGAGAGCTATACGAGACCACCTGTGCCAGTGGCATTCTATATATAGCTCTCGTGTGTGTGTATAGGTACACGCAACAACAATTCCTGTCACGAGATACTATAACGATGTCTGGGCAGAAGACATCGGCCATTCCATTGTCACCCTCTAGACCGCCGCCGTCAATGCTAGCACAATTCTTCAGTGTGGAAGGTCCTACCTACACGCATGCTTTGCATTCTATTCAGCTTATGTGTATAGAGGTTATTCAGGAACGGCCGATAATGATATTCATCGTGGATACTGTTGCTGGGGCGCCATCGAACACCGAATAACAACCTCTGTCACGAGACACAAGAAGATAGGTACGTACGTATGTTGTCGCAGAAGACATCGGCCTTTCCATCGACTCCCCCTCCTAGGCCACGGCCGTCAATGGGAGGAAGAACTCAAGGGAGCGCCTTTGCACGTACGGCCAGATTTCGAGCTGCTGGCAACAGGGAAGCCCTTGTCGCTCAAGGAGCTCAGTAAAGGAAAGAGCGTTCGCGACCTTCCCTGCTTAGTTAAGGTGGTAGCCGGACACCGTCAAGTTTGTGAAAATTACAGCTTCGGTCAGGAACAAATGTTTGTGGTTTTGGAAAAGAAGAACATGCGCGTGGTAACATGCAAAAGTCAAATGGATGAAAGCTCTTATGCTGTTCCACTCCACACGACATTCTTCCACCTTGTTCCATACTGGATGGATGCTGAGGGTACTCGCCCAAACAGTTTTGGAAGGATTACAGCAAACGAACTTCTCCAGAGTAAGGCGTTGCCACCAGTCATTGCAGTTGTTGGAGAGTTTGAAGTCAACGAGCACCATTCCAAGAAGACAGTACCTGTTGGTACACTGCTCTTTCCCAAAGAGAAGAAGCAGCTAAAAGATCAACGACAATGGGTGCTGCATGCAAAAAGCAACTGTGGTATGGTGCAAATCACTCCAGACTGCAATGGTTGCTTCAGCATCTTAGCCTGTGACGTGAGGCTCAGCTTGCAACAAGCCCTTGATCATCTCAAACCACCCTTCACCATGCGTGCTATCTCTGATTGTGACAACCTGTATTTAAATGTTGTCACAGTTGAAAATGTGCACAGGGAAGATGTGATTATTGGAATGATGAAAACCACAGTCGGTACCTCCCTTGATGATATCGCTGCATTCTCACGTATAGTAGAAATACCAGTGAGCTTCAATCTCAAAGTGGTAACAGTGGTACCAAAGAAGAAGGAGGTATTGGACCAAATTTACGACTTTGCCCATTCCAAATACCACAAAGTAATGTGTAACCCAGCGAAGGAGCCACCTGTTAAAGCAGCTGCAGATTCAGTGATTTTGGCTTCCAATCCAGCATATGTTGACGTTTCCATGGCCTCAGATCATATGAAAGAAGAGCTCAGAGCACATCCAGGATCATCTACCGAAACTGCACTGCATGCATTCACAGCTAGAGAGCGCCCCAGCAATCCACTGCAGTCGTTGGCGTTTGCAGACCCATATTTGAGGGAAGAGCATATTTATGATGCAATTGGCAACTATGCCACTTTGCCTACAGCTTTTGTCCATCAAAAGGCTACTCTCGAGTCAGAGTCTGCAGAGACTTCACTTGGAAGTGAACCGTCTCATTCTTCATCAATGGACAAAGTGACCACTGCAGGCTCCATAAAGAAAGGCAGTTCTGTTGAGGAATCAAACATTGCATACCTGAAAATGATGGAAAGGGATGACATCCTCCACTTACTGGACGCTATGAATCTCTCAGCTTACAAGGAGGCTTTTAAGCTGGAGCATATTGATGGAGAAACAATGGTGTGCCTTAGTGCTGACATGCTCATTGAGCTCGGTGTGTCCAAGTCTCTGCACAGGCTTCGTCTAATGAAGATCATATCAGGTCAGATCAGTGCCAGCTCATTTATTGCTATCCCACGTTTGTGAAGCAGCAGTTTAAGTATAGCAAGTTGTTCTGAACCATGTAGCAAATTATGTATAATTAGTTGTTACAGTAATGTATATCTCATGTATATATGTTATATAGTGTGTTATATGTACGTATAGGCCTTAGACTAAATGTCTGCATCCAAGTTGTTTACACATGCATTAGTTCTCTTGAGTGTATATTGCCTTAGAATTGCATGACTGCCTGCTTTTGTTGCAAAATCATTCTTACTCATTTTACTTATATTATTATTATTATTACATAAGAAAACCATATAACTTTGTACAATATGAAGAACAGATCAGTACATAAAATTACAGAGGTATACATGCACAGTCAAACTGTATATAATAGTCATGTTTTAGATGCATATAGAATGCCAAGACAACTGGTTCACATTGACCAGCGAATAGGTGGCATGGTTACTGTAACCTGATGGTGATGATTGCATGGCCCACCTACAGTCCCTGAAGACATGCACATACGTTCACACAGGCCTAGTGCTCGGCAGAGCATGCACTGCGGAGGCATTCCATTGGGGTGTAAGGGGTTAGTGTTATACTATATATAATTATTTGCAATTGATTGGGCACAGCTAAGTGCTCCTTTTTCTATATAATTATAAAAGCACCGTGCAGTGTGGTCAATTTATATAATATTGCAGCCCATTCATAATATACTTAGTATGTATACCTGGTGCACAATCCATTGGGGTGTAGTTGGAGTGTGGAGTGATTGTCAACAATGATAATGACAGGATAAACACTGGCCTAGTTCATTCTCTTATATACTACACGAGATGTGTGTGAAATAATATGTGACAAGCTACAATTGAACTAAGCGATGCTTAGTTATTTTTGGGGGCTTCACACCACACGCCACGCACATACTACACATATGAAAACACACATACACATTAAAGTATATTGAGTGCAGGTATGGTCGGTGGCGCATTAAGTGGGTGAGACTAATGAGTATAAAATCTTCTATAAATTGACACAAACACTTGTTGCTTACTTGAAACTTCCGTATTGCACACATGTCATGTCCCCATTGTTGTGTGTATAACCAACCACTAATTCACGCACATTTGCACACCACTCACGCATGCACCCACACATACATGGACACACATGCACACACTCATATGCACATGGACCCAGAAACTCACCACTCTAATGCCATAGTGAACGTGAGGTAGGAAGATGACAATGTGTGTGTGTGCGTATGTGTGTGTGTGTGTGTGTGTGTGTGTGTGTGTGTGTGTGTGTGTGTGTGTGTGTGTGTGTGTGTGTGTGTGTGTGTGTGTGTGTGTGTGTGTGTGTGTGTGTGTGTGTGTGTGTGTGTGTGTGTGTGTGTGTGTGTGTGTGTGTGTGTGTGTGTGTGTGTGTGTGTGTGTGTGTGTGTGTGTGTGTGTGTGTGTGTGTGTGTGTGTGTGTGTGTGTGTGTGTGTGTGTGTGTGTGTGTGTGTGTGTGTGTGTGTGTGTGTGTGTGTGTGTGTGTGTGTGTGTGTGTGTGTGTGTGTGTGTGTGTGTGTGTGTGTGTGTGTGTGTGTGTGTGTGTGTGTGTGTGTGTGTGTGTGTGTGCGTGTCTGTGTGTGTGTGTGTGTGTGTGTGTGTGTGTGTGTGTGCTTGTATATGAGTACATGTGCATAACTGTGTGTGTACATACATATGTACGTCTTGTGCTCCTGCATTCTCATATCATGTGTTATACAACAATTGTTCAGGTTGTTAGGAAGCTCCAAATAGATTGCCAGTATGCCCAACCTCCTCCTAACAGTTGCCCAGATGACATATACAAGTTGATGGTGCTATGTTGGTGAGTAGAGAGGAACCTCACAATAAAGGACACTTATAATCAAGGACACCTCTCTAATGTGGACACTGGCTGCAGCCCTAAACAGAGCTGTACACAAATCTACCTCTGAATTAATTAGGGAATCCTCTCTATAAAGGACAGTCAGCTGGGTCCCAGTGGTGTCCTTTCTGCTCACTCAGGAACTACAACTGCACCCGCCGACATGGCTTCGATGCCATCCTATCTGCCTTCTACTGCCTAGGTAAAGAATGAAGGTGGCCATTTTGCAATGTGAGCCGTCTCCATAATCCTACAACTGCGTGTACGCTCCAAATAAGGCGTAGGGGGTCGGATGAGCTGCTACGCCTGACTTAATCCATAACACGTGTTCCCTTCGCATGACGCCCACGTTCAGATAGCTGGCTAGCTAGGCAGCCGCGGACAGCAATCGTGCAAGGATCGACTGTGTAGCTACAACCGAAACAAACCGGTGACTACTTATGTCTCGGCAGAAGGCGTCCGTCATTCCACTGCTTGGCCCTAGCAGCAAGCCGCAACCGTGCGCGGCCACAACTGCACGATCGTTCGGAGTGGGAGTAGGCAAGCCAGAGCTCCCTCCGCAAAATCCGCCAAGGAACATCAAAAATGCGAGGGCCACTTCATCTAGGGCTAGCTGCGGATCTGTTTCACGTACAGAAGCAGAATGCTCTACTCACGCAAAACTGAAGGATAGAGAAATACCTCGGTCTGGAGTAACCAAGACAAGGGATTCACTTGCAAGAGCGAATGACTACAAGCATACGTTGAAGCAAAACGACGCACAAAGGCTTGTATCAGCGTCGGATCTCGAGTTGCTGGTAACAGGTAAGCCCTTGTCACTGAAGGAGTTCAGTAAGGGAAAGAGCGTTCGCGACCTTCCCTGTTTAGTGAAGGTGGTAGACGGGCATAGTTCTCTGTGTGAATATTACAGTTTCAGCAAAGAACTGATGTTTGTGGTTCTAGAGAAGAAAAGTATGCCTGTGGTGACATGCAAGGGACAAGTTGATGGAAGCTCCTATGCTGTTCCACTCAACACGACAGCCTTCCACCTCGTTCCATACTGGATGGATGCTGGGCGAAAGCGCCCAAACAGTTTTGGTAAGATTACAGCGAACGAGCTTCTCCAGAGTAAGACACTGCCACCAGTCCTTGCAGTCAGTGTAGAGTTTGAAGTCGGTGAGCATCCTTCCAAGAAGACAGTACCTGTTGGTACACTGCTCTTTCCCAACGAGAAGAAGCAATCAAAAGACCAGCGACAATGGGTGCTGCATGCAAAGAGCAAATGTGGTGAGATGGTGCAGATCACTCCAGACTGTAAAGGTAACTTCAGCATCTTACCCTGTGACGTGAGACTCAGCTTGCAACAAGCCCTCGATCATCTCAAACCACCCTTCACCATGCGTACTGTCTCTGACTGTGACACGTTGTATGTCAGGACTATCACAGTTGAAAATGTGCACAAGGAGGACGTGTTTATTGGAATGATGAAAACTACAGACGGCACCTCCCTTGATGGCATTGCTGCATTCTCACATATTATAGAAGTACCAGTTAGTTTCAATCTCACAGTGGTAACCATGGTACCAAAGCAACAAGAGGTATTGGACCAAGTTTATGACATTGTACTCGCTGAATACAGTGGAACAATGCAGCGCCCAGTGAGGTCACCCAACCAGCCACCTGATAGAGTGATCTTGACTTCCAATCCAGCATACATTGCATCCATGCCCACAAATCATGAGAAGAAGGCAAACTTGACAACTCACGAGAGAGCAAATTTCAGTGCACATCCGGCATCATCCATCAGAGCTAAAGTTGCCACACCTCCTTACAGAGTTGCATCACCTCCTTACAGGGAAGAGCACATTTATGACGTTGTGGACAACTGCAAGGCACTGCCTACAGCTGCAAACCTACGAATGCCTTCAATTGACGCCAAAGTTGTAGGTACTCCATTAAATAGTAGCCAGTCTTCATCTGATGTTGCAGCTGCTGTAGAATACTATGAGGAAATGCCAATAGTTGCAGACCAAGTGGTGTCTCCTGATCCCAAAGTTGAAGTAACTTCATTTGAAAGAGCCCAACCTTCATCTGATACTGCAGACATAGATTATTATGAAGGCCTCCCTACGGCTGCAACTCAACAAACAATGCCTCCAGACTCTGAGGCTGCTGGGACAGTATTTGCCAGGGAGCAATCGCCATCAGAGAAGAATGCATCCACCTCTATGACACAAGATGGTTGTGTTGAGGAAGCAGTTGCAAACATTGCATACCTGAAGAAGATGCAGAGAGAAGACATCCTCCACTTATTGGACGCAATGAATCTCTCAGCTTACAAGGAGGCTTTTAAGCAGGAGCAGATTGATGGAGAAACAATGGCTTGCCTGAGTGCTGACATGCTCATTGAGCTTGGTGTGTCCAAGTCTCTGCACAGGCTTCGTCTAATGAAGATCATATCAGGTCAGACCAGTGCGAGCTCATGTATTAGTATTCCATAATTTTCAACAGTTTAGTAAATGAAGTTTTGAGCCAAAACATGTATGTATGTGAAGGACAGGAACGTGCTCCACTTTTATAGCCAGCCATGCAGCGTCTATCATAACAGTTGCTAGAGAGCCTTCTCTTTCTCCAGGCCCCTCTCTACACACACACTTCTATACACACGCACACACACAAACACACACGCACACAAACTTTATTCTGTACTTGAGTAACGTTTATAAGCAGTATCCATATACATACGTTGTGCATTTATTATGAAGCATCCATCCTGTTGACATGCATGACTGCTGCTCATCATCATGTGTGCTTCACTTCACTGTTATTACATTATATATGACATGTGTATGTCCAGCATGGCTCCAATCCTTAATTATTATATACAAAATCATTGGGCCTTGTGAATGAAATCTAGCTACTTGCTCTGCTAGAGATTGTAACGTGTCCTCGGTGCTAACCCCTCGACTATAGGTGATTCAGGAGGGATATAGCATACTGCTACCACCAATGCTTCATCTTCCTCCTCTTCTACCTGTCTAATCCTCACCCACAGAATGTCCTCAACATCAGATTCAAGAATCTCAATCGTATATCTCTCTAATACCTCTTCTTTAATGAGCAGCCCAACACCACCCGACTATATAGCTAACATTAATTTGCCTACAAATAATTATATGCGTATTATTCACAAGTTGGTACGCAGTGCTTAGCTTGCTGTTAATGAGGACACATGAGATCAATGCACATTTCCATAACCACATGCATGTTGCACATTTCCATAAGCTTCATAGTTTCTGCGTGGCTAGGTTCTGTCATGATAGGATATTCTTGTAACTACACTAGGCTAGCTGGGAGTCAGGTAGACCGATGTCAGGGGTACAATTCAGATGTTTCAGCCCAGTCCAGGGCGCTCTTCAGTGAATTAATGATGTCATGGAGTGGAGTGTCTTCGGTTAGCTAGTAGTGCTAGCTTGGCTGTTGGTGGATGCTGAACATTGGCTGCTGCTGTAGATGTGAAGGGGAGGTAGCTACATCCTTGCTGTAGAGGGTGGTATGGTGTGGAGGTGCATGAAATAGATTGTATGGTTTATAAGCCCTCTCAGTTGACTCATTTGTACACTGCTGCAGGGGACTGTGTGTCCTACTGTGCCCCGCCCACGATTGGTGCATTTAAAGGCCATTGATATTGTACACTACAAGTCCATGCATTCATTATATATATATATATATGTATATATCAGTGCTGCATGCATGGGGCAGTGATGCCCTAGTGTGCCTTGGCACATGATGCACTTAAATGATATGATATGATATGATATGATATGATATGATATACATATTTCATTACTCATTAATTATACGTAGCGCAAATAGTGCGCGTGCCATACAGACTGAGCTGAGAGCTATACGAGGCTATATACCTGTGCCAGTGGCATTCTATATATAGCATGTAACATGTAACTATTATCATGCATGTGTCATTATGTAACTCCAATGTTAGTGCTCATGAGAAACAATAACTACGTACATTATGTGTTCATCTCTCATGTGTAGTCATAGTGCTACTTTGGTATGTCCTAGTGCTTTTGTGGCATGATGCACTCTAACCATTGATTGATTGATTGATTGATTGATTGATATAGCTCGTGTCACGGCTGTTTCGAGGTGGAAACTTAGATTTGCGAGCAAATTGGGAATGGGAATTAGCGGAACCTTCATACGAAGGAGAGAAGAGCTTTCAATGCCTTTTTCTGTACTCGTACAAAAGCGGTTGTACTGAAACATTGCTTGAACGTGGACAGAACATTAGGTAAGCTGCTGATTGCCACAAAAGTGAGCGTTATATTCTTTTAACTGCTTAATCAGGGTGTATAGGTCACTAGCTTAAACTCCCTATAGCGGGTGCCTCCGAGTTTTCCCACAAACGTGCTATAGTGCAGAAGAACGCCCAACAGTTGCTCAACACGATAATATATTGCCTGTTCTGCTGGCTTTTTCCTACACTGCATTTTAATAACCTAAACTGCAGTCATATGTATTAGCAGTTAAACAAATTGCTGTGCTATGGTATGCTGTAGTTTTGAGATAATGGCCACTGTGTGCAACCATATACAGCTTAAGACGTAGCTTCTCCCTTATTATGTTTGTTTTGGAGTCGGCATAGCTGTGTAAGTATTAAGGAAATAATGCATTGCATGTGGGTTTCACGAACATGATTAATACTATGTATTTAAATTCAACTTTGTCACGATTCTTCACTGCTGTTCTTCCTTCTCTTTGCCACTGGTGGCTGAAATGCACTCGAGTGTGCTGATGTTTGGACATAATGTTACTTAAGCATACGTCTCATCCTTTCCACCTTGAGATAACTGAGAAAGTTAAATGCTCTATGGACTATGCATACTAGCACCATGCACTGCAGTAATAGGCACTGCATTACCCATATTAATTTTAGGATATATGTGTGTTGTTCTACATTTTTAATGATAATGTATATTGTATCATGTTATATTCATCTACTACATCTCACCAATACATTCCCCATGCCACTTGCATATAAAGAACGACCCCCAGGTCTGGGGATATAACGTTCTATTTGTTGTTGATTGATTTATAAATTCAGCAAGCAATAATTAATTATGATTCACTGTGATTACACCAAACATACGGCGTAATATATGAAGTACAAAATTATTATAATATGGTATGTAATACTTAGCTATTTACAGTAATAATGCATGCATGCATGGCCACGGTTACACAGGACATGCGAATCGTTTCTGCAAGTGCATGAGAGAAGCAATTATGGAATCATGGAATACAATGGGTAACAGACATAACACCGCAGTGTGCATGCCATACACCAGTGATCTGTACGTAGATGTATGCATATGCATGCTCATGTACATACAACTGTGGATGTATGTATAACTCAGTGAACATCTTTTTGTATGTGCATGTGCGCGTGTGTGTGTGTGTATGTGCGTGTGTGTGTGTGTGTGTGTGTGTGTGTGTGTGTGTGTGTGTGTGTGTGTGTGTGTGTGTGTGTGTGTGTGTGTACGTGCGTGTGTGTGTGTGTGTGTGTGTGTGCGTGCACGTGTGTGTGTGTGTGTGCATGTGTGACATCTACATGTACGAAGAAGAGTGGGTGGCAGGGCTCAATGCAAATTAGAGGACCACCCATAACCCAGCCTAATGGTCAAAATGCTGCCCTCATTTCTGGATATGTATGGAAGGTGTAACTGTAAATACAGAAAAGCGGACTGAATAAAAGCAGGCCCAACTTGCCAGAATTGATCATGATTTAATGATAACATTTGCGAAGAAGTGACACACAATACAGCATAACGTAATATCTGCTCAATTTGTTAGTTGTAATGCCTGTAAACTTACATGTAACATCATGTACATTGCCTCATTATATAGCGCTCAGAGACGACTGTAGGAAAAAGCCAGCAGAACAGTCAATATATTCTCATGTTGAGCAGCTGCTGGGCATTCTGCTGAACCATAGTACGTCACTGAGAAAACCCGGAGGCATCCACTATAGGCAATTTAAACCATTGACCTGTACACCCTGATTAAGCAGATAAAAGAATGTAACTTTCACTTTTGCGGCAATCGGCAGCTCACCTAATGTCCTGTCCACCTTCACACAATGTTTACTTCTAATTCGCTCAGTACCCGCAGAGAAAAAGCCTCAAGTGTTCAGTACCTGCTACGCACGATACTAACGAGTAAATTCGGCCAAGTTCCCAAATCAAAACTAAGATTCCATATTTTACATTGGGGAAACAGCCGTGCGTGTGTGTGTGTATAAGCATTGTTGGAGGATCTATGGTATAAGTACACGCACCAACAATCCCTGTCACGAGATACTAACGATGTCCGAGAAGAAGACATCGGCCATTCCATTGTCAACCTCTAGACCGCCGCCGTCAATGCTAGCACAATTCTTCGGTGTGGGAGAAACGGAAGAGGTCAGAAAAGAGAGCGCCATCGCGCGTACGGGGCCCGGGCGGGCTAGCAACGGCCAGCGTGCACAATCGCGAGGTCCGGCCAAGGCGAAAAAGGCTGGCAAGGGTAAGGTTTGGCCTCAGACAACCAAGGCAGCGGATTCGTGTAAAACGGACAAGCTGATGGTGTCGACATCAGACTACAGCAGGCTCTTGGCAACAGGTAAGCCCTTGTCGCTGAAGGAGTTCAGTAAGCGAAAGAGCGTTCGCGATCTTCCATGCTTAGTGAAGGTGGTAGCCGGCGGCCATCTACGTCTGTGCGAAGTATGTGATCATGACTTTGGCCAGGAACAGATGGTTGTGGTTTTGGAGAAGAAGAGTATGCGCGTGGTCACATGCAAGGATCATATGGATGGAAGCTCTTATGCTGTTCCACTCCACACGACATTCTTCCACCTCGTTCCATACTGGATGGATGCTGAACGAATTCACCCTAACAGTTTTGGAAGGATTACAGCAAATGAGCTTCTCCAGAGTAAGGCGTTGCCACTAGTCTTTGCGGTCAGTGTAGAGTTTGAAGTCGGTGAGCATCATTCCAAGAAGACAGTACCTATTGGTACACTGCTCTTTCCCAACCAGAAGAAGAGATCAAAAGACTGGCGGCAAGGGGTGCTGCGCACAAAGAGTGAAAGTGGTGAGATGGTGCTGATCACTCCAGACTGCAATGGTCGCTTCAGCATCTTAGCCTGTGACGTGAGGCTCAGCTTGCAACAAGCCATCACTCATCTCAAACCACCCTTCACCATGCAGACTTTCTCTGACTGTGACACCCTGTATGTCGATGTTGTTACTGTCACAGTTGAAAGAGTGCATAAAGAGGAGGTGCTCATTGGAATGATGAAAACTACAGAAGGCGCCACTCGTGATGACGCTGCTGCTTACTCACGTATGGTCGAATTACCAGTTAGCCTCACTCTCACAGTGGTAACCATGGTACCAAAGCAGCAAGAAATGCTGTACCAAGTTTATGATTTTGTACTTGCCAAATACTGTGGAGGAATGCGTCAAACAGCAAAATTGTCCAGTAGCCCTGCAGGTAGAGTGGCTGTGGCTTCCAGGCCTGTGCACTTGGGATCTCCTGGCAAACTAACTGCACAATCTTCACCCTCAACTCCAGTACTACCCAGCACTACACTGCAGTTGTCAGTGGCAACACCCAACAGGAATAAGCATAGGCAGTTTCTTGCAAACCAGCAAATGGCTTCACCTCACCCCACCGTTGGAGGGATTGAAGATGACCAGCCTCCATATGACTATGATGTAATAGATTATTATGAGCCAATGCCTACACCTGCAAGCCAACAAATGGCTTCACCTCACCCCACTGTTGGAGGGATTGAAGATGACCAACCTCCAAATGACTATGATGTAATAGATTATTATGAGCCAATGCCTATACCTGCAAGCCAACAAATGGCTTCACCTCACCCCACCGTTGGAGGGATTGATGATGACCAACCTCCATATGACTATGCTAGAATAGATTATTATGAGGCAATGCCTGCACCTGCAAACCAGCAATTGGCTTCACCTTGCCCCACCGCTGGAGGGATTGAAGATGACCAACCTCCAAATGACTATGATGTAATAGATTATTATGAGCCAATGCCTACACCTGCAAGCCAACAAATGGCTTCACCTCACCCCACCCTTGGAGGGATTGATGATGACCAACCTCCATATGACTATGCTAGAATAGATTACTATGAGGCAATGCCTACACCTGCAAACCAACAAATGGCTCCACCTCGCCCCACCTCTGGAGGGATTGAAGATGACCAAACTCCAAATGATGATGCTGATAAAGATTACTATGAGGCAATGCTTACACCTGCAAACCAACAAATGGCTCCACCTCGCCCCACCGCTGGAGGGATTGAAGATGACCAAACTCCAAATGATGATGCTGATAAAGATTACTATGAGGCAATGCCTACACCTGCAAACCAGCAAATGGCTCCACCTCACTCCACTGTTGGAGGGATTGAAGATGACCAATTGCAACAGGAGGACACACTGGATCACATTTATGACATTGCCCATTCTGACTGTTACAATAATGTACTGTGTCGGCCAGTGAAGTCACACAGTATGTGTGCAGATGATGGATTGATCATGGCTCCAAATCCAGCCTATATTGAAGTATCCATGGCTACAGCCTATAATATGAAGGCTACTCATTTATATATTAGTGGACCATAGTTTTTCAACAGTTCAGTTTTTGTATATAAATATAGGAATTTGAAGTTGAAGCAGAACATTCTTTGTGTTTACACTGCTAGCTGCATCTTATCTTAACAATTGCTAGATACTTCTCTCTCTGTCTTTCTCTCTGTCTCTCCCACAGGCACACACACGCACACACACATGAAAACATGTATATTCCAGCACTTTACATGATTGGAGAAACTATATATTATAATACTGTCTAACCTTTAAGTGTATAATATTATTATAGTGCATGAATTTAGTATTAATAATGCATGAATTATAGTACTATATAGTGCATGAACTAGTACTATAGTGCATGACTTATATAGTATTATAGTACAAGACGTTATGACGCACTTTAATTAAAATTAATGACTAACTGATTGATTGATAGACGCACACACACACACACAAACACGAAAACCTGTATAGGTCCAGTACATTAATTATATGATTGGAGAAACTATTAAATACTACGTACCAAACTATTAGTGTATGAATTTGTACTATAGTGCAAGAAGTTATGATACACTATATATAAATGACTACCTATACTCTAGTATAAAATAGCAATCAATATCAGCAAGTACGTATATAATTAATTCCCACCCCACACAGACAGAGACATACTTGAACTGTGTCAGTGCATGGACCGGCCTACACACATGCTTTGCATTCTATATATTCAGCTCATGTGTGTAGGTATGCCCAACAACAACCTCTCTGTCACGAGACATAAAAGAAGAAAGGTACGTGTGTTGTCGCAGAAGACATCGGCCATTCCATCGACTCCCCCTCCTAGGCCACGGCCGTCAACGGGTGGAAGAACTCAAGGGAGTGCCTTTGCACGTACGGGCAGTGATGGCCTGTGTGTAGAATCGCGTAGAATATATATATTAGTACACTGCTGCATCTTATCTTGCTAGAGACCTCTTTCTTTGTCTTTCTCTCTCACACCCACACGCACATGCACACACACACACTCAGAAAAACAGGTATATGTCCAGCACATTATACGATTGGAGAAACTATAATATACTACCAAACTATTTGTGCATAATGGTATAGTGCATGAATTGGTAGTGTATGAATTAGTACTATAGTGCATGAATTATAGTAGTATAGTGCATGAATTTGTACTATAGTGTATGAATTAATACTATATATAGTGCATGTATTATAGTATTACAGTGAATGAATTATAGTACTATAGTGCATGCATAATTATGAATTAGTACTATAGTGTATGTATTATCGTGAATGTAGGCAGATGGGGATTTGTACACATTGCCCAGTGTAGGGGCTTTGTGACAAATGGCAGTAATCACTGGATATTACGCCAACCTGACCAGGCCAGTAAAAACTGATACCATGGCCAGAGGTCCGGTCCTATTTGTGGCAACCAGTGATCGTCTCCTCAGTCATCCAACAAAGGATGGAAGAGACACAGACAGCTGTTTCGCCCTGATTGGGGCTCAGCAGTGTGGCGTGTTAACAAGGGGTGAAATGAGAAGTTGCCAATCCCTGTTCTCTACTATCTATGGTATAATTATACAGGTAATTTAATTGAATTGACGCCCCCACACAGAAAGAAATAGTTGAACTGTGCCAGTGGTTTGCCTACACACATGCTTTGCATTCTATTCAGCTCATGCCGATCATGTGTATAGATAGGTACACCGAGCAACAACCTCTCTGTCACGAGACACAAGAAGATTAGTACGTACGTATGTTGTCGCAGAAGACATCGGCCATTCCATCGACTCCCCCTCCTAGGCCACGGCCGTCAATGGGAGGAAGAACTCAAGGGAGCGCCTTTGCACGTACGGCCAGTGACGGTCTGTGTGTAGAAACGCGAGGCCTGACCAATGATAAGAAGGATGGCAGAGGTAAGGCTTCGCCACAGTCTACCAACAAGCAAGTGGATATCTTTGCAAAGGACGTTCTTCGACCCGGCTCGACATCAGATTTCGAGCTGCTGGCAACGGGGAAGCCCTTGTCGCTCAAGGAGTTCAGTAAAGGAAAGAGCGTTCGCGACCTTCCCTGCTTAGTGAAGGTGGTAGCCGGCGGACACCGTTCTCTTTGTGATCTTTACAGTTTCGGTCAGGAACAGATGTTTGTAGTTTTGGAGAAGAAGAGTATGCGCGTGGTCACATGCAAGGGACAAGTTGATGGAAGCTCCTATGTTGTTCCACTTCACACGTCATTCTTCCACCTCGTTCCATACTGGATGGATGCTGAGGGTATTCGCCCAAGCAGTTTTGGAAGGATTACAGCAAACGAACTTCTCCAGAGTAAGGCGTTGCCACTAGTCTTTGCAGTTGTTGGAGAGTTTGAAGTCAACGAGCACCATTCCAAGAAGACAGTACCTGTTGGTACACTGCTCTTTCCCAAAGAGAAGAAGCAGTTAAAAGGTCAACGACAATGGGTGCTGCATGCAAAGAGCAATTGTGGTATGGTGCAAATCACTCCAGACTGCAAAGGTCGCTTCAGCATCTTAGCCTGTGACGTGAGGCTCAGCTTGCAACAAGCCCTCGATCATCTCAAACCACCCTTCACCATGCGTACTGTCTCTGATTGTGACACCCTGTATGTCAATGTCGTCACAGTTGAAAATGTGCACAAGGAGGACGTGTTTATTGGAATGATGAAAACTACAGACGGCACCTCCCTTGATGATATCGCTGCATTCTCACGTATCGTAGAAATGCCAGTGAGCTTCAATCTCACAGTGGTAACCATGGTACCAAAGAAGAAGGAGGTATTGGACCAAATTTACGACTTTGCCCATTCCAAATACCACAAAGTAATGTGTAACCCAGTGCAGGCGCAACCTGTCAAAGCAGCTGCAGATTCAGTGCTTTTGGCTTCCAATCCAGCATATGTTGATGTTTCCATGGCCTCAGATCATATGAAAGAAGAGCTCAGAGCACATCCAGGATCATCTACCAAAGCTGCACTGCATGCATTCACAGCTAGAGAGCGCCCCAGCAGTCCACTGCAGTCGTTGGCGTTTGCAGACCCATACTTGAGGGAAGAGCATATTTATGATGCAATTGACAACTACGCCACTTTGCCTATAGTCCATCAAAAGGCTACTCTCAAGTCAGAGTCTGCAGAAACTTCACTTGGAAGTGAACCGTCTCATTCTTCATCCATAGACACAGTATCCACTACAGGCTCCATAAAGAAAGGCAGTTCTGTTGAGGAATCAAACATTGCATACCTGAAAATGATGGAAAGGGATGACATCCTCCACTTACTGGATGCTATGAATCTCTCAGTTTACAAGGAAACCTTTGAGCAGGAGCAGATTGATGGAGAAACAATGACGTGCCTGAGTGCTGACATGCTCATTGAGCTCGGTGTGTCCAAGTCTCTGCACAGGCTTCGTCTAATGAAGATCATATCAGGTCGGATCAGTGCTAGCACATTTATTACTATCCCACGTTTGTGCAGCAGCAGTTAAGTATAGCAAGTTGTTCTGAACCATGTAGCAAATTATGTATAATCTGTTGTAATGTATATCTCATGTATAAATTATATATAATTATGTTATATGGTGTGTTATATGTATAGGCCGTAGACTAAATGTCTGCATCTGAGTTTACGCATGCATTAATTCTCTTGAGTGTATATTGCCTTAGAATTGCATGACTGCCTGCTTTTGTCGCAAAATCTTTCTTAATCATTTTACTTATAATATTATTATTACATAAGAAAACCATTTAATTTTGTGCAATTATGATCATTACATAAAATTACAGAGGTATACATGCACAGTCAAACTGTATAATAGTCATGTTTTAGATACATAGAATGCCAAGAGAACTGGTACACATTGACCAGCGAATAGGTGGCATGGTTACTGTAACCTGATGGCGATTGCATGGCCCACCCACAGTCCCTGAAGACATGCACATACGTTCACACAGGCCTAGTGCTCGGCAGAGCATGCACTGCGGAGGCATTCCATTGGGGTGTAGGGGCTAATGTTATACTATATTTGCAATTGATTGGGCACAGCTAAGTGTTCCTTTTATATATATATAATATAAAAGCACCATGCAGTGTGATCAATTGAATATTGCAGCCCATTCATAATAATTTATACTTAATAAAGGTATGTATACCTGGTGCACAACTTGAAATTTAGCTGCTGGTGGGACAACCACAGCATAAGTGCCTGCCTTCCTCCATCTAAGGCTCACAGCCAACAGCGTATATAGCACTCACAGAGATACTGCCTAGCTAGCTACAACAGAGGGGAATACATACATACGTACATATATCCAACCGAATGGCAGTTTTGATAAGCCATGTCTGGGGGAGATGATAACCTGGGTTATTCAAACGCATCATTAGATACACTGACCACAAATCATCAGAAATACATCGGTCACCTCACACTGCTATGTATCACAGCCACTCCCCCCTTCACTTTCAGGGACACCACATTTATATGTATAATACTTGCGTGTATATAATTGTATATTTGTACTCAACATGTATACAAATACTTCACATTCTCCGTAGAACCACACAAACTCCTTCAGTTAAGTGGGTTTAGGTCTTCCTTACATGTACTATCTACAAGACTAGCTATCATCCAGACGTAAAGTATGTCCGAGCAGACGGTGAAAGTCTTACCACCGCCCGTCCCTCCAAAACCATCTGCTAGAATGATGTTCAGCAGTTGCGCTCATCCACTCGAACTCCCTCCTCACCTGCCACCCAGGGACATCATTAGCCACGCAGAAGACACAGATCGGTATGTATCTCGCCCAGCGCAAGCTGATTCCACCCATTTAGCGACAGCGTCAGAATACGACCCAACGATATCTTTGCCGGTTAACGCCAAACACGTTCTGCCACGCGACACGGCCCTCCGGCTAGCGAAGAGTTCTGATCTAGAGCTTGTGGCAAGTGGCGCTTCCATGTCACTGAGGGAGTTCAGCAAAGGAAAGGGACCGGACGATCTTCCTTGCTTGGTCAAAGTAGTAGATGGACACCGTTCGTTGTGCGAGTTTTACAGCTTCGGTCAGGAGCAGATGTTCGTAGTTTTGGAGAAAAAGAGTATGCGTGTGGTCACGTGCAGAGATCAGGTGGATGGAAGCTCCTATGCTGTTCCACTCAACACGACGGCCTTCGAACTTATTCCGCACTGGATGGACGCTGACAGAATTCGCCCAAACAGTTTTGGAAGGATTACAGCAAATGAACTTCTCCAGAGTAAGGCGTTGCCACCAGTCATTGTAGTTGTTGGGGAGTTTGAAGTCGGTGAACGTCGATCCAGGAAGATTGTGCCAGTTGGTGCACTGCTATTTCTTGAGGAGACAAAAAAGCGAACGAAGGATCGCCAGGGAGTGCTGCATGCAAAGAGCGAAAGTGGCGAAATGGTGCAAATTACATCAGACTGCCATGGCCGTTTCAGCATTTTATCCAAAGACGTGAGGATCAGTCTGCAATATGCTGTCAATCATCTTAAACTGCCATTCACCATGCGAACCATCTCTGACTGTGACACCCTATACGTCAATGTCGTCAGAGTTGAAAGTGTGCAGGATGAAGAGGTATTAGTCGGAATGATGAAAGCTACGGCCGGTGCAACCATTGACAATGTTACAAGCTTTTCACGAATGGCAGAAGTACCAGTGAACCTCAATCTCACTGTAGTGTCCATGGTGCCAAAGGAAAAGGAGAAGAACGCACTGGAGAATATTTACGACTACGCCCACACAGGCTACTACGGGGTCATGCGTCGTCCAACAGTACACATAGTTGGGCATGCTACAACGGTTGCAATGCCTCCCAATCCACCCCACAAAGATGTATCTGAGGTTCAAGTACGTACAAAGCTAGGCGCAGACATGACGCCATTGGACCAGCCTACAAGGAGGCACCAACCAACACCAGTGGCTGAACAACTGCCAAGCACTCTGCCGTCACAGCCAGCCTCAGCAGCAAGTTACATCAGAGAGCATGTTTATGACACAGTCCGCCCTTGTGCAACAGCAACTGTTAAAAGTGGGTGCACTTTCCCTACTGCTGCAAGAGACAGAGAAGAAGCTGCCATCAACGATGGAGAATCAACTTACAAAGGAGAAGCACACACCTCCAAGGACGAGCAACTTACCTGCAAAGTCGAATTACCCGAAACACGCACCTCCACACATGAGGAAGAAACACATACGGTTACCTCTGAGGTTGAAGCACCAAACACCACGGAAGAATCAGTGCATAAGTCAAAAGATGAAGCAAATTCTACTTTGACACAGACAACAGGCAGTCCAAGGCACGAAGCACCTATTAGTGCCTCCAAGGTTGATAGCAAAAACAAAGAATCTGCTCACGAGGAAGCTAGTAGTCTTGCCGTCAGTTGCAAAAACCCGGTTCCCACATTAAGGCATAAAGATGTCCAGAACGATTCAAAGGCAAATATTGCATACCTGAAGAAGATGCAGAATGTGGAGATCCTCCACTTACTGGACGCTATGAATCTCTCAGCTTACAAGGAGGCTTTTAAGCAGGAGCAGATTGATGGGGAAACAATGGTGTGCCTGAGTGCTGACATGCTCATTGAGCTCGGTGTGTCCAAGTCTCTGCACAGATTGCGGCTAATGAGAATTGTGTCTGGGCAGACCAGTGCCAGAGCTTTACTACAAGCTCATCACTAACTCTTTTAGTGCGTGTATTTTGTAGCACATTTGTAGCTATTATACAAATGGAATGTGTGCATTTCTAATACATTATTGCATGCATGCATGAACCCAGCATATGGTCCTATCCTTATTATTATAATTTATTTTATAACAACCACATTATTCTGCTTGAAACTCATCTGACTCTGCATTGTAAGCACTACACACTTCATGCTGCACTTATACTTTGTTGATATCTGTTGATATGATAGCTACAATTGCTAGCTAACTGATCAATAGCTAGCTAGCTAGCCAGCTGCGTATAATATACATGGCATGTAGCTAGCTGGCTAGCTAGTGTACAATAAAATGTAGCTATACTATATAATAGCTATGGCTGCCCCATGTGATGTTATTATACATACTACATTGCTACTAGTGCTCCAAATTCGCGCTAATCGTAAATTATCGGCTGCTCCTGTACGGTGCTCTTTAATTGGAGTGATAGACCAGCTTCGTCATGCCACTTGTCAGTGTCTTGGTTCTCCCACATGGCGCCATGGTATTCGATGGAGGAGAGGGGTGCACAGCGGCAGCGGCTGAACGGATCCAATCTCTCCCGGACACGCCAAAGGAAGACTGTCAGACTCTCTTTAAAGCGACTCGCGAGGCGGCTGAAATGGCCAAAGCCACCAACCCAGAGGTCATCTTCCTCAACACGCCGCACGGTCTGCGCCTTTCAGACAGCTTTGCCGTTTACCTGAACTCAACTGCTAAAGGAAACGCGGAATGGAACGGACAGTGGACGGAGTATGACGTGAACGTACCTTTAGACAAAGCTTTGGCAGAAGATTTCCTTGAACATCTGCAGGGGGACAAGATCCCAGCCAGTGGGATTGCGCCGTTTGATCCATGCGAAGCGCCTCTCCGCTGGGGCGAGGTCGTTCCACTGTGGTTCTTTCGAGATCTCACGAGTGCCGGCATTAAAGTGGTCATCTTTAACAACCCAGTCTCCAAAATGAGAAGCCAGGAGCCTCTATCTGAAGTCAGCAAAGTGGGAGCGTCTATTGCGCGCTTTCTGAATGGCCTCCCAAAGCGAGTATTGTACATTGCTAGTGGTGACCTGGCCCACAGTCACACGACAGACTGTACCCTGCCCTTGTATCTCCCTGATCCAAGATGGAATATGCCCACATCTGAAACAGCACTCTCCTTTGATTTGAGCATTGAGCACTGGGTGCTGTGCACTCCTCTGGCGACAGGGGGCGTGGCAGAACCAGTCAAGACTACAGTGAAGCGCTCAGCCAAGTGGGACCGAAATACCTATAAAGATGCCGAGCAGTGGCTGGCGAAAGCGACCGAGTTGAAGAAATCTGCACTGTCTTGTGGGATCTACGGGTGTGGTCTCCTTCATGGCATCCTGGCAGCTGAAGTTGAGGGGAGAGCAGCTACGTATGATGCCCACCTCCTGTGCCGGCTTGCACCTACTTATTATGGAATGACAGTGGCTGCCTTCATTAAGAAGGGTCCTTAGTGTAGCTGTTGTGTGTTGTGGTGCAGCGTAGAATGTTATATACCAGAAACATGTGATTCGCATGCTCTATGAATTCTTTATGAATGGACTTCTCTACTTTGTATACATTTGTTCCGTTTTTCACTCTGGCTACTTTATATTTTATGCTGACAAATTTGCATCAACGTTTGTGGCTATGGTACCTTGTACACACACTGTGCGTGACATCAGCAATTGCGTTAACATATTTAGCTAGCACATATTGGACCAACATATGTAACAGTTCATATAACATTTGATCTTGCAGGCAATCAGAAATGTTTGACTTAATTCCCATCACTTCAGAAGTAGGTGCATGTGTGACGCTGATTAATGTATAACAGCGACGTACGGTTTGATCACTGTTAATTAAGGCAGGTTAATAGGTTGTTCCACAGATCGATGCAGTACTCATTTCACGATTTTGATACAGTCCCATTCACACTATCATTATATACAGTGTAGCAGGGTGTCATGCCGTATTTATGCCATTGTAATTCACATGGCACTCCAATGTGTGTAAGAGCTAGCTAGTGCATGAAGGTATATGAAGGTATATGAAGGTATGACGGTACACACGGCATACGTACACATGACCCAAAGGCACAAGTTTATGAATAAATCACTTCCCAACTGATTGTCAACTGTCAGTTCAGTCGCCTGTGCATTTTCAGTAATGTATTAACAAGGGTAATTCAGTTTGTGCATTAACAAGGGTAATTCAGTTTGTGAAGAAGATATAATTTATAATAATTATACTATAATTATTATACATATATATGCATATCATACGTACATGCATATATACATACATATTTGCATGTCAACAGCTGAACTCTCTTCAGGCATATGTGAAACAGGATGCACATGTAACTCAATTGAAAACAACCGCAACAGCACAATGCAGCACTCGATCTGCGCATGCATACAGATAAGATAAGACTTTCAAAATAATGTAATTATATAATAGGTACAGTCATTTAACACAGCACTGTTTAATTAGGTATAAGCAATGGTCACGGAGTTTAATAATTATATATAACACACTATAGTTAGTGAGGAGTACGACAACATCTGCTTATGAATACATGCATATAAGCAAACAAACATATTATACATACATACATACATACATACATACATACATACATACATACATACATACATACTTACATACAATGTCATACATATATATGCACGTACAAACGCACCTATATTGCAATTTACGATTGACCTTGTTTGACTGATCATGACTATTCTACTATAATTATGCCATGAGAAATGCTTTTAGCCACAATAATTATTATGCAATGTATGTGGACTCTATGGTGTGTGCTGTGTGTGCATACTATTCCCATTGTCGTTCTTCTTCTACCTATATACTGTACATATATACTTGCACACATGCATGAAACATGATATATACGTATTATGTATGAAACCATACTAAGAATTAACAATTCACGGATCGATGATTGCCACCTGTCCCCTGATGAGCCAGCAGTGACCTCTCGCGCATTCAGAGAAGAAGGATAGATCGAAGCAATGCCGATCGTCGCTGCTTTGGCTGTCTCCCACGCACCCATGGTACTCGATGGAGGAGGAGGTTGCACAGCGGCAGCTGCTGAAAGGGTCCAATCTCTCCCGGACGCGTTAAAGGAAGACTGCCGCACTCTGTTCAGAGCGGCTCGCGAGGCAGCTGAAATGGCCAAAGCCACCAACCCAGAAGTCATCTTCTTCAACACGCCGCACGGAGTTTCCACTTGTAATAGTCATTCTGTGTACTTGAACACAAGGGCTAAAGGAAACGCGGAATGGAACGGGCACTGGACAGAATATGACGTCAACGTACCTTTAGACTCAGATCTGGCTAAAGCTTTCCTTGACCATCTGCAGGGGGACAACATCCCAGCCAATGGTGTCGCGCCGTTTGATCCACGCGAAAAAGCGCCTCTCCGCTGGGGCGAGGTCGTTCCACTGTGGTTCTTCCGAGACCTCACGAGTGCTGGCATTAAAGTGGTAATTTTCAGTAGCCCCATCTCTTCAATGACAGACCAGTCACCACTATCTCATGTCTCTAAGCTGGGAAGGTCAATCGCAAGATTCCTGAATGGCTTGGAACAGCGTGTCTTGTACATTGCTAGCGGTGACCTGGCACACACCCATGAGACAGACTGCACGCTGCCCTTGTACATCCCTGATCCAATCTTTGACATGCCCCCTCCTAGATCTGAAACAGCACTCTCGTTTGATTTGAGCATTGAGCACTGGGTGCTGTGCACTCCTCTGGCGACAGGGGGCGTGGCAGACCCGGTCAAGACTACAGTGAAGCGGTCGGCCAAGTGGGACAAAACTACCTATAAAGATGCCGAGCAGTGGCTGGCGAGAGCAACTGGTATGAAGATGTCTGCATTCTCTTGTGGAGTGTACGAGTTTGGTGTCCTTCACGGCATCCTGGCAGCTGAAGTTGAGGGGAGAGCTTCCTATGATGCCCACCTTCTGTGCCGGTTTGCACCAACATATTTTGGACTGATAGTGGCTGCCTTTATCAAAGAAGAATGACTATTGGCATGAGTACAAAGGCTATATGGCACAATTTGAGAATTAGTGCATGGACGATGGTTGGTTTGTGTCCATATTTCAGTTCATGGGCCTCTACTCTAGCTTATATTTTAAGTATGCTATTTATAGATTATAATATAATATATAATTATAATTATACATTCTAGATTTATTTGATGAATTAACATAATAATATTTAGTATAATTGTAATTTTACATGCATATAAACTTTAATCTTTACTTTGGCAGACCAGTACAGTGTTGCCATGGAGTTCATTCTGCAATTGATTGCAGAATCAGACAGACACCTCCATGAACATGCTGTGCCTGGCGAGCCATTTGTCGCTCCACTCATAGGGTGTACAACAAGGTCAGAGTAGTGCCCAGACACTCAGCACCTCACACATTTGAAGTGCCAGGCAATACATGATACCCAATCCGCATGCATGTACCAAAGTAGTGCTAGCTACCTACGTCAACCTATGTCATGTGCACCCCCATAGCTGCATGCTGTGATCACAACATACAGATAGGAATTCATATAAACTATATACAGTGTTTCTTGTCTTGCCTGCACATTGCATAGCTACTGCCATCAGCTTAGGTGATGCATTGTGAATTTCAATGACACATTGCAATTGCATGTGAAAGCGCACTGTCCCAATTAATTAAGGACAATTGCAGTGTGCAAATCGGACTAGCTGAAACAACTGTTAGTTAAAAGTGATCACGTAATAAAATAATAATATACCACTAATGTTAGCTGATCATTTACATAATTATAATACACAGATTATAAGCAATGCAGCCACACATTGTAAACAGTCACTATACACATGTACACATGTACATAGCATACATTTTCTACAATACATTGTAATACTTATGTACTACTCTCCACAACATTTTATTGCAAATTATTTATATATATTGTATATAATTTGTACAGTATACACAGTCATATACACGCATTGTTTCCTGCTCATGTCTCGTGAATCACTTGTTTAGCAATTCAACGGCAGACTTTGTTCCATCAATCAACTTTGCAAGGCGTAACTGCTGTATACGACTTGTTACACCTAGTTCCGCTAAGCACTCCACATCACAGCTAGCTAGAATCTCACCATCCACGTGCTCTGCTCGAAATCGCTCCCGATGTTGCGATAAATTCATTGCAGACAGTAGCCACTGAACCATATCAATATCCAGAGTCCGCAGATAAGCTACATTTCTTTCAGGAGATTGAGAGTGTGAATCAAACTCCACTGCAACAGATTTTGGGCGTTGTTCTTTAGATAATTCCCTAAGTGGAGTGCACTGCCATGTGCAACATGCATCTCTCACTTTAACTGCACCTTTTGATGAGCACAGTTTAGGAGGGGCAGAACGCACGTTGAAGGCTTGAGGTAAGTGAGGTAAGTGGGATGATTCTGGATGCATTTGTGCTGCATTTCTGGAAGTAGGTACTGCAGCAGGTAATGGCAATTTCACTGCACCTTTCATTGGCGGGCTAGTCCCGGAGCAGGAGGCAGCCCTAGTCCTAGTCTGAGGCACTTGGTAGTAATGTTCTTCTTGTCTCAAAGAAGATAGATTGACGTATGTTGCATTGTTGCCACTGGCTACTACAACTGCCCTTTCATAGCTGGAAGCATATGAAGGATTTGAAATCAAAGCTGATTCGACTGCCTCATAAATATCCAGAGCTGGTTCATCATAGTATATTGTTTCATCTCCTTCGTTGCTCACGGCATTTTCGTAGTCAGCCTTTAGCTGCATTAGCATTTGTGAGTTGGAATCCCGTGGTACCATCTTCTGAGCTGTATAAGGAAGTCTAGCAAATAACTCGGTTTTGTACCTGAACTGCACCTTTCCTCTCCCTTCTTCTAGCTCATCGGTCATAAATCCACACAAAGCCCAATCCTCTCCCACTCTCTGAAGCTTAACCAGAAGTTTAGGCTCAACATCAGAGGTGTCACGTTGGCAGACAGACACATCCATCGGGAGCTTAATGCTCTTCTTGTAATTCTTCAGAGTGTGCAGCAAGTCAAAATCTGTCCCAAACGACACGCTGAACCGTCCGTTACACTTGAGATCTATCGTCACCTCCTGCCCTTGATCCGTCACAGCCAGCAAGAAAACGGTGGCTTTCTTCTTGTGTTTAATCTCCTGTGGAAAGAGTAATTCGCCTTCTTTGAGCAGAAGAGTGCCAGAAGCCTCTCCTTTCGCTGACGCCAGGAAACTCCTCTTCACTAGTACAATGCTGGGCGCAGTCTTGCACGCCAACAGCTCGCTAGGTAGAATGCAGTCGGGATTGCAAGATCGTGTCGCTGGCAGTAGGCGAATACCGGACTCCTTATCCAAGGGGATGGTATAGGCTGACTGATACTTGTCGCTTACGCACTGAGCGAAGGCCATCCGCTTCTTCTCGTGCACATACAGCAAATGCTGCAGCCTTCTCGCGTGGATTCCTTTCTTACGAATGGAAAGGAAGAGGGGGAAGCTATGACGGCCATGAGCAAAGCTCTGCAGAGACTCTGAAGATCCAACGGCACAGTAGTCTTCCACCACAAGCGCTTCTTCGTCCATTCTTCTTCGTTGGGTGCACGTGCACGCGCGCTCACACGCAGCAGCGCGCGCTCAGTATGCCATTTATGGTAAACGATGGCTGCGCGTGCGCGCGCAAAAAGTGGAACAACGAGTACACAATTATGAGAGGATTCTAAACGCTAAGCCTGTATGCATGCATAGCATAATTATATAATTTTATATTATACAATTGCAAGCTATTTCCAATTTATATACGAAAATTTCCAGCTGACTTGGAAGATTGTACATATCGTTTATAAATTTTTTTGTATATAACAGCTATAAGTGGATTCATGCACGTACGTATGCGTTGTGGAGACGATTATTCGCAATTTCCCCAACTGCCTGCTACAAGAAACATGAGAAGGAGAAGCGAAGAGCATACAATCAGAGAGTTCGAGAGATCGAGCATGGCACATTCATCCCCCTTGTGTTCTCAGCCACAGGAGGCATGGGCCAGCTGCCCAAGTGTTCTACAGAAGATTGGCAGCCCTCATCAGTGAGAAGCAGCAGCAATCATATGGCACGACAATGGGATGGATTCGCTGCTGCCTGAGCTTTTCCTTGCTGCGATCAGCGATCACATGCCTACGAGGCTCCAGATCTTCCTATCACCGCCCAGCCAGTCCCTCAGACCTCCCAATTGATGTGATCACAAGGGAAGGCAGGGTGTCTGGGTGGTAATTGACAATAGCAGTTGACAAGTCATGTCATCTCTGTTTTGTTTCTCCACTGTTTGTTGTTCATTGAGTGCATACCCTATCATTTACTCACATTTCAGTGCATGCTGTACAATTGTTTCAATCTTTTAAAGATGTACCAGGCAGTGCGTATGTGTGTCTGTGTTTATGTGTGTGTATGTGTGTAAAACATATTCGCAGTTCACACTATACTGCAATTGACAACACAATTGCATCACCTTAAACCAGCAATTTGAATCTGGTAAAGATCATTGATTGCTAGCTTGTGCATGTTTCTGCGGGTGGCGCAGTTTGTGTGTTGAAGGGAAGATTTAATTACAGTATATAGCACAGTAGCACATGGATATATAGACAATATATGTGTACAATATGTAAGGGGTGCGATTGATTCTTGAGCAAACACGTAACAGGACAGTAATTGACATGTAAGACATTTCGTCCACGAAGGTCTTCGTCAGTTACAAACCAGTTTTCAGTTTTCAGTATGTACAAAACAGTGTTACAGGTACTACAGTGTAACTGACGAAGACCTTCGAGCTCCGAGACGTAATGGAATGCATGTGAGTGCAGTGTGGAGCAAATGGAAGAGGATGAGGGAGTGGCTGCTGGAGAGTGCTGGAAGGTATTTACAGTATATACAAGCACTATTGCATGAACCCTACACATGTGCTTAGGACTATATAGCTATGGACAGATTATTATGTATAAATAAATTATATTTTAAAGATTTTAAAGATGAGAATACAATCATGCTTTGATTGATAGTCTCTAACTGCTTCTGTTGCAACCACAAGTGCTTCATTGGGGGTGGATATAGAAGCAGCCAGTACGTATGTACACATACCCTTCAGCCGTATAGCTGACCCGCCCCACCCAGGAGGATTGAAGAAGGGTCGGCTATATACACAAGACTATATACATGCATGGATGAACATAGCTATTATAAACTAGAATATAGAGCATAGTCTGCTATATTGTGTATAATCGTACATATAGAACAATTGTCTAAACTTGGACATTTGTACGTAGCTGCCTTTGCACAACAAATTTGTACTTGTTTCTGTTATTATTTACTTTAGTACACAAAACAACTGCAAATCAGCCACTGTTTCCAAACTAGTTTAAGGATATTAACATGGTACAGCAGATGATGTTATAGTACAGTACAGTACAGTACAGTACAGTACAGTACAGTATAGTATAGTATAGGTTGCTATAAAAAATTTTGCGTTTTCTAATTCATAGGCCTAGCCATAATATGCAGTTACAGAATTCCATGAAGTACACACCACATGTACATACGTAGTAGGTACAGTAATTATACACAACTTATGTCTGCAATACGTACATAATTACATCATTGAAATACAGAACCTGATATAGACATGCAGGGTTAACACTGCCCCACTATGCGTATGTAACACATCCTCCTACTACACATGAGATGTGTGTAAAATATATACAACTATAACGTATATGTGAACAAGACTACAATTGAACTAAGCATTGCTTAGTTACGTTTTGGAGGCTTCTTTGCAAGGCTGAAGCAGGGAATGTTGAGGTGGTCACAGAGATCCAGTACCTAACAGCGAAGGCAGCAGGGGAAAGGGATGTGAAGGGCATATGGAGGTGCATGGAGCTATAGGAGCTATAGGCAGTCCTCAGTCAAGAACTGCATGACAATAGGGTAATTGATGGACGGTGGCTTGCTGCTTGCAAAGCTACCCTGGAAATAAACATGCACATCTGCAAACCACACTCACCACACACAGAGTGGAGTCCTGCAACAGGCCAAGCCACCTAAACCCAACCTATCCTTTCAACAGAGACGTGTCCCCCGTGCAGGAACTGAGGAGGGATGAGAGCATTGCTATTCTCCCTGCAGACAAGGGCAGGTCCACAGTCATCATGGACAGAGAGGACTACATCAAGAAGATGAGAGCACTCCTGGAAGATGACAAGTACCGTGTCCTCAACAAAGACCCAACCCTAAAAGTTGAGAAGAGGGTAGCAAGCTCCCTGAAATCCATCCATCGAGAGGGACACATCATTGAACAGCTCTACAACCAACTCACCCCAAGTTACTCAGAACCACCCCAGATGTACGGACTTCCCAAAGTCCACAAAGAACGTACAAGTCCCAATGGGACCCATTGTCTCCACCATAGGGTCTTCCACCTACCACCTGGCCAAGGAACTGGCCAGAATCCTGACCCCCCTCGTAGGCAAGAACTCCTACACAGTCAAAAAACTCCACAGACTTTGTTCACAGAATGCAGGACATCCAGCTCATCAGCTTTGCAATTGATGTCACTAGTCTCTTTACACAGGTCCCAATAGATGATGCCCTCCAAGTGCTGGAGGAGAAACTGAATGAAAACCATGCAGACCCTGGAAGTGAGGACCTCCATTCCTGTGGCACAAGTCATGCACCTGACGGAGCTATGCCTACGCTCTACTTACTTCCAATTCGAGAACCAGTTCTACGAACAAACAGATGGAGCGGCTATGGGCTCACCCCTTTCTCCCATCGTTGCCAACTTGTTCATGGAACATATCGAAGAGAAGGACATCACCTCTTCCCCATTCAAACCCCACTTGTGGACACGCAATAGCTATGTTGATAACACATTCGTCATCTGGCCACATGGCCCGGTACTGCTGCAAAGGTTCCATGAGGTGTGATGCAGTGCATGCGCAACCGAGCCCACCATGCAACTTTGTGATGACTCCCACAAACAGGCAGAGTTGCACCACCTGGAGGAAGTCTTTATAGCCAATGGATACCCTGGGAGAACAGTTAAGAGAACCCTATCCTCTACAACCAAAACCAGGGAGAAAGACACAGAGGAAGACTCAGCCAAGCCAATGTTCCTGCCGTATGTTAGAGGAGTGAGCGAGAAGCTGGGGAAAGTATGTGCACCTCAAGGGGTGAAGACCATTTTCAGACCCCAGCAGACATTGAGGAACAAGCTGATGCAAGTGAAGCAGAAGACCCCAATGGAGAAAAATAGAAACGTTGTCTATGAAGTGCCCTGCCGTGACTGCCAACTCACATACATTGGAGAGACGAGAAGAACCATGATGAAGAGAATGACAGAACATAAGTATGCTGTAAAGACTGGAGATCCCAAGAACGGGATAGCAGTGCATGTACAAAGGTCCCAACACGCCACTGACTGGGGAGCGGCAAGGATCCAAGCCACCGCCACCAGATACTGGAACAGGAAGACAATGGAGGCCATATACATCAAGAAGAAGATGCAATCAATCAATCTGGACTGTGGCCTGCACCTCTCACCAGTCTGGAACCCACTAATAGATCCCACTTGAACTACCACCGTCCCACCCACACTTATGTCACCATCCCACACCCACACTTTGATCCACCTTCACACCTTCCTTTCATGTCACCATCCCACACCTCCACTTTGATCCACTTTCACACCTTTCTTTCATGTCACCATCCCACAATGTATTAAACATGCTTCCCACTGTATTCTTCAGTCATTCAGCTGACGAAGGCCTTCACGTCCGAAACATCCTGATCATAATCCTGCAGTTGCTACATTATCCCGCTCAAAAGCTGGCGTATATGCCCATAGGTGTTTCCTACACGTAGCATGAGTCTCTATGATATCATTGACAATGAAGTATGTGTACAGGACTCCTCTCTCAATGGACGGAACCAGGAAGGCCTAAGCCAGCTTCAACCATCAGCTGCAACTGCAAGCTGCATCATCAGACAACTACACATTCATGGCCAGGGTGTACAAACTGATGATTGCCCATTATAACTTGCTTCTTTATTATTTGCACGAATGGCTGACAAAAACAGACATTATCCATTTGACTTTATCAGTTAATATCTTCAGTTGAAATGTCCACAGCAGTCCTGTGAAGTTGTGTTTTGAGCCTACATAATCTTCCCTTTCAAAATCAATTATATGTTGTGCATTTACATATGCAGCTAGTGTTCCAGGGTCCTATATACAAGGTGGTGTCCTAGCACACTGGGTTGGGTTTATATGCAAGGTCATGCTACAGCACTAAGGTTTTGTGTATATGTTTTGTGACACTAAGTATGATCAGTGCACACACACGTAGAATTAAAGTACAATACTTAAGTATGCATCCACAGTTTCATTTTATTACAATGAAGTCTTGTCTTTCTTGGGACCTGTGCTACAAATGGCCTGAAGTCTGATTAGACTATAATTATATGCAGAATAGCACATTTCCGCACTGTATCTAACAGACTATACAGACAATGCATGATTTTGTTTTGATGTTTTGCTACGTACGCTAGACACATAGCACGCAGCCACTATAATTATATAAACATATATTTGTGTATTAGTTGTAGTAGAAAAACTGTAATAAACCAGTGGAAAGACAAAACTGAAACTGAAGTTGGAGTCTGACCACAGCACTTTCAATACGTAGGAGGTGACAAAGTGTATATTGTGACAATGCTGATGAGTTGTTTCGACGTTTTGCTATGCTAGACATATAGCAGCCATTATAATATATCTATTTAGTATTAGTTGCAGTAGACAAACTGTAAACCAGTGGAAAGGCAAAACTGATACTGAAGTCGGAGCCTGAACACAACACTTTAGTTACATAGATGACGAACTGTAGCTATATTATCAGGATTCATGATCAAATTCCATGACTTTGTGCAAGTTATAGAAGCAAAACGGGGTGGTGCGAAAGGCAAAGAATGAGGAGTGGGTGAAGCTGGGTGAAAGAATGGAAAAGAGCTCGATGGCGAATCGAGGGAGTTCTGGAGGTGGATTAAAGTTAGCAGGGAAGGTGACCAGGGGGTGTGCAATAGACTGAATAGCAGTACAGGGGAGATCATAACAGATGAAGAGGGAATATTGGATAGATGGAGGGAACACTTTGAGGGGCTCCTCAGAGGAGAAGATTGCCCAATTCCAGAAGAGCAAAATGAAGAGACAAGAAGTGAGGAAGATGAAGGGATCAGTGTAGAGGAAGTGCAGACGGCTATACAGAAGTTGAAAGTGGGAAAAGCAGCAGGTGTGTGTGGCATAATTGGTGAAATGCTGAAGTCTGGCGGAGAGCCAGCAGTGAGATGGATGACTGAATTGTGCAGAATGGTATGGAGGTGTGGAAAGGCACCAGCGGAATGGAGAAAAGCTATCATAGTACCCTTGCACAAGAAGGGTAGCAAGTTGGATTGCCAGAACTACTGGGGGATCAGTCTCCTTAGTGTCCCAGGGAAAGTATATGCAAAAATGCTGAATGAGAGAGTGAAGAGGATAATCAGTGGCAGGATAATGGAATTGCAAGGGGGGTTCAGAGAGGGAAGAAGCTGCATTGACCAAATCTTCACCTTGAAACACCTGATGGAGAAAATGAACAAGAAGATGTATGTAGCATTCGTGGATCTTGAGAAGGCATATGACACTGTGAGTAGGAAGAAGCCTTTGGAGAGTACTGGAAGGGTATAAAATCTGTGGAGAGTTGCTGACGGGTATAAAGGCACTGTATGAGGGTAGTCAGGCATGCGTGAGGGTTGAAAGCAGTGTCACACTGGTTTGAAATCAGGCAAGGTGTTCGCCAAGGATGTGTTACAGTACTGTCTCCAGTACTGTTCAACATCTTCATGGACAAAGTAATGAGAGAAGCAATGGAGAGTTGGAGGGGAGGTGTACAGATGCTGAACACACAGGCAAAGGGTCTACTATTTGCTGATGATGTAGCAGTTACAGCAGAGAAGGAAGAAGACTTGCAACAGAACTTGGAGGCTCTGGATAGGTCCTTGCGGAAGTGGAACTTGAGAATGAATGTGAACAAGACGAAAGTTATGGAAGTGTTGAGAACAGGAGGCGGGTGTGAGGTGTGAGTGCAGGGCAAGCAAGTGGAGGAAGTGAAGGCAATGAAGTACCTGGGAGTAATGATTAGTGATGATGGGTCAATGGATGAGGAAGTGGAGCACAGAATTGGCACAGTGACCAGGATGATTGGAGCCATGTGTACGAAGGTGTTGCAGAAAAGTGAGTTGAGCAGAAAGACAAAAATGAAGGTGTACAATGCATGTATAGTGCCTGCACTCCTGTATGGTTGTGAGTCTTGGACCCTATACAAGCGAGGCATATGTCCTGGTTGCAAGCCGTGGAGATGAAGTATCTAAGGCGGGTGGCAGAGGTAACATGAATGGACCGGGTGCGAAATGAAGATGTGAGAGAAAGGCCAGGGCAGGAAGCAGTTACAGACATTATGCGGAGGAAGCAGAGTAGGTGGTTGGAGAATCTGACTGAAATGGACAATGGTAGGCTAGTAAAGAAGGTGTTCAAAGATGAAGTGGAAGGCAAGCGACCAAGAGGAAGACCACGTAAAAGATGGATAGACAATTTTTACTCAGCAAACTAATGCATGTGAACAACTCTCAGTTAGTAACTTAATTATTCCTAAGCCACGAACCCTTTATATAGTTCCTTCATTAACTTACATATCCCTTTTTGGCACCCCCCTGCACAGGGGATAATGCCTTGAATGATTGTGCAAGTTATATATGTACTGTATGCATATATGCTAGAATCAATTAAGGTACTTGCATGAGTAGCTATAGGAATAGACATAGTACTCATGTATTTTTTGTAGAGGCCTGAGTGGCTAAGGAAATTTTGCACACACTAGCCAATGGTCACAATTGTTTCAGCCGTTTCAGTGTCTCTACGGACACCTTCATCAGTGAATAGCTAACAGCGGCACTCAAACTGCTTAAATAAGGTGCAGTGACAGGAGAGGATGTGTTCGACAGTTGGAGATGGAAGGACAGGCACAATGAATACGTACTGCTGTTTCTACCGCAAGCTAACACACACCAACCAGTACCTGTCCTTACAGTCCCACCATCCTACAGCACACACGGTGGCTGTTGTCAGGACACTGATGAGGACAACGATGACCAGGGCGGAGCAGTTGTAATCCTCAGGTGTGGAGCGAGCAGAGAAGGAGAACTGGGTCATGGATGCATTGAGGGCAGTGGCTATCCTTCTGGGTTTGTCCACAAGCACACCACCTCCAATGAAAGGAGAGAGGAAGTAGAGGACCAGAAGCCAAGGTTTTAGGTGTAAAATGGCCGCTATTCGCCGTCCCTATCTTTTTGTATGCATCCGCGTCATTACGCTATCGGTACATGAAATATATAACGGCCATCATGCACGTGGGCGCACAGAAGCCTTGTACAATACTATACTCTATGTAAAATGTAATTATATATAATACGTACCGGTGTATATGTTGGAATAGAAGCCTGGGAAGGCTGTCTATGACAGAAATAGGACACATACTGAGAGACACTGCACAGAGAGAGGTGAAGAAGGAGTGGGAGGCCGAAGCACGGGAACGATCGAAGTTGGAGGTAATGCGTGGTCTGTTGGCAATTGACGGTAAGAGAAGATGTGTGGACGTCAACTGTAAGAGGCGGAGGAGGATTTTGGCAAAGCTGAGGGGTGGGACTGCAGCCCTGAGGATTGAGACCGGTAGATGGAGTGGCTTAAAGAGGGAGGAGAGGCTCTGTAGGCAGTGTGGACTGGAGGAGGTGGAAGATGTGGAACATTTTCTGCTAAGGTGTGAGGGGTGGGCACAAGAGAGGGAAGTGGTGACAGCGTGTATGGAGGATCTGGCAGGAGAGTCCTGTATGACCGATAACAGGAAGGTGGCCCTAATCTTAGACCAAGCTTGTGGCAGTGAGAGAGTAGGGAAGGTGGTAGAGAAGCTGTGGCACTGCAGATTTCTGCAGAGTTCCCAGGCCTGATGTCCCTGACTGTGCCCGTAATTCTCGTTAACAGATTTTCTGATTTTCAGTTTTGATTCAGATTTTCAGTGCTGATGGTAGGTGTGTGTGTGTGCTGCTCTTTCCCACTGCTCCTGGAGGTGAGCCCCTGCCATCCCATTTCTTTTGATCGTTGGTCGTCACCTGAGCTTCAAGCTCCCCCCCCCCCCCCCCCCAGCCAGCACATTACTGCATCTTTGTGGTACTCATCATGGCTGCCTAGTGGTCAGTGTACCTAATTATGAGAAGCTGACAAGTGCCTTTGTGTTTGGATCACTTTTCAAAGCAGCCCATACAGGATTCCTTTGGGAACTCTCGATTTATCTGACTTCCTTCTGTATGTCTTCTTTGGTTATATGCACATGGTCATGCATGTTCAACATATTGCAGTTCACTATAATATATGCACATGATTGACATTGAGCCACCATGCACATGGTTGACATTGAGTCACCATGCACATGGTTGACATTGAGTCACCATGCACATGGTTGACATTGAGTCACCATGCACATGGTTGACATTGAGTCACCATGCACATGGTTGACATGGAGCCACCATGCATATGGTTGACATTGAGTCACCATGCACATGGCATGGTTGACATTGAGTCACTACGGACATGGTTGACATTGAGTCATGCACTATGCACATGGTTGACATTGAGTCACCATGCACATGGTTGACATTGAGTTCACTATTGTGACACTGAGTTCACAATCATTTTAGTGGCTTCCATGGATGGATGAAAAGGGGCCCAAGGTAAAGATCGGTGGGAGGGGCTGCAGTGAAAATGTGCTTATAGAAGGAATTAGTGGGAGAGGCTGATGGGAAAGAGGAGGCAATTGTATAAATTTAAGTCTGCATTAAATGCTTGGTATTACGTGCTACTGTGTCTACAAATTTGCCTTCTCCATATAATGTATGCGTCTCCTTTGTGAATGCACGGGTTCAGTGTGCTGCGCATGTACCTTCATTTCATTGTCTTGGGTAACACACCGCATGCATCACTATATTATATAATATAGCTATGTTGTAAATATAGTACACGTTGCTACGCTATTGCTAATCCTGTACAAATTGGCAACTATTTCATAGGTCTGCACAGAAGCCAAGACGGATCTAGCCTAGGAAGGAAGGTAACCGTAGCTGTTCTGGGCATTACATTGTAAGGGAGTACCGAACACAAAGATCCGACATTGCAGTGTCATGCATATGGTAGTTAGCTAACAAAATGTCTGCGGAAATGGATCGAACGTTAGCTGTCGATGTGCAGCAAAACAACAAGAGTTCCTATTGCCCTTAGGGTTCTTGGTCTAAGATCTTTCGTCAAAGCGGGCCCCGCGACCGTAATTAAATTGGTGTCAAAAGATGGGCGCAGAGCCATTTTGTCAAAATCGGATATTATATTCAGACGTCTGAATAACATCCGATTTTGACAGAATGGCTCAGCCATTCGTACGATATGTTGCTGCAGCAGTGAATGATCGCAATAATACTGCAAACGGTGACTATAAATACAGCAGACTAGGGCAACAGCGATCATTCACTGCTGCAGCAACGTATCGTACAAATGGCTCAGATCGCGGAAATTCCACTGGACCCCAATGATCCGTCCAATTTCTTGGGCAGTCTTCCCGAAGCTGGCATTGCAGATTTGGTGATGCCACGCTCTGTCCCTGCTGCTGCAAAGAGGTGGCTTCTGTACGCCTTCGTGACCGTGGAGAGAGCCGACGCAATATACGGCAGAGCGTACTACGACTTTACCAGTACCGAAGGAGACAAGACCTACCATCGATTGATGAACGTCGCGTTCTTCAAAGACACTGTGGTGAATTCCATGAACGTCTGGATTCCTGCCAACAGCTCTCGCAAAGTGACCGCAACACTGATTAACGCTGAAATCAAGCAAAAGCGTAAGAGAAGTCCGGGCTCGTGTGGAATATCCGAACTTCACAAGAGTGATGAAGACGGAACTCACACTGGGGCTTTCGTGATTGGCTACGAGTTGTAACTCTAACACATAGCTAAACTGTAATTGATAGAGCTAGAGAGTGACTTAGTCCAGGGTGTTAGCTAGCAGGGACACTTAGTCCATGCATGTAGCTACTTTAGTCGGTTTTTGCTTGTAATGGGATGTATAATTACAGTGTGTTGGAACAGAGCGCACTTGCGGTACGTAAAGTCTTATCAGATCGATCGATCGCCCAACGGACTGAGGATCATTGGTCTGCAACAATAGAAACTACCTATAACACGGGCGTATGCGTATAAAATTACATATAACATATTATTCAATATTATTCAAGTGCACCATGTGCAAGCACACTAGTACATGCTGTCCCACGCAGCACTATAATTATAAGGATAAATAAATAACCTGAGGGAACTGTCAGAGTGACGTATACTAAGCAAAATCATTAAGAGAGGAATAATCAGAAGAAAATCTGTTAACGAGAACTACGGGGAGATCAGGCCTGGGAACTCTGCAGAAATCTGCAGTGCCACAGCTTCTCTACTGACTTCCCTACTCTCTGCCACAAGCTTGGTCTAAGATTAGGGCCACCTTCCTGTCATCAGTCATACAGGACTCTCCTGCCAGATCTTCTATACATGCTGTCACCACTTCCCTCTCTTGTGCCCACCCCTCACACCTTAGCAGAAAATGTTCCACATCTTCCACCTCCTCCTGCATTTGCAGCCAACATCAGCATTATGCAGTGGCAGAAACAACTCAGACAGAAAAAGTGCCAAGGATCGAAACCAAAGAAGACGAACAAAGAAATTGTTTGAAGTGCAGGAGTACCTCGTAATAGGAGAGTATCCAGCAGGCAGCAGCAAAAGTGAGAGCTGGTAGTTCGCAGAAGGGCAAAGGATTATCTGACTGTTGATGGCCAGCTCCACTACGTTGGCCACTTGACTACAAAATGAGTATGTAGCTGTACACATGCACGCTGCACATATTGAATCTATATATGTGCCAGTAAAGTTAGTTAATAATTGATTATTCATTACTTCACTAATTACACATAGCTATGCAAGAAAACTTTGAACTTTCCCCATGCAGGTTCAATCTTGTGATGTCTGCCAGCGATTTTGCCAATGTAGGACCCAGGAAGGAGGCCGGATGGCACCATGCTTTAGCTGTGGGGAATGGTTCCATGAAGACTGTGTGGCATTGCCACAAGAAGTTTGGACCCAACCTGATTTTAAATGGTCTTGTGCTAGCTGTTAGTGAGTGTAACATTATAGCTTCATCTTGTATTTTGCTATTGTATTTTGACTTTGTGCTATTGTATTTTGACTCTGTGCTTTGTAATGGCAGTCATGCATTTAACTAGGAGGCAGCTATGGACATATTGCCATAGGATGCATGGGGATACAATATTCATTAGTGATAATGGTATGGTGGTACACTATTCCCTGAGTGGTCAGGGGATACAATATTTCCTAGGGGGATACACTAGCTATTCACTAGGGAATAATGTCTGGGGGATACGGAATTCACGGGGATAATTATGGTATTCACTCTGACAACGGAAATGTCACGATATCTCCCCGAGAACCCTAAGGTGGGCGATTTCAGCCCGCAGAGGACCTTTTTCGGGTCATTCTTTGTAACTTCTGAGCGTTTGGCGTCAATTCGTGCCATAGCGTTTCTGTTTTTGCGAAGCGCTCTGTGTTAGGCATCTATATAGGCAAGAGCCGAAGTGAAAGCAAATACAGTGCTCCAATCCTAAAAGTTCCACTTTGGTTCTAGAGGAAAATGTGGCACTGTGCCTATATGCTGAATAGCAACAATTTGTGATACACTTTTCTGGGTCTATAATTAATTAAAATTTCATGTGTGGGCGGGACGATAGGTCACGTGATACACACTCAGTATTAAGTACGCCTAATTAAAAATACGTTTTTGGATATTATTTCAGGAAGGAGTTATAGGGTATTGCACCATATCCCTACATCTGGCAGCATGGTGCATCATGTGCTATTCACTGTATGGCCACAGAAGAACTAGTGCAAGCTGTTGTTCTTCGTCTGTAGCTATTGCTATGCCACCAACACTCATGATCAGTTGCAAATAGCCCCTCAGGGCTGATAAAGTGGAAGCAACTAATTTGATGTGCTACTGAAGTTATGATTACCTGCTACTAAGATCAGTCCATTTCTGTTTGTCGAGTGCATTTGATAAAGTTCAGTTTGCTCTGTTCAAGAGATAAATAATGTACCCTCCATCGACACTGATTAGCTACATGCTGCTGCCAGGTGTAGGGATGTGGTGCAATACCCTTGTGTGTGGAAACCACACACAGCAAATACTTCACCACATGACATCCCTTCTTGTTTCTGTCCTTTTTGTGCCATCCCTATACATTCTTACTATTTTTCTAGAAAATCTTTATTTATTTCTTTTTATATAGATAGATATATACTATTAAATATAATAGTTTAGAGTTTATGCTATGAATAGTTCAGGTTGATTAAAATCTCCAGAGGTGTTGGAACAGCAAGACATGGCAGTCAGTGAGATGTATGTCACAACAGGCCTCATCAACAACACACAATACAACACAGTATAATACACTACACTCGTATCCAGAAACATGCATGGTAACGACAGGATAAACACTGCCTAGGTTATATGTACCATTGAGTCCTTATACTACACACGAGATGTGTGTGTATAATATATGTGCACACAAGACTACAATTGAACTAAGCGATGCTTAGGTAAGTTTTGGGGACTTCTTTGCGAGGCTGAAGCAGTGAATGTTGAAGTGGTCACAGAGATCCAGTACCTAACAGTGAAGGCAGCAGAGAGAAAGGGATGTGAAGAGGAAGGATGGGTGCATGAAGCATGTCCTCAGCCAGGAACTGATAATAGAGTAAATGATGGATGATGGCTTGCTTGCTAGCAAAGCTACACTAATAACATATACATGCATGTCTTACAGCACATCACACACACACACACACACACACACACACACACACACACACACACACACACACACACACACACACACACACACACACACACACACACACACACACACACACACACACACACACACACACACACACACACACACACACACACACACACACACGCACGCACACACACACGCACACACACACACGCGCACACACACACACACACACACACAAATTAAACACACTTCTTCTTTACACCTTGTCCTCATGGACGGTGGGCAGGATCCAGTTGTTACACTTCGTCATGAAATTAGGGTTGGGTTGATCTGGGCTTGTGTATAGCACTTCGCCACACACTTCTGTCTGTCACCACATCATGCCATTGTGGGATCTCTGTCAGGTCTCTGCTGATAACATCCACCCACTGCAAGCAAGTTTCTCCTGGTCGCCTCTTCTTTTCTCTCAGTCTGCACCGCAGCAGTTGCTTCTGTGGCAGATGGTCTGGCATCCTCTGGTTTCAATAGTCTAGTCTGACATCCACCGGCTTTGCTTCTTGCATCTGCCTTGTAGGTGTTTCTGTGCTGATTCCAGTACTGCTTTCTTCAGTTTTGATCATCTCTCCTCTACGCCTCCATGTCCTTCTCTAGCGGCAAAACCTTCTTCAATGGTCTTCATATAGTCTGCTGTCCTTTGTTCCTGTAGCAAGAGCTCCACATCAAATTGTTGCCTCCTCAGTATCCCAGTCTTCTTTGTCAATCTCAGTCGTATGGGGGTGACCACCAGCCAGTGGTCACTGTCCATGTCTCCGCCCCTGTGGACTCTTGTGTCCAGGACTGATGCCATCATCCGCTCCTTGACCAGTACGTAGTCCTTAAGGCTTGGCTTGGATGTTGGGCCAGGGGGTACCACGATGCTTGATGAATGCGCTTGTGTGGGAAAAAAGGTGTTTTAGATATGCCCATTCCATTGGCATTGGCAAAGAAGATGAGTCTTTCACCGTTGTCACTGGTGCGTCTCCCTAGTCCGTGTGGTCCATCTACTCTCTTCATCCTCTCATTTACTGACGCATTGAAGTCGCCCATCACCATTGCCAGCCCATTGCCATTGCTCATCACATGATCAAGGTCAGAGTAGAACTGGTCTTTCTCTTCTGTGCTGTCCTGGTCAGTAGGAGCATATGCTACGACAATCAGCAAAGGAACTACTTTTGTGAGGAACTCCGCTGCCAGCACTCTTGATGACACAGCTTGATGGTATCGCATTGTGGCTCTTGCATAGGGAGTGAGGGCAAGCCCCACCCCTTCTATATTGCGCTATCCTGTCTTCCAGAAAAGATCATGGTGTATCCACGTTCTTCTTCTAAAACTATCTCTCCTTCCCCTGGTATATAGGTGGGTCTCTGTCAGAGCTAGGATGGACAACCGCGGTAGCGCTTCATTTCCCTCGCTAGTTGTTCTGTCTTGCCAAGGCCCCGAAGAGTGCGCACGTTCCAGGTCCCAAACCTTTGTACTTCTCGAGCACTGAACAGCCTGTTCTTGCTGGTACTTCTCTTCTGCCTTTGTGAGGACGTCCTTTTTGTTGGTTTCATCGCCTGAGCTGCCCTCGCACCCCGATCTTCACCCTTCCGTCAGTCTCCGCGCGGAGCATCGCGTCTGAAACCTGTTTTCGTAGCCTTCCCCTTGGTAGGTGAGGTGGCTGGCCTCACGCCAGGTCCTCCACTTGTTTTCCGTGTGGAGGTCCGGGTCCGAGAGCTTTTCAGATAGTAGCGGCAAGAGGCCGTTGGAGTCCCTCTTCCGCCCATCAGCCTTTGGAAGATGGACGTGAATGGAAATCTTCCGAAAACAAATTCCGACTTTGACTAATATCGTTCCCAACCTGCGCGTCGCTGAATTGTTCTCTTTCGATCGCAATGGGAGACGTTTCGACTCGTCTTCTTTACACACATTTGTTCGCGTCCGCCATTTTGATTCACATAAACACACACACACACACACACACACACACACACACACACACACACACACACACACACACACACACACACACACACACACACACACACACACACACACACACACAGTGCAGGCATAGATAATGGTGCAGGTAGGGTCAGTGTGGCGCACTAAGTGGGTGAGAGGACTAATGAGTAATGTTTTGTAACTGACAAAGACCATCGCGGTTGCTACGTGTTAGCTCAATATCTCTCTGGTTCATATATATATATATCACCAATGTTCTGAGCGGAATCACAGCTGGGAGTCCGATGGTTGGGACTCCAATTATTTTGGTCTGGAGACCAATTAATCCAGGTCTAATTATAGACCTTTGAATCATGCCATTACGTCCGAAGACCTCTGAAATGGCGAAAAGCAGGAAAGAAAGGTGCAATGGATTAATTGGTCTCCAGACCAAAATAATTGGAGTCCCAACCATCGGACTCCCAGCTGTGATTCCTCTCAGATTCTCAATGATCACAACCATATGCAGCTAGTATCATCATCTAATCAATCACCAATGTTGTATGTATAACCGACCACTAATTCCCATACATTTGCACACCACACACACACACACACACACACACACACACACACACACACACACACACACACACACACACACACACACACACACACACACACACACACACACACACACACACACACACACACACACACACACACACACACACACATTCGTGCATCCATGCACACACATCCACACACACACATGCACACACACACATGCACATGGACCCGCTAACTCACCACTCCAATGGAGATGTAATGGAGTATCCAGGAGCAATGCATTCAATTATTCATTCACCACTGTGATTGACCATGTGAGTGCATGTGTGGAGCAAATGGAAGAGGACGAGGGAGTGGCTGCTGGAGAGTGCTGGAAGGTATATATATAATATGTATTATAAATTATAATTGTATACAAGCACTATTGCATGAACCCTGCACATGTGCTTAGGACTAGCTATGGACAGACATATCATGAATAAATCAATTATAATTTTAACGATTTTAGAGACGAGTGTACAATCATATTATGCTTTGATTGATAGTCTCTAACTGCTTCTGTTGCAACCACAAGTGCTTCGTTGGGAGTGGATATAGAAGCAGCCAGTCAAACAGCATCAACCATCACTATGCCTCACTGGTTAGCCCCAATAATGGTGAAACGGCTTTGTGTGACCATATATAGTCAACTGGAAAAGCAATACAAAATCTGCATCACAACAACATGGGGAGGCTTTCAAGGCAACCACTCAGGGGGCACATTCTTCAATTCAACTTGCCTTCACTGAAGTAATTACGACATGCACTGATCGTTCATGTGATTCAAAGATTGCATGTATATAAAAAGGTTGTGTAACTTAACAGGCATAGCACATTGTAAGCATACGTGTGAAATGTGACTGTTACCAGTAGTAGATAATTGAAGAAATCTGTGTCAGTGTTTAATGGATGAGGAATGCATTGACATAAAGGTAGTCACAGCAGACATTAATTATTGTTAAGTTGATGAAGGGGAAGGCTCCAGGTATATGTGGTATTAGTGCTGAGGTGCTAATAAAAGCTAGATGAAGGGTTGCAATGTAAATAGCAGAATGGTTGCAGACGATCATGAGCTTGATGTGGATGAAAGCGGCGGTGCTGGCTGATTGTGAAGTAGGCAGTTATTGCGCCCATCCACAAGAAGGGCAGTAAAATGTTATGCAGGAACTATACAGTGTGTCATGTATAAGCCTCCTCAGCATATCCTGCAAGCTCTACACAGGAATATTGGATCAGCGGCCCAAGTGAGAAGCATGAAGAACTGAGAGTAAGGTTATAGAAGTTCAGGGGGGGTTTAGAAGGGGAAGAACCTGCATAGACCAAAAATTCACAATCAGACAATTGAGTGAGAAACTCCTGGAGAACAGACAGATGGCCAGTCGAGCCAGTAGTTAATCAGTCAGTGGCCTCTTTACAGCAGCAAAAAGATGGGAAAGAGCACAGCGTTGTATTGACTATTACTGACAAATCCGGCCATGATATGACTGATGAATGGTTTTGTTTGGCTGGCCTGCGGAGATTCCCAAGGGCACAGTCAACATAAAGATTCCGTGCTACGAAAGGGATGGCTCTCTGTCAGGTTGTTCTGGCTATGTGACTTAGACTGTAGGTGGAACAGACATTACCATTGCTTTTTCCAATCCAGCAGTTGGTAGCAACAAGCTTAATGTTGGTACCACTGGTTAAGCGTGTGGGACAACATGAGCAGTCAGAATTACAGTTCATTTATGGTGAATATCATTCTCCATGAAAACACCAAGCTTGTACTCAAGTGACAATACTGTGGTGGAGGAACAAATTTATGCTCCGTCAAGATTGAGGTTGACTAAGTAGATGGTAGCAATACTAAGGATAAGATCCAGGACTGCAGTAAAAGTAGATATGCATAATGGCTGTTATAATTACAAATGTGTTGTGTGACTTGTGATGATTGCCTCCTGTATATTGAGTTCTATGGTGCAAGTGTCGATGCATTTATCTGAGGCCTGCCCAGTAAATACCAATATAGCAATGACGGAGACCGCGTCATCGAGAACCATACCGAGACTCAAAGCAGCACGAGGGCTGTGGGCAGAGACATAAAGTGACTGCCAGCAAAACAATCCAAGCTGCAGGAAGTGCCAACAAGAGCAAGCCGAAGTAGTGGACTGAGTCGCGGAGGTGGAGTAGCTTAACGGTGACTGTTGCAGATAGCTGCATACTTAAAGCGCACTGCCACAACAGAAGAAGAGACCATGCATGAGGTACTAGTCAACACAAGAGTGCTACTCGTAATTAGTAACTAAAGGGCTACACACACTGACCCATGCACCTACCAGTTATGTAAGGAACAAAGGAATGACAACTATATGTTACAGAGTGTTCTCATTCATATGACACCACTATACGAGGTCAAACAATATAACCAGACTGATTTGTCCACTTGTCAATATACAACACCAGATAAGCCAGGCATGCAGTCTATATAATATAATTATGTAATAGTTAAAACATGGCCATTAACACTACAGCCATACAAATGTAATACTGAAGCATAGTAACAGCGAAACATATCATTATGGCATTTATTGCACAAGGCTCAGGGGCTGGGTAAAGCTTGTGGCAAATTTTAAAGATTAGTAACAGAGCTGTTTCCCTCGCTATTAAACAAAATAGTAGTTAGGGCCATAATCTGTACGAAAGGTACCATGGCCATGGTTAAGCACACAGCGAATACAACGGAGGCCATCCCCAGGCTAAAGCTGTTGAAAGCACTTTGATTCATCCGTCGTCTGCTAGCAAGTCTCCTCTCAAACCATGGGTGATCATACAAACCAATGGCACAATTGAAGTTGCACATGCATTGCACCTGCATGGCTGGGTTGGCTGAAACTTGCTCACACATTGGTGCAATTCTTCACTGCGTGGAAACTGCTGTGCGTATTTGTACTGACACCCCATGTACATACATCTCTGGTAAACAAATGGCTGATGCCAGCTCCAGTCCAGGGCATTCCTCGCTTACATCTCAAGGACATTGACTTCAGTGACCCTAAACATCAGCCATCATCTGCATGCATTCCTGGCCCTTCCAGAAACATTAAAGCCTTATCGTCGAGTGAAATTGAAGAATTACTCATATGATTGCAGAAGAAAAACAGAAAAAGCAATCGTCCTTTCTTTAGTTCATCCATATAATATTATTGTAATGACTTTGTGCAGTCCACTGAGCATCTTCCAAAATGCATGCAGAGTATTTTCAAGCCAGCCAACCTCGAAAAAGCTGACACTGAGTTGCTAACACTAGCTGAGAGCCATCTTCATGAGGAGGTCATGCAGGCAATGGTTGATCACTTGGAGATGATGACAAGAAGTAAAGAAAAAATGGCTAGGAACATCGGGAGATCATCCTCCTTTTCACCTACAGCAAAATTATAAACAATACAGTTACAAGGTACACTCTGCAAGCAGAGGAAGACCTCGAACTAGTTACATAAGACAGCTACAGGAGTAACCATCTCCTACAAAGTGCTAGCTACAAATAGCTGTGTCAGGTGTAGAGTGGAAGTCCTTTCCGTTTAGCCAAAGCCTGCATTTAGCTTCTTCGTCTTTAGGAATTCAATAAACTATCCTGTTTCCCGGGTCTCCTTAACATCTCACGCTGTGCAATTGTAAGCGCAACACGATCGAACAATTGTAGAACAACTAATCCAGTAGGTTCAGAACTAATCGACAGCTGTACGTGCTTTGCAGCATCGACGCCAACATACACTACGCGACGAGTGCGTATGCTGACAGACCTCTTTATCACACGGAAGTGATTGTGCAATGTTTGAGACGTCACGTGCAACCGCATTTGTTTTGCAGTTGTCTGGAAACGAAATGCGTCTGGATGGCAAATGCTCATTATTAAAATTTGGATGTGTCTGTGCTTTTGAACAGGTCTCGCTACAGATAAAAGGTCTTTCCACCAAACGAAAGGCTTGTAAAGTTATTGGTCACGTCACGTGACACGGTTTACGACCGCTTCCTCGCCTCCGGCCATTTACATACTGACGTCTCGGTTGGAAGAAACGTCCACTAGCTAATTATCAGTGACCCCTTCGCAGCAACAAGAAGATGGGGAAAGCGCACAGCGTTGTATTGACTATTACTAACAAATCCGGCCATGATATGACCTACAAGACTGATTGGTTTTACAGTGGTCGTCTATCAAATGGTTTTGGCTGGCCTGACGAGATTCCTAACGGAGCAGTCGATGTGAAGATTCCGTGCTACGAAAAGGATGGTTCTCTGGCAGGTTGTTCTGGCTATGTGACTTACGATTTATTCGGAACAGACATTACCATTGCTTTCTCCAACCCGGCAGTTGGTAACAACACGCTTAATGTTGGTACTACTGGTAAAAGCGTGTGGGAGGACATGGACTGTCAGAATTATGGCCAATTTAAGCCGAACATCACTCTCCATGACAAAACCAAGCTTGTAGTCGAGTGCCAATGCTCTGGTGGAGCAACAAATCTATGCACCGTCAAGATTGAGGTCGACAAATGAGACCAGTAGGACATTTACACGGGGGTAGCGAATAGGTTGACCTGTAGATGGAGGAATTTTGAGTAGATGAGTATTGCTTGTATGCACACTAGTTTAATAGTTTATTACTTTAATAGTTGTACTGTGTGTGGCTTGTGGTGATTGCCTCCTATTGAGATCTTTGGTGCAAGATTCGATGCGTTTGTTTGGAGGCCTATCCGAGAAACGCCACGGTAGCAACGACGGATAGCGCGCCAACTACGAACGCCAACCGAGACTGGAAGCAGCATGCTACAATCCAAGCTGGGGAAGGGCCACCTGGAGCAAGCCAAAATGCTGAACCGAGTCACGGAGACGGAGTAGATTGATAACAGCGACTGTTGCAGACAACTACGTACACGCTCAACGCACGCTGCCACGACAAAAGAGGAGACCACGCAGGGATATTTGGGTCAACACAATGGGCCACCCCGTAGTGTCCCTAAGAACTTCAGCTATATGCATCTCAGCACTTCCAATCTGCCTACACGCGTATACACCATAATTTATTATAAAAGGAAACAAGCACAGCTTGTACAAGAAACTGCTTCAAATGACCACACTTTCGCCTTTGTATACGTATATATCCTGCTGGGTACCCTAGGCTGAAAACCCTGAGATGACTGTGACAAACTAGAACATATAGCTACACAGCTAGGATGGCACCCACAGTTGGAAAATGTAAGCTGAGTTCCGTACCACTTCGAGTGACCACTACGCACAAGTGTGCAGCATCTAGTAGTAAAGACACTACAACAACCACAGAATCTGATAACAGTATCTGAGAGTATAAGCACTGTGTGGCTAATTAAATTGGTGGGTGTGGCAATAGGTTAGATAGAGAAAAGGGAACTTTAGCTTACCATCCGTTAACGCACCAAGGGGGGAAAACTAACGATCTGAACAAGAAACGGCGCGAATTGTGGCTCGCGAGAATACCTTGGACAGGAGAAGTATCCCTATCCGCGTTTGTTTTGTAGCTGTCTGGAAACGAGACTAGTCCACGACCATACTATCACAATTTGCATACTGACGTCATCGATCGGGAAGAAAGGGAGGAAACGTCCAATAGCTAATCAGTCAGTGACCATCCCTTACAGCAGCAAGGATGGGGAAAGCGCACAGCGTTATATTGACTATTACTAACAAATCCGGCCATGACATGACCTACAAGACTGATTGGTTTTACAGTGGTCGTCTATCAAATGGTTTTGGCTGGCCTAACAAGATTCCTAACGGAGCAGTCGATGTGAAGATTCCGTGCTACGAAAGAGATGGTTCTCTGGCAGGTTGTTCTGGCTATGTGACTTACGATTTGTTCGGAACTGACATTACCATTGCTTTCTGCAACCCGGCAGTTGGTAACAACACGCTTGGTGTTGGCACCACCGGTAAAAGCGTGTGGGAAGACATGGACTGTCAGAATTATGGCCCATTTGAGGTGAACATCACTCTCCATGACAAAACCAAGCTTGTAGTCGAGTCCCAATGCTCTGGTGGAGCAACAAATCTATGCACCGTCAAGATTGAGGTCGACAAATGAGACCAGGGGTAGATCTGTAGATCGAGGAATTTTGAGTAGATGAGTATTGCTTGTATGCACACTAGTTTAATAGTTTATTACTTTAATAGTTGTACTGTGTATGGCTTGTGGTGATTGCCTCCTATTGAGGCCTTTGGTGCAAGGGTCGATGCGTTTGTTTGGAGGCCTATGCTACGGTAGCAACGACAGAGACCGCGTCTACTATACGTATACGAGCGCCCGCCGAGACTTGAAGCAGCATGCTAAAATTCAAGCCGCGGAAAGGGCCATGGCCAGCTGGAGCAAGCCTAAATGTTGAACCGAGTCACGGAGGCGGAGTAGATTGATAACAGCGACTGTTGCAGACAACTATGTACACGCTCAACGCACGCTGCCACGACAGGAGAGGAGACCACGCAGGGATATTTGGGTCAACACAATGGGCCACCCCGTAGTGTCCCTAAGAACTTCAGCTATATGCATCTCAGCACTTCCAATCTGCCTACACGCGTATACACCATAATTTATTATAAAAGGAAACAAGCATAGCTTGTACAAGAAACTGCTGCAAATGACCACACTTTCGCCTTTGTATACGTATATATCCTGCTGGGTGCCCTAGGCTGAAAACCCTGAGATGACTGTGACAAACTAGAACATATAGCTACACAGCTAGGATGACTACACAGTTCTGGCAAATGTAAGCTGAGTTCCGTACCACCTCGAGTGACCACTACGCACAACTGTGCAGCATCTAGTAGTAAAGACACTACAACAACCACAGAATCTGATAACAGTATCTGAGAGTATAAGCACTGTGTGGCTAATTAAATTGCAGCTGCTACACCTACAAGTAGAGTTACTGTACAAAATATAGCAGAAAACACTTACATAAGCACAAATTGTTCCATGCAAGCACACATGTCTCCTTCAGTGACACACCATACATCCATGCAACCCTATACATACCCTATATAATTTATATATACCTAGTTGTTCATGTGCAAAACCACTCGAATCGTACTTAAATAGCTTAAATGGAATTCCAGTATATATACACCATGCAATGCTCAGACACAACCCATATATGTACGTATGTATGTACACATACCAGTCAGCCGTATAGCTGACCCGCCCCCACCCAGGAGGAAGGGTCGGCTATATACACAAGACTATGTACATGCATGGACATCACTATAATATACTAGAATATAGAACATTGTCTGCTATACTGAGAATATAGTATAGGTTGGTATAAAATTTTGCATTTCCTAATTCAAAGGCCAAGCCGTATGCAGTTACAGAATTCCTTGCAGTGCACACCACATGTACGTAGGTACAGCAATTATACACAACTTATGTCAGCACTACGTACATAAATAATACATCATTCAAAATACAGAACCTGCAGATGGATGTGTGTGTGTGTGTGTGTGTGTGTGTGTGTGTGTGTGTGTATGTGTGTGTGTGTGTGTGTGTGTGTGTGTGTGTGTGTGTGTGTGTGTGTGTATGCAGACATGCATGTATATGTTATTAGTGTAGCTTTGTAAGCAAGCAAGCCATCATCTATAGCTATCATTTACTCTATTGTCAGTTCCTGGCTGAGGACAGCCTAGGTTCGAATTCATGTACCAACCCTTCCCCTTCACACCCTGTTCCGTCTGCTGCCTTCACTGTTAGGTACTGGATCTCTGTAACCACTTCAACATTCACTGCTTCAGCCTCGCAAAGAAGCCCCCAAAAGGTAACTAAGCATCACTTAGTTTAATTGTAGTCTTGTTCATGTATATGCACACACATCTCATGGGCAGCATATAAGAGAATGAACTGTTTATCCTGAAAGTGTTTATCCTGTCATTATCATGTTCTGGATATGAGTGTAGTGTATTACTATATTGTATTGTGTCTTGTTGATGAGACCTGTTGTGTATGTTCATGCCTTACTCGTGACTTTCATGAATGTGCCATGTCTGCTGTTCCAACACCTCTGGAGATTATAATGCAGCCTGGACTATACTCAGGGTTCTTTTGCGGAAATCACCAACCATAGATTAATCTTTGGTTGGTGATTTCCGCAAAAGAACCCTGAGTGATGCAACCCAGCCGGACAAGCTTCTTCAACCTGGACTATACATTGCATATAAACTCTACACTATTATTTAATATAATTATATTAAATTAATTAATATTATAATTATTATTATTGTTATGGAAGTGAGCTTACCTGTGCACTAGGCAGGTTTCACAGGCATGCACTTGTGTCCCAACCCTGTAGTACCAGAGGCACAAGATACACAGGCCACTACAAGTTGCAAACATCGCCACCACACACCTCCACATACCAGCTGTACAGCTCATTAGCCACATGTTTTAACAGCTATGCAAACAGTATAGTTATAGGCTGACCGACCGACACATGCCACACCCTGCGGCGCACACCGGTAGGCGTGGACACACGTACCCAGTTGTTGCAGGAGCAGCTCAAGCCACAACAGTACTGCTCCGCATCTTACCAGCCCAATAAGGAAATGTAGTGAAGACATCGATCACACACTGGAATGTGCCAACTTGTCTGGTTCACACCGCAGGTTGATGTGAAATATGCACTTGAAGTACTAACATGTGATTCAGTGTGCAGTATGTATATATACAATACAATATCTATACGGCATGTTGGACAAGTTATAGCTTGAACTGCCCCAAAACATAAACTTGTACAGTCAATATAGCCCTATACAGAAACACTCACTATAGGCACCAGTTGTCACATATAATATGATCGACATTGCTCATACAATGTTATACATATGGATGCCACCCAAACAGTCAACAATAATGTCCTTCTACAGAACAATTTCCACCAATGAATCACCCTTTCAATAAGTGATATCACCAAGAATCAGTGAGAATTGCTTTACACATTTTAACCATGTAGTTACCACTGATGGCTCCCAAGAATTCACACCTGCAAACAGTAGGCTAATGAATATTGAAAGATTTCTGTAAGAGCCCCCACACTAGAACGTTTATCTCTGCAGAGAATGTTACAGCTGCAAATTAAATCCCTGCACCTGATAGGGTGAAGACTAAAGTAAGGGGTGAGACACAGTTGTAGGCCCCGTGTAGCTGGGTTTCTCCAAAGCTTCGATTCTATGCAGGCAAGCACTGCACATTCTTTGCGGGTTGCCCCACAACAGGTGCATGTTCTCCAAACCAACTCCGTATGTGTAGGTTGGACGTTAGTGTTTCATTTTCAGTCACAAAATTAAACTGTATGCAAGTACTGTGTAGTATGCAAGTACTGTGTAGTATGCAAGTACTGCATGTATAGTATGCAAGTACTGTGTAGTATGCAAGTACTGCATGTATAATATGCAAGTACTGTGTAGTATGCAAGTACTGCATGTATAATATGCAAGTACTGTGTAGTATGCAAGTACTGCATGTATAATATGCAAGTACTGTGTAGTATGCAAGTACTGCATGTATAATATGCAACTAGTACTGTGTAGTATGCAAGTACTGCATGTATAGTATGCAAGTACTGCATGTATAATATGCAAGTACTGTGTAGTATGCAAGTACTGCATGCATATGTGTATAGTATGCAAGTAGTGTGTAGTATGCAACTAGTACTGTGTAGTATGTATGTATGACCTGGTTTATGACAATCATTGGTTAGTTTAACAAGTGTAACAGTTTCTGGATTTGTGCAAAAGGACTCATCGACCGTCCCAATGGTAAATGCACTTATACACAAGGTTCAATAGTGCCTGCACAGGCAGTCTGTTAAAGCATGGATACCCACATGGAATTGTAGGTCAACAAACGTACATACGTATGTACACATACCAGTCAGCCGTATAGCTGACCCGCCCCCACCCAGGAGGAAGAAGGGTCGGCTATATACACAAGACTATATACATGCATGAACATAGCTATAATAATTATACTAAGAATATAGAACATTGTCTGCTATATGTTATAATCGTATAGAGCAATTGTAAACTTGGACATTTGTACGTAGCTGTTTTTGTAAGACTTGTACAACAAATTATTTGTACTCCTTTCTGTTATTATTCACTTTAGTACACAAAACAGCTGCAAATTAAGCCAGTGTTTGCAAAACTATTAATTTTTAAGGATACTTACATGGTACAGCAGATGATGTTCTAGTGTAGTATAGTATAGTACAGTATAGGTTGCTATAAAATTGCGTTTTTCTATTCATAGGCCAAGCCATATGCAGTCACAGAATTCCATGAAGTACACACCACATGTACGTATGTCGGTACAGCAATTATACACAACTTATGTCAGCACTACGTACATAAATACATCCTTCAAATACAGAACCTGATATAGACATGCAGGGTTAACGCTGCCCCACTATGCGTATGTAACTCATCCTCTTACTACACACATGAAATACAACTATTACGTATAATTATGTGAACAAGACTACAATTGAACTAAGCAATGCTTAGTTACGTTTTGGGGGCTTCTTTGCGAGGCTGAAGCAGTAAATGTTGAAGTGGTCACAGAGATCCAGTACCTAACAGTGAAGGCAATAGGGGGAACAGGATGTGAAGGGGAGGTGCATGGAGCTATAGGAGCTATAGGCATTCCTCAGTCAAGAACTGCATGACAATAGAGTAAGTGATGGATGGTGGCTTGCTGCTTGCAAAGCTACCCTGGAAATAAACGTGCACATCTGCAAACCACACTCACCACACACACACAGACACACACATGGACACTCACCACACACACACAGACGCACACACATGGACACACACACACACACACACGTGGACCCATACACTGTACCCAAACACCCACAAACTCACCACTCCAATGCCATAGAGAACGTGAACTAGGAAGATGACAATGAAGTATGTGTACAGGACTCCTCTCTCAATGGACGGAACCAGGAAGGAGGTTGTAATGGCAGCACCCAGCACCACAAGTAGCACGTTAAAGCGTTGGCATTTTGTGGAGCTCATTTGAGACACAATTAGCCGACACTACAAGTAAGGACAGGGCATGATGGCAGTGGTATACAAAGACGTACATTACAACAGTGACAGCGGACTGATTGGGACATGTAAGCCTTTTGTAGAGCACAAGTCATGTTCTGCCATCTCTAAACTGGTAAACGGCATCACGGCACTGATTGTTCATGTGATTCATTGCTTGTGTGATAATTAAAAAAGTTCGCTTAACTCAACAGGCATAATGCACTGCACTACAAGTACAAGTAGCATCTGCCGTACATTAAGCTAACTATGTAGTGTGCATGTATGTACGTATTCAAGAAGTCAAGAAATTGATTCTGAGGCAGCAAGATTGACTGTTACCATCATCATATACCATCAATACAGGACTCTCGGATGTACGCACATACTCTGAGCCAACTCACACATATATTGGAGAAGATGATGCCAATTGAGAAGAAGAAGACTTTGACATCTGGCCCGTTGCCGATGTCATTGGGAGAGTACGCACACCACACATAGTACAGTAGGCCCATTAGTGCAAAGGAGTATCCAGGAGCAATGCACTCAAAGAATCCTTTCTTCTGTACACCACTGCAAATAAGTCGGTGGATGCGTGGAGCAAGAAAAGGAGGAGAAGGAGGAGAAGGGTGTGGGGATGAGGGAGTGAAAGTTAGAAAGTACTGGAGGATGCATAGCAGGCATTACTGTACACACAGTACAAACGTGTATACATGTATCTGCTAAGGACTTGCTGTAGACGTACGAATGTACGTAATATTGTGTGCGTGCGTGCATGTGAGTGTATGCTTGCACATGTACATGCATACGTATGTAGACTCTCACCCACTCACTGCCTACCCCCCTACCCCACACCCACCTCTCCCTGCTCTTGTAGTGCTGCCAAATGTTGTACAGGGACACGGGGACAGCGACCAGAGCGGTGAAGATGAGGAACAGCCTCATGAACTCCGTCAGTGGCATGCCAGGGAGGATGTAGAACCTCCACAGCTCAACTCCAAATATGGCAGTGACCACGTATGCAATTGAGATGGCCTACGTACGTATGAGAGATCAAGGGAGAACCATTCAAGCCACAAGAGAATAGTGAGTTCTGCTATGAAAGCGAATAAGTTGGATAACAGTTCTATGATCACGATTGAACGAGAATAAAATCCTTCAATCCTTAAAATCCCAATACTACTTCAACCGTGCTGCTCCGGCCTCTTGTTAGCCGCACCAATAGTCCCTCAGACTCAAGTGTGAATAGTGCCATGCTACTGCAAAGAATAAGTTGGATAACAGTTCTATGATCAGTCACGATCCTTTGGTACGCACTAGCCCACGTTTCACAGTAATTCAAGTGAATATAGTGCGTACCAAAAGATCATGACTGATTGACGTACCTAGCCACTCACGACTCTACAAAAGGTCAATGGTCAAGATTGAACGTGGATAAAATCCTTAAAATCCTTCCAATACTTGGAAGGATTACCGTGCTACTCTGGGCTCTTGTTAGCCAAACCAATGGTCCTTCAGACTAGCCCCACCCACTGGTCCCCGTCCACCAGCCCCGCCCTGCCCACCACCCGACCCTCCACTCACGGTCTGACTGAAGTCATAGAACCACGGCAGGTACAGTGTACCAGTAATGTACTTCTCCCAGTGGCTGAAGTAGAAGGAGAGGAGGATGGCTGGAGAGGGGAGGGGGGAGGTAGGGGAGGGGGGAGGGAGAGGGGGGGGAAAGGGAGAGGGGGGGAGACACAAGGTCACAGTTTGACACCGATACTTTCATGAAAGTGTACACAAACACTCCTGCCTCGTGTGTACGCATGTGTAAAAACTCTATTGCTGTGAAGCTTCACATGTTTGTATGAAGCTGACAAGGCCAAGTGGCAGAAACATTTCGCAATCATGTTGCTTCTGATTCTTCTGCACTTCTCCAACTTCCTTTTGAATCTAGGCTTCAACTTGTAGCAGGCACATGACCATCAGGCACACCTGGCAGTGGATGCACCACTGACAGACAGACACGTGTACATTGTGCATACGTATGCGGCAGCATAGCACAAGAGCATACTCAATGGTTGTACCCCCTCGCACTCCTCCCTCCCCTCCCCGGTCTTACACAGTAGAGCAGGGTAGCCCTCAACTGCGTTTGTGCCCCAAGGCTTGCCGATGCCAAGACCAGAGTAGATAGACAGCGGGAGGAGTATGGCAGCCCAGGAGTCAAGTCCGTGGTCAAATAGCTCTCCTAAAGTGGAGTAACAGGCGAGGGGTGACATATGCACATACATACGCACGTACATACACATACAGATGCAGGACAACAGAAGGAGGACGAGGTAGGGTTCCATGGCGACAGATGAAATGGAGGATGCACAAACACAAACATTACAGCACTCTCAACCTCCCCATAGCGTACTCCACCACACATGAAGCACCTCTGCTACAAGGCCACCTCTCTACAGAGACCAGACCCTCAACCTCCCCATAGTGTACTCCACCACACATGAAGAACCTCTCTACTAAGACCACCTCTCTACAGAGACCAGACCCTCAACCTCCCCATAGTGTACTCCACCACACATGAAGCACCTCTGCTACAAGACCACCTCTCTACAGAGACCAGACCCTCAACCTCCCCATAGTGTACTCCACCACACATGAAGCACCTCTGCTACAAGACCACCTCTCTACAGAGACCAGACCCTCAACCTCCCCATAGTGTACTCCACCACACATGAAGCACCTCTGCTACAAGACCACCTCTCTACAGAGACCAGACCCCCAACCTCCCCATAGTGTACTCCACCACACATGAAGCACCTCTCTACTAAGACCACCTCTCTACATAGACCAGTCTGTACACTCGACAGCTTACCAAGCGGAGTAGCAGAGCCTGTTCGCCTTGCTTGCTTTCCGTCAATGCCATCCAGAGTGTACGAGACGAAGTGGGATACTCCGCAAAAGAGCCACACCCACCGAGGGATGGGTGGCCGAACCACGCCCACCGTGTTGTACGTGGTGAGATAGTCAGGGTCGTAGTAGCTGAGCAGGGCAAAGTTGAACATGACCATGAACCAGCCAGTGAAGGTGAGGAGGTTGGGGGCCACCCACCGGGGGACGAACTGAGGGGGGGAGGGGGAGGGGGGCAGTAGGTGAGGGTGGAAGGACGGCAGGGATAGGGGGTGACAGGTAAGGTCAGAAGTGACAATAAGAATAGAAAGGTGGCACAGAAAAAAGGAAGAGAAAGAGAAGTTGGAGAAATGGGCAAACATGTGACAAGGTGTGTGTGTGTGTGTGTGTATGGAGAGGTTAGTGCACAATTGACAATATGCAGAAGTATATTTAGTGCATATAATTATCTGTTGCCATGGTACCATGTATCTCAACAATGACTCTAATCCCAGAGAATGACTTGGAATGCGCGGCATATGACAATCTTGTATGTGTACATACATATGTATGCACACGGAGGGCAGAGTGCACGAAACCTGGAGCTGATCTTGTGCTGAACATATGCAAGTGTATTATATACAAGTGTAAGTGTGTACTTATGGTACGTGTACATGTACGTATGCATGTTTAACAAAATCCACCACAGGTAACTTCAAAACCTCTACGTATACAACATACGTATGCTATAGTAAAGATGTACGTATCTTGCTTCTGCATAACACACACATACATAGAATAACACGTAACCTGACCAATTATGTAGCACTGTCATGTGGTACCCATTGCAGTATTCACATCAGTAATACCTTTTCTCTCTATTCTGCATAAGACCTGCTCCCTCCCTCCTCTGCGCTAGTTGTTAAGTAGTACACAAGAGTGTGCAAGGTATTCTACTCTGAGACTATAAGTGTGTGATGTAATCAACTGGGTTTATGCTGTCAGGAAACGAACACAAGCAAATATTGTAACTTGTACAGTTTGCGATACATGTACACACTTAGGTATGTGTGTATGTACATAAGTAAGTATAAGAGAAGAAAGAAGGGGCAGTCCAGCACCAGCACTGATGCTGGACTGCCTCTAATGGCTTGGGTTTGAAACTATTTGCATTGAGAGCACACATACATACTTACTAGGGTGATTTGCGAGCGAGGCATCGATTGTGAAGAGACATGGACACCTTTGGAGGTATAGTACATGGTCATTAATTAAGTTAAACACTTGATTAAGTTCACAATTAATCCTAACGCAGATGGACAGATACGACTGCTAGTGACTTCCAGTGACAGCACTATCAACAACTCCTGCTGACTTCAGTACCTGTATGTACATACGTAGGAACGCGCGCGCGCGCGCGCACACACACACACACACACACACACACACACACACACACACACACACACACACACACACACACACACACACACACACACACACACACACACACACACACACACACACACACACACACACACACACACACACACACACACACACACACACACACACACACACACACACACACACACACACACACACACACTTAGTACCACGTATGTACAGGGATACTAACTTCCACTGTATGTTTCATGTCAATGTACAGTATACATATACACATACATGTATGTAGTACGTACATAGACCCATTGAGTTCACATATTCTTCTATTATATATGCGAGAGGGAAACTCTACATTCCATTGACCATATAAAGCTGGCTATACAAACTGTGTACACAGCACATAAGGTCCACTACTGTGTAACTTGCTGGCTAATAAAAGACCTTTCTGCAGCACAGCACACTGGAAGGGGCAGCGACCTTCTAGTTAAGGGCAAGAGAGGCAACACGCACACACACACACACTGGGAGCACACACACAGACACAAGACCATACACAAATGCACACACACCATTGTGCCAGGTCTCAATACAGTGAGCCCAAGACACACAGGCAAACAGAAGATGAGCAGTTGTCAAGTACTCACCCCACCCGCACCCACAAGACACAACAGCCTCACGCCACAGCAATTTCCCCACATTCTTCAGTTAACCACAGTTGTAGTGCCCATGGTCATCCGGCATAGCTGACCCAACCACTCCTAACCATGACCATGGCTGTAGCTGCCTCATATGACTATGCACACTTGCTGAACAAGATCACTCACTAGAATGCATTCAACACTGTTGACCAAAGTCCCCGACCTTCCAGAGTGAGATAAAAATACGAGCCCTTCTCTAATCCCCTTACTAACACCATAGGCATACAAACGCCCACTCTATCATTGTAGAACACAACATATCTTGCAAGCTACGTAATCTAAAAATCATTCCTAACAATAGTGAAATACATTAATAGCATTCGCGCGAAATGCTCACAACACGGAAGGGAAAGTGAACGGGTGGAGCTGCGACTTACCTGAACTACAAAGTTCCAGAACGGGTGCATAAGGTACACAGACAAGGGGGATGTGTCGATGCAACGGTACTGCGGCGGGGGGAGGAGGAACGCTGAGGTTGCAGGACTTCACAGGCAGCGATAGTGCAGACACACACAACTAAACTACTAGCATACACTTACTTTATACTTATCAAAGCCACGAAGGCAGTCGTCTGATAAGAAACGGCCTGCATTTCTTCCTCGGTCCACCATTTTGTTTACAAAAGTGACCTTTGTACCAAGCCTGCACCGGAAATCACTTAATTAAACGCATAGTATTTACACTTTTGGGACTAAATGCATTATTGTCGATGTGCTGTTGTTTTGCAGTAACGCTTGCATGCTTCTGGCTAGTTACCAGCTAGCACAAGTGCTCTATAACACATGGGTGGTGAGCATCAATAACCACTGGAGGCGCAGAGTAGTAATGACTGCAGAAGGGTCACCCACCGGTGACTGCAGCCTAGCAATGACTGCAGGCAGAAGGGTCATCGGTGGCTACCTCACTTGCGCAATATCAAGCCAGTTGTTGCTTAGTTAGCATGCTCACAACGGGATTTCTGTAACTTGAAACTTGTACAGCACAGCACTGGGAGCTGAAGGTGATCCCTGAATGTTTACAGCGGCTGTATGCCTGACGAAGCCCATTGGGCGAAACGTTGCATTGAAGTGACAATTGGAAGTGAAGAGCCATTTGTTGGCGTGCTTGATCATCCCAAATAATCATCCTACTATCAACTCCAGCATGCCTAATAAATTTCATGCCAGTTAACTAACTAGCTTTAGCGCTAGTTTCACGGACAGCAGCTGCATGCTGTAGCTGAAGCTAGCTACGCATCAGTGCATGCAGTTGAGTTCAATTATAGCGTTTCGGTTGTACACATCATGTTTGTGTTGTGTTAATTAATGTTTGCGCAATGGCGCACGCAAGAGTGCCAATGTAGCGCATAGTTGTCATAGCAACACCAACATCAAACAAAATACGCAGTTGCTATGGTGCTGGGAATAAAGCCACAATTTGCAGAACAGCAAACACAAAGAAAGCAGATTGAGAGTCTCTCGGTGCAGTGGTGGCCATCTGTTTCTACCCAAGGTATGAAAGGACGATATCGTATAGCTACCGCCCTTATCGCGTATGCCTATGCCTTATGCCTCTTTCTCCTTCCCAACAGCAGAAGTTGTATTCCTCACGATGGGTTGTGGAGCGTCGAAGACAAACGTTGTAGCACCAGAATCTGCAACTATTGAGACGCGTCCCAAGCAAGAACCACCCCATACCATTACAGACAAGGCCCAAGTCGCGTCACCCTCGGAGCCAGTCACGGCGGAGAACAATGCACCCCCCTCTCCCACCCCGTCAGAGAAATCTACGAGTTCCCGCATATCTGTGCGATCCAAGCAGAGCTCAACCCGTCCCGGCAGTGGAAAGGGAAAGTCCTCAATGCGCAAGAGGTTTGATAAGCTGAGGCAAGATGGCGTTGAAATGAAGGACAGCAGTGAAGGACACAGTAGCAAGAGCGAAAGAGGCCCGTCTGCAATATCCGCTGATTCAGGGTACACAGCCGACAGTGAGATTGGACCCTTTGAAGATGACCCACCGCCTGCAGACCGAGAAGAAGAGGAGTCTGCCAATTCCCAAGAGGAGGCTGCGGAGGAGTCCCCGTCCCCTCCCGACCTTACTGTCCAAGGTGTAGCTATCCGCAGCAGAAAGAGCCACTCGGCTACAAGAAGGCACCAAGGGTCACTCCCTCCACTGACCCCCATATCCCTGAATGCTGCAGTGAAATCGTCATCCACGCCCATCCTTGCTACAGACACACCAAGTACACAAGACCAGCTAGAAGAACCACTAACTCAAGGTTTTGGGAGGAGTGTCAGTTTTGCTGATAAGGTTGAGGTGATTTCCCCGCAGATGATCGAGAGACCAGCCTCGCGTGGTGGATTAGCTTTTGATCTTCAGTTCACCCCCGACACTGGCAATGTTAAGCGGACTCCCTCCAGAGTGAAGCAGCTGAATGGGGCTCGAAAGTGCAAGAGTGCAGATGTGCTCAGGAGGGAGCTGGAGGAGAGAATGCAAGCAGCTGAAGACAGAAAGAAGGTGTGTGTGTGTGTGTGTGTGTGTGGCTGTGTGTGGCTGAATACATATATATGTGATTTATTATTACCTGCAATGGTACCGGTACATGTATATGTATTATATATTGAATGACTTAGAAATTGGGGTAAATTTATTATTGTTTCAAGGATGAAATGTACATACATACGTATGTATGTGTTATGTATGTATATATGTAAATTCTTATCAAGCCAATGCTTATAATTATCAGTGCATGTAAACATACGTATACATACATACATATCCGTACATACGTATGTATTCCAACTGATCCCACATGCATGCAGGCAAACGAGCAGATGCTCCTGCAGCGTCTTGCAGCGAGCAAGACCAAGGAGGCTAAGGTCCAGTCCACCCTGAAGGACAACGTGCAGTCACAGAGTGAGAGGACTGAGTCCCTTCTCTCTCGTCGGATGGAGTCCACCCAGGAGAACAGAGAGGCACATCTAAAGGCCCTCAGAGACAGGCTACAAGCCAAGAAGGAGCACAGTGAGAAAGTGAGGCAGACTAAAATGTCTCCTCTTCGACCACCACCTGGTCCAGCCCTGGCCGCTGCATTATAATTTACAAACTGTATCTTGACCGTATGTGTTTGTATGATTGTATGGTGAACTTTATGCACTTGCACACAATGTATATATTGAAGGCACTATAATTATATATAATCTTATAATTATTATCTTCCATTCATGTATATACAATGTCATATGTTTTATGAGCATGCAGGTATAATAATTATAATGAGACTACTTAATCATATACGTACTTGATGTAACACAATTTTGCTGCTAATGTGCACAATTTTTATATTACGTAATTAAGTTTTTACTCAATATTAAATTTCATCTAATTCCGTGGAATGTACATACATACGTATACACACATTAAAGCATTGTGTTACATATGAATGGACATACATACGTACGTACGTATGTATTTGAACAGAAAAATGTACTATACTAGGAATACAAAAAAATATACAATACACGATATTAATTACGTACCTACATAAGTACACGTATGTACGTACATGTGTATATAGTTATCAAATGTACGTATGTAAGAATACACAACCGAGCAGATGTCTACAGACACACATGCAAGCTCTTTGGGATGTATACATTCCCTACGTAGCTGCTCTTTACACCCTAGGCCTAAACATTATATTTATATATAACGTTTTATTGCATCTCCGATCCTTCGCCTGTATCACCCTGGTGGATGCCACGGTTTGCTGCCATCTTCACCAGCAGCTCTTCGATGCGGCTGCTCTTCTCCATCAGCACCTTCACTTCCTTGGAGAGCTGGTCTACCTGAGTCTGCACTTGCTCAATGGGGGACTGTACGGGGAGATGGGGGGGGGGGGGGGGGGAGAGGGGGGTCAGGCTAACCAGGTGGTTTGCTATCAGGTTCAGCTATTCACAGATTGACAACAGTCACAAAATTAATACTTATGTTTCAGTTTTAATTCAAGCACTGAACAGACTATAAGTCACAAGCTGTGAAGCCCCAAGTTTAGCCACCTACCAATTCCTGCTGAGTGTGTTTCCTGATGTTGTCCACCGAGTCCCATCGATCAGCACCCCAAGCATCAGCGAACCTCTTGGAGAGGCCACGTCTGTTGGGGTAAACCACTTTGGTGCGTGTCACAAACAGGCGACGGAGCACAGTGGGAAAGAGCTCCTCGGCCTCGAGAGTCAGGTTAATCTGAAAGGGAGTGGAAATTAATGATGTGATAAGTTGGCATTTTACGCAGGCACAATATAGACATATACGTATACCAGCATGTTATGCATGCATGCATGCATGCACACTCCCATGCACATCCAAACCCATCCATGGACCCCATACTCATACCTGCTGCGACAACCTCTGAATTTGTGCT
>OX465041.1:2066323-2166323 GCA_949841015.1 Aplysina aerophoba
ATTGGACAATTGCCATGGCAACTTTCCTGCACATAGCAGGATACACATCCCATAATTGCTTAACAGCGTCAACATTCAGTTTAACGCCGTAGCATGACCTCGAGCCTCTACCACATCATCACATAACCAATTACAAACCTGCCAGTTTGTAACTTTTCATTACTGATGATGACCCTAGTCCGGGTTGAAAGGTCTAATTCATGGACACTTACCATCTGTCAAAACCCCAGGCTAGTGGAGTCCAAGATATGAGTACTAAGACTAATTGTAGGGTTGAGCCTGTAGCTCTCAGAGACGATTTCCTTGTGCCTACACCTACAACATAACAATGGTAGTAAAAACGTACTTGTGGCCATTCTCCACAGCTATATCCAGGGAGGTGAGCTTGGAGTTGGCATCCTGCGCAGTCACCCTTGCTCCCTTCCCCAGCAGAAGGACTGCAGCAGCGTGGTGGCCGCTTCGGCAGGCGAGGAACAGAGGCGTCAGCTGGAGACAAAAGGTGATGTGAGAAAATTACTTAAGAGGATTACAGTGGAAGTTCTCAATAGAGGACACTCTGATTAAAGGACACATCTCTAATGAGGACAGTGTCTGCAGACCCAACCACATAGAGCTGTGTACAAATCTATCTCTGAATTAGGGACACCTCTCTATACAGGACAGCCAGCTGGGTCCCGACAGTGTCCTCTATAGAGAGGTTCCATTGTATGGAAGGGCACAGCCACTGTATGCGTGAAGCACTGTGGAGCGTGTGTGGTACGGGGTAAGGAGTGATATTGTGTGGTATGGTGTGTTGTGTTGTGGTGTGGTGTGGTGTGGTGCAGCATGTGGTGTGGTATGGTGTGTTGTGTTGTGGTGTGGTGTGGTGCAGCATGTGGTGTGGTGTGGTGTGCTATGGCATGTTTTGGCATGGTAGGGTATAGTACGTATATACGTATGTATGGCATAATTTTATGGTATTGTATGGTATTGTATGGTATTGTATGGTATTGTATGGTATTGTTTGGTATTGTATGGTATTGTATGGTATTGTATGGTATTGTATGGTATTGTATGGTATTGTATGGTATTGTATGGTATTGTATGGTATTGTATTGTATGGTATTGTATGGTATTGTATGGTAGAGGTCAACAGGAGGTGTGGTGTGTGCAGTGAGTGGTCCATTACATTCAGGCATTCTTCCCACAGCCCATACGTAGCTGCACTCACAGAAGACTTGTCCTTGGCCTCCAAAGGTGCATCAGCCTCAAGGAGGAGGGAAATGATGTCAGCGTAGCCTTTGTCTGCTGCCTGGTCAAGTGGAGTCCAGAGACTAGCATTCCTACATACACAGCAGGTGATGACACAATGACAGAATATGACGCAATAGTTACGGACGTCTTTGAATACAGTTATACAGTTATATATGCATGACAGCTTTGAACAGGTCTACTGAGATATTCCACAGTGTGTGTATTAATTACGTACATCCATCCAATTCTGTTGCAATAACTTGTCACAGAAAGTCCACAAAATAATTATGTACAAACTATGTTTATAAGTCTTCACATTCACAAAATGTGCTCACTCACAAATACGCAAGTGCAGGTACGCATATGATGTACCTCATTAAAATGAGTCCATACGTATGTATACATAGGCATTATACAATGACCCACCCACCTTGCCTCCACGTCAGCTCCCTTGTCAATCAGATAGTTCACCACCTCAGTCCTCCCATGGAGGGCTGCCAAGTGGAGGGGGGTGTTGCCACTCTCATCCACATAGGTGAGAGCAGGAGGGTACTTCTGGACCAAGACTTGTACCACACTGAGCATTGTGGCAGAGTGAAGAATATTACGTATGTGGTCTGGAGACAAGTAGCAATGTCTTTCATGTTGCACGTATATATAGATATAAATGTTGTACGTATAGATACAAATTTTAATGTTGCACGTATAAATATAAATTCTAATGCTGTACGAATAGATATAAATTCTAATGCTGTACATTTAAGAAAGGAGCAGAGATGGAACAATACACACAAGTACGTACTGTACATCCGTAGCTATCTTACACATTCATGTACGTATAATTTAACCTTTACTACTGGTCCAGCCTAGTCCCCACACCCTGCTGTCCAGCAGCTTGTTATGCACAACTGCGCACTGCCCCTGTTACTAAGCGTATTCCTGGCACAAAACGGCTCAAGACTGTTTAATGCAGTTTGCCACTTTTGCACACTCACAGTATAGTGTTTGTGAGTGAGTGAATGCCCATGCACAAAGAGTCTGTGCAGCAGATCATCTGACTCACTCCAGGTGTCCATACATGGCTGCCAAGTGAAGGGGGGTCTTGTTCTCGTCATTCCTGAAGTCCAAGCGCTCCACCCTCATCCACTGGGAATGTTTCTCAACAGCTTGCTGCTCACGTGTCATCTGCCTCTGTCGAGCGACAGCATCGGGGAGGTCACCGTCTTTGACCACCAAGGCCTCCGATGTACTAGGCTCTTGAAGCTGCTGATGCTCCACCAGACGGGAAATGATGAACTGCAGTGGAAAGCATAGCATACCCACATATGTATGTACATATAATTACACATATCTTCTATATGCATATGTGCGCACACATACGTATGTATGTATAGTATGATGTGTATACACATAATATGTACATACAGTACATACACACAAGCACACATACATACATACACACACACACACACATACGTATACATACACACATGTACACATACGTACATACATACACACACACACACACACACACATATATACGTATATGTAAACATACACACATGTATACACACAAAATGAGGGAAGCAAGGCTACAAAGGTTGCCACAAACAATTAGACCTTACAGTGGCTCTGGTGTGTTCACTAACAGAATTCATGCTTTAGTGCTGGGCTATGGCCTGGTAATGGTGCAAACTGCTGTGAAAGTGCATACCAAGAAATGACGATGTTTGGTAGTGCTGCTATGTACCTTTACGGCTTGGGCCTTGCCCATACTGGCTGCAATGTGGAGAGGGGTGTTGTGGTGGTAGAGCTCAGTCACAGAGCACAGCTGGATGCCTTCCTCGTGGTCCAAAAGGACCTAGTCAATGGAAAGTACGCATGCATTGAATGAAATAATAACTGCATGACTGTAAGTATACAAAGAAGTAGCCCTGATGAGCACTGCAATAGCCTACACACACACACACACACACACACACACACACACACACACACACACACACACACACACACACACACACACACACACACACACACACACACACACACACACACACATACACACACACACACACACACACACACACACACACACACGCACACACCACACACACACACACACCACACACACACCACATATCCTCACCCTCAGGACGTCCATGTTTCCTTCCTCAGCTGCCCAGTAGACAGCCGACTTGCCATCCTTGTCAGTGACGTTCAGCTCACAACCTCCAATGATGAGAGCTCTCACAGCCTCAGCTCTGTCCCACATGGCCGCCAGGAGGAGGGGGGATGCAGAGTCGTTGTCCGACACCTCCCTGTCACACCCCCTGTATTGAGTAAGAGGAGCACACAATAAATGCAGAGAATGTATTGCTGACAGTGGCACATCAAAATGGACCCATGTATTACATTTACATTGTGCAATTTAGGGCATCTATTGCATAATGTTCTGTTAATCATCATTTGCTTAAATGGTGATGAACGCCAAAACAGGCAGACATACCACTATACATGTTAGGTGCTGAATTATCATACCAAGCATCACGGGAGAGTATTTGATGCAATGGCACACGAAACTTTCCACAGAGGCATCTGTGTATACATTATTCAACTTTTGCAGTGATGAATACCTCATACCGTATATGTACATACATACATTCAACTCTCAGGTATACATACATGCATTCAACTCGCAGGTATACATGCATGCATTCAACTCTCAGGTAGACATGCATGCATTCAACTCTCAGGTATACATGCATGCATTCAACTCTCAGGTATACATGCATGCATTCAACTCTCAGGTATACATGCATGCATTCAACTCTCAGGTATACATGCATGCATTCAACTCTCACAGGTATACACGCATGCATTCAACTCTCAGGTATATATACATGCATGCATTCAACTCTCAGGTATACATGCATGCATTCAACTCTCAGGTATACATGCATGCATTCAAGCATCAGCTCACTTTGAAATGAGGTACTTGATGATGTGCACATGGTTCGCTCTGGCTGCATAATGAAGGGGAGACTGCAGGTTGCAATCTAGGTAATTCAAGCTGCCGGGATCATTTTCCACCAGAATGCGACAGATGTCCAAGTAGCCGTGTCCAGCTGCAATGTGGATGGGAAGCACTTCGTCATTGTTCTGCACACTGGGGTTGGCCCGGGCCACTAGTAGGACCTTCACTGTCTCTAGGTCTCCGCTTTCAACCGCAAGATGCATTGGAGCATTGAATCTACTGTCACGAGCTTCTGCCAATGTTTTGGTGTCTTCATGTTTGCGGCGGCAGAATTCCTTGACAATCTCAAAATAGCCCTCTTTGCATGCAGCATGGATTGGACGCTCCCTGTCTTCATTTTGGGCCAAGATGTCTGCACCGTGATCCAGCAGCACCTTGACGATGGTTAGGTTGCCACAGAGACATGCTTCATGAAGGGGAGTATCGCCATGGTGATCTTTCTTATTAATCAATTGAGGGTGCTTGCCTAAGGAGGAAACAAAATCAGGCAACACACACTCTCTACATCTGGTTGGATGATACGTAATTGGATTATTAATTGGATTAATTAATTGGATTAATTAATTGGATTATTAATTGGATTAATTAATTGCATGTACAGTAAAAAGACAACCAAAGTGACTGCCAAATAGTTTATCCAACTCACTTCTTATCATAACACTGAGAAAATTTAGATTGAATGAAAATCACAAAGTAGGGTGCGCGAACTACGTCTAATTAACTAAAATGTTAGTGCAGACAACAGACAGGATGCTACGAGAACGTAAATGAACAAATTTGAGAATAATTAGGTATGGTAAGATACAAGGTCCATCAGGTCTGACACAGACATATATACGTAAGATCACCACAGATACTTATTTACGAACCTTGCACATAGGCAACCAACTCTTGCACCGCCGGCACATTCCCTCTGGCGCAAGCCATGTGCAGTGGAGTGGCTCCTTGGCTGTCTTGGGCTGCCACGTTGATGGCCTGGCTCCCCATCCTCCCCCCGTCTGCCTGCAGCAGCAACCTGACCAGCTGACGACTGGTGGACTTTGCTTCAGAGGCACCTTCCTGCTCCACATTGACGTCAGTGCTCCGTGGGAGGTGGCGTGCTGCAAAGTGCAGTGGGGTAAGACTCTCCTTGCTGCGAACATTAGGATCTGGAGGCAGGATAGAAGGAGGAAAATGAGTGCATGCTAGCTATATACGTAGTTTAATGCTTGTCAATGATTGACTACAGAAAACCAATGACATGCATTTGGGACGTGTTCTGTGTAAAAATACAACGATGGGTTCACTTCAACAGTTGTAGCTATGGAAACTTACTGATTTCATACTTCTATAATAATGTGTCCTGCTTTATAGCCTGTTTGTCATAAAGTACAGATTGTGGTCTACGTGCAGCTGCAAATTCATATGCTTATTTCATCATTCTTCTCTGCCAGGTCATACAAACTAAGACACCGAGCTCGACAAATCCAAGCCCTATCTTAGGGCTGCAAAGACTATAATTGCAGTTTGTGGATAAAATGCTTCTGCTACTCAAAATCTCCACATGCACTTATAATTGACCTTTCAGTGATGAAGGTGGCTGTATAGTCACCGAAACGGCTGCACTATGAGTCCAAGCGACACACTTTGTAATTATAGGTCCTCAAAGGACCATTGCACAACAGGTACTCGCATTGGGGAGGCTCGATCTTTCCTACTCTCGTATGTGTAAACCTACTGCAATTGGTCTCCAAGAGTTTCCTGGTGATGACAACTCTATTGAACCTCGCTGCATAGTGGAGAGCGGCAAAGCCTTCGTTGTCCAGAGCATTGATCTTGTGGTGCCCCTCCCTCCCTTTCGCATAGCGCTCGAGGAAGGTATTCAGCAAGTCCACTCGGCCATCAAGAGCAACCTACGTACATGGGTAAACATGACATTGTGGATGGGCACTGCAGAATGCACAGCTCACTCAACCAACACTCATAAGACGACAAAATATCCAGTATAATATAATATGAAATGGATATGGTTGAATTACTTTAACGTACTAAATGCTAGTCCAAAGTACTGCAATTAGCCAGTTGCTATATAGCTACATATGTACGATACATTATCTGTATTAGGGCTGTAAAGTCAACTTCAGATTGCTTGTCTGATGAACAAATTGACAAAACAACTGACCAGTCAAATTCACCATGCTCAGTGACGTTCCAATATAGGTAGCTATCAAATCTGAGGCTAAAGAATTTGCATCTTCTAAACAATACAAAATCAAGTATTTTGGCAAATTTGTTGCTACTTGACATTTCAGCAATAGCTATATACTCAACTACTATCCTTTAATTTTGTAAGCCAAAGTATAATTATAAATACATGCGCAGTTGTAGTATTAGCTATAGTACTATGATCTAATGAACTGGAAAAGCTGTATAGCCTGCGATGGTACAATATACGTATGTAATAAGCAAAGCGACATTTGAAAGTGTTTGGTGCTATTTTAGCCCCCCCACCCCACCCATTTTGCGGGAGCTTCTGCCGCCTCTTGCTAGCATGCATTTGGTTTGGCATGTAACAATTACGAAGCCTACAATAGAGTGCAGTAGCTTAAAATTTAAAATTCCTCGTAAATTTCATTCAGTGTGCTATATAAATCTGGCAAAAATAACTATGCATGTAACTCTGCATGTGCCCTATTTAGTACAGTAAAGTAATTAGGGGAAGCCATAGGAGTTACTATCCCAACAGCTACTAGCTATTTCATAGACCTCGGACTATGTGACTATTTGCACTGATGAGGATAAAAATAGCTAGCTAGCTACTACATATTCAAATTCGCCTTAAAAAGCACTCCCCCGTGCTTAGTGGGTGAAGGGTCGACACCAGCTGGTTAGCTACTCCTCCCCTTCCGTACTTCATCCACACTTGCATGCTTTTAGCAGTAGAAGTAGTCGACAGTACGAACCTTCTGCAAGGTCATGTGAGCCGGAATGGCAGGCGAGCGCTGGGTCAGCCCGATGTCCATCGTTATGGAAGACTAAGACACACACTCCTCTAAGTCTCCACGCGGGGACACGCCCAGTGGTAAGAATATACGGAATTCCGTATCTACACGAGTACGTCGATTGCACCTCGAGTAGCCAGACCGCCATTTTGCTCCAGTCACGGTAGGCTAACAGGAGCAAAATGGCGGTCTGGGGCTGTGACGTGGCGCAGGAGCAAAATGGCAGTCTGGGGGGGTTGTGACGAGCTGTGACGTGGGCGACTATAGATTACACCATAGTTCGCACCAGCGGCGGCTGACCAGTCAGTGTAACCTTGAGTGTCTGGGTGTACCAGTCGCGAGAATAGTCAGGCGTAACCGACCCTACTATATAGGAGATGTTGTAGAGGTTCCTTTTTCTTTGAGCTATCTAAGGTGCATCAAATCGAACGCTAATCCACAGGCTTTGCTAAGTGAAGATGGCGGAAGGCCAGCGCCAACATCGTCAACATGCTGACATTGTCTTCTTTGGAGGAGACATACTCACAATGGACGAGTCTAATCCCACCGCGGAGGGGCTCGCTGTACGCCACGGGAAGGTAGTTGCTGTTGGCAATATAGAGCAGGTGTTCAAACACGTGGGCCACAAAACGGAAGTAATCTACCTGAATAAACAGACGCTAATGCCAGGATTCATCGAGGCTCATCAGCACGCGGTGATGCTAGCTTTGAGCCACTTCATGTACATCGACATCAGCGGATACAACTACAGAACTGCAGACGAAGTGCTGAAAGTCATAACTGACCATGTTGAGGCAGCAGAAAATGCCGTGAAGCCAGAAACCTCCTGGTGTGTGTTCATGGGCTGGGACCCTGAAATTGTGCCAAACTTACCAACACTTAATGCAACCTACCTGGACGAAATTTCAAGCACAATACCCATTATGATTGTTGCTCAGAACGGCCATGCTGCGTGGGTCAACCACAAAGCATTTGAAGTTGCAGACAGTCTTCCGCCAGACCAACCAAAGGATGCACAGTTTGTTGTTGATGACAACGGTAAGCGTACTGGTCTGCTCTTGGAGGTGCCAGCTCTTGAGTACATGCTTGGGTACGCACCTCAGCCGAACCCTAAAGACACTCGCCGAGAAATTGACAAGCAGTGGAGGGACTATGCAGAAAGGGGCTTCACAACAGTCACTGAAATCGCATACAGCTCGCCCCCAGGAATGGACTCACTTCTGGAGAAAAAGGCTTTAGAAGAAGACTGTCCTATTCGTTTGGCACTCTACAAGATAGGACAGAAGACGGTCTCTATCAGGAGCACCGAGAAGTTGTGGCTTGCTGGAGCGAAGTACTGGGCAGATGGATCACCACACGCTGGCTCCATGGCCGTGCGAGAGCCTTACCTGAAGAGCGCCATCACTGAAGTTCTTTCATTCCCAGAGCCACCAAACAACTATGGACACCTAAACTGGGGTACTGAGGAGCTGTTTAAAGAGGTCCGTGCTTGCCATGACCAGCAGATGCAGGTGGCCATACATGCCCATGGTGAACGTGCAATTGAGCAGGCTCTAACAGTGTACCAAAGACTTCAACTTTCTGCCAAGGATGATCGTCGCCATCGATTGGAGCACATGGGGCTAGCAACAGAGGCACAGCTTGCTCTATGTGCAAAACTCGGTGTTGCACCTTCCATGTTTGTCTTCCACCTGTACTACTATGCCACGAGCTTCCGTGATTACATCTTGGGAGCAGAGCGGACCAATCGATTTGCCCCCCTTGCACTGGCCACCAAACATGGCTGCCATCTCTCCATTCACCAGGATCATCCCGCCATGGTCGGGCCTCCAACACCTTTTGCCAACATGAAGACTGCAGTTACTCGGACACAGAGAGACAACAGCAAGGTAGTCTATGGGCCAGAGTACCGCATCTCCATTGATGAAGCAGTGAAGGCCTACACGACTGGTCCTGCATGGCAGCTGTTCAAGGAGCAGGAGATTGGTAGCTTGGAAGTTGGCAAGCTGGCAGATCTAGTTGTCCTTTCCGCTAACCCATACAAAGTGCCACCAGAACAGCTGGAAGAGATTCAAGTTGTGGAGACCTTCATTGCAGGGCGTGGCAACGGCATAAGCAAAATGCACACCCTACCCATTCAATGTGTGAAGTGCCTTACCAAGCAAGCTTAAATTGTAATGGTGTAATATCCAGTGATTATTACCCATACAAACCTAATGTATTAATATCTTGCAGTTAGCACCTGTGATTGAGGCTGAGCTAGCATTAATTTTCATTAGTCAGAGTTGGCTCACTAGTTATATTTTTTCTACAAGAGTGTATAAACTGCCTTTGAAGTTTGTGGTTGTCAAAAGGTTCACTTTTAACTACAACTTTTGTTGGACCTAACCTAGAATTATGCATGGCTCTGTATTCAATCACTATCCTCTTTCCTTCATTGATTTTGGCTGTATCTTGAGTGATGCAAGTGTCTAATTGGCAGTGTTTGAAGACGCAACTACTGTCAATCGGTGAAGAAAAATTATATTTTTGGGGGATAGAATACTTTTTAGAGGGTATTTTCCTGCGAAAAATATGTCAGCCAGAGACGCGCGAAGGTATGTCTATGGTCATTCCATTACATGTTAATTTAAATGGCTGCACTTGATTGTTGCGCAGAGAAATGACAAGCTAAGATGCGCAGTGTTGCTGTAGCATGATCATCTTTATCCTACCATTTGTGTACGTGCGTACCCCCAAGGGCAACATCAGTTGACCGCGATGCCTCGTCATTAAGGTGAGTACGCGCATTATTTGTTGTTTGGTCTGCCTCAACTGTCCTGTTGCCTAGGAGAATTAATAAGGAGCTAGTATGGCAGTAGCTATGCGGGAGTCTGTGGGAGGGTTCGTACGGTAGACGCACGTCTCGCCTTCGAGACGGGCCAGAGAGGCGCGTTGTACGTACGTTTAGCGAATTACGCACTTTCGTGGGAGGCGTACGTGTATATACGTACGTAGCTACGTGTACTTGCGTGCGTGGGTGTAGTTGTCATCCAGTCAGGATTCAGTTATGGCGTGGGTAGGTGTGGGGTTTGGGTGGGTGCATTCTATTTAGGGTTTCACAATGTCTTGACTGCGCCAGCGATGTAAACATGAATACGGCATCAGTGCATACGACCTGGTCAGATTACACTAGAGCCATATACCTGCATGCACTTACTGTGTCATTTAATGAGGTGGTCAATTAACGGTTGTGCATGACTGCCGTGTTCCTGCATCAAAAGTAACTATTGTGTAGTACTTTCTCGCAGAAGAATTATTTGAGGCTTTCCCTGAAGCTGAAACTAATTCACACCTGTGTCTGTGTTCACATGGATAAGAAGGTAAGTGTGTGTAACATTATAAAGTCAAATATTTTAGGTGTGTGTGTGTGTGTGTGCGTGTGTGTGTGTGTGTGTGTGTGTGTGTGTGTGTGTGTGTGTGTGTGTGTGTGTGTGTGTGTGTGTGTGTGTGTGTGTGTGTGTGTGTGTGTGTGTGTGTGTGTGTGTGTGTGTGTGTGTGTGTGTGTGTGTGTGTGTGTGTGTGTGTGACACCTGTTGTCGAAACTCTCTTTGCACAGCTGTTTCACACGCATTCTTTGCGGTAACATATATGCCGTGAGACACTGTATTGCAAACTGTGGACTTCTTCAATACTTTTAGCTGCTGAGTAGTTTCGCAAGTGGCAGATTTTGTGAGGATCAAATCAGTTAATCTTGCACTAAATCAGACTAACTGTGGACAAACATATCAATCCGAACCAATCAGAGTAAATGTTACACTTATGAGCAAGGTTTGCTGCTTGAGATGTGTAGAGATCACATGTTATATATTGTGACATTGGATGAAGTGAAGTTATATCAGGCAAACATAGCAAAGACTGAGACCATTGGAGCTCAACTTAATCTCTGTCTCTTGTCACTCACAAACTAATTGGAACAAAATATCAGGTTTATATATATATTATGGTATGTGATTATTGATAGAGAACAACTGACATTATGAGTTGAACGAAGGATAGCTTTATACTCTTGCATACATACATCTGCTGTGGAATTGCTGAAAACTCAATCTCATTGGCTGCAGGGTGCAGGCTATAACCTTTGCACCCAGTTGGTGTTTGTCACTGGCTGCAACCTGTGGTGTGCTTGTGGTGTTTCCTTAGCCACTGGCACAACACTCCACTTGCACACATGGTGGTACCACCCAATAACACTCCACTTGCACACATGGTGGTACCACCCAATAACACTCCACTTGCACGCATGGTGGTACCACCCAATAACACTCCACTTGCACACATGGTGGTACCACCCAATGGAACTTGCATTGGTGGTGTTTTTTCACACACTGGCAAAAGTCTCCACTACCACTCATGCTATGTAGGTACGCATACGTACTTGCATTGCACTGTGGTCCTTTATATATATGCATATAGATATATAGATATATGTGTGTGTGTATTATTGAATGGTGTACAACTTAAATCTTGTACTCTAGAAGAATCGGTGTGATTTAGTATTCTGATGAGGTGAACGTTTTGCCAAACGCAGCAGATGTGTGTCTGTGTTTGGTGTGTAAACAAACTGTACGTATGTCCACCACACAGAGTAGGACTTTGTGTATATTTCACGTGCCAGTTGTGGCACCACTGTTATATTGGATAGTACACCCCCATTCTGGACTAGATTAACTGGAACATGTTTGTGGGTTTGTCCTAGGATGTGTGGTTGCAATGCATGGCTGTGAGAACTACGTTGCTTACCCAGACATGTATACACATGGAATCAGTGTACAATCATTGTAATTGATCTGTTGGCTGCAATGAATGAAGTACATATTTGTTCATTCACATCTATATACGTGCACAATGATGCGCGTCCACATACACGTGCACACACACACACACACACACACACATACACACACACACACACACACACACACACACACACACACACACACACACACACACTTCAGAGTGAAGCAATTACCTCACTGGAGATGCCTACCGTGTCATTTGCACTCTGGTTTTGTTTCCTTACTTTGTCTGCACTCATGGACGTACCGTATGGTCATAAAGTTTGGGCGAGAAAGTAAACAATATTCTACACCCAGTGTTGAGATATGCGTATTATGCCTTGGGTGTGATCGATAGCTTAATTGGCCGAAACAACTTCTAGCACCATAGTGCAACTGACAGTGAATGTTTCTTAAACTGCCTTTTACTTTGGCTCCAACCTCCACACCATCCAGTATAAATCATAAGGTCCTAGGTTACAGTTTGTGTGCGATAGCAGAAACATTGAATACTGTATCTCTAGGTGTTGTTGCTCAACAGAATGACAGAATTGGCCTATTGTGCCCTTAGCTGATGTGGTGTGTGTGCTGACACCTTTAATTGAAACGCATCAACGCTTTTTACAACCTGTGTACATGTTCCCAAATGTTCCTGAATGTAGCTAGCACAAACGTTTACAGCCCCATTGGTGGTGGGTGGGTGGGTGGGTAGGATGTTGTGCATGCATGCATGTTGTGTAATCATCTATTTTAGTTACATGTACATAGGCCATCTCTCAAAGATACACACTCAGAGAAATGTATGTAATTACATTCCCATATATACGCAATGTCATTTATGCACACATACAGTCAACCCTGTATACGTATAACTGCATATGGTTTAAGTTTGCTGCACTGTGCAGATTAATCAAAACTTGACCTGTATGCATGCACATTACTACAGAGGGTTGGTGTATGTAAAGGGTGATAGAAAGTAGAACTGTTCAATTGAAATATCTTGGGAAGCATGTTTGACTGCAGAATGCATATTAACAAGCTCCTTCGAATATCAAAATCACCCTCACTGAGCCATGACCCTGACGGAAGCTAAGACGCTTGTGTATGTAGTTTTATCCTGGTATGATTTGAATATGCAAATGAGTAAATTTGCTGTTGGGCCTTATAAAAACTTTAGGATCAAGTGTGTGTAACATACATATGTATGTACATACAGTGTCTTGACTGTCATATACACTCTAAATGCAAACATGCAAACATAGGAGTCGCCATTTTGAATCAGGGACTTCCTTAACAGATGTAATTACCATGACGTCTAACTATGATACGTAAATGAGGCCGTTTACCTTTTCCCCATTGGGCTTCCACACAGATATGTGTTGGAACGTTACAAAATGATGAAAGGTGTTGGCTTCTCACAACTAACCAGAACACCAAATATGCATATGACTTTCGTGCCATGACAAGCTGTCTCCTGCTGAGGTAGCAGAGAAGGCATTCACTCACTTTCCCTTTCCCACCAGTTTAGCTTCATTCATGGCGTATGTATGTTAGTATAATTATGTATACTTTGATGGTTTCCGAGCTGAGCAAGTGGAGACGAGACTCCTGGCTGTGGTTACAATCGCATTATGCTTGCAACAAATTGTGTGAAGCCATCTTGGCAGAGCACACACCTCAAATGGGGTGATGTGTGACTAGCTGCCAGTGCAGCCTGTCTAAGGCACCCAGACACTTTGTCTAAGCCACTTGCCCTCTGAGCAACAACCATGTAATAACAGCACAGCCCTTGTTTCTCTCTGACATACGACCTTTGGATGGTATTAATGGTGGTGTGTGTGTTCCTTTGCGACCATGTGTGGGTACATTGATATGTATGTAGAGTGTATATAGCTAATGTTGTTCCAGTATTGTGCTTGTACTGACTGTAGCCTTGTACATGTGTACTGTGTGTGCTCAATATGCACAACATCAGGTACTGTGCCATGATATGTTCCTACACATGTGCACACATACACGTACACTCACATGTACACGTACAACATACAGATACATGTACATGTACACACACACACACACACACACACACACACACACACACACACACACACACACACACACACACACACACACACACACACACACACACACACACACACACACACACACACACACATGCACTGCCATTAAACATGTATGCTTGCTTGTATCATTCATTCACCTATGGATGCTATACACTGCAGATCTGCTAACGTACAATTATGCTCACTTGTCTCTACAGCTGGCGGGTGCTTTATTCAGTGTACATATCAGCAACCGCATTGTATGGCTAGCTATTTTTGTACATACATGCCAGCTAACAGGACAGCAGATGGGAGTGACTTGCATATACATAGCTATATGTAAGCTCAGTTATTGTGATGTAATTTTTTGTGTTTGTACTAGTTCATTCATACTTTGCATTTCTTATAGATAACAAAGTGGTATTCAGAACCTCTTAAGTTGTATCTTGTACTGTGTGTTATTCTTGCAATTCAACTTTGTTGCAGCTGGCTTTCCCTATACATCCTTTCTACTTTACTGGCGCTAGGTTGCATAGAAGAATATGCATCTTATATTTAATGTCAGCTATCCTTTGCATGCATTAGTGTACGAGAACCTGTTGTGTGTGACAAACAGAAGAGACCATCTAGCCAAATGGTCCTTGCTTTTTAAGTCAATGTCTTGGTGTACGTGCATCCTCAGGTGTATGTATGTGTCAAATTACCATTTCTGACACATCCTCACATACATACAATGTGAGCTGTGAAGTGATAGGTATGCAGTCATCAATGCAGACAAACTGGCATTTGTCACCTTTTGCAGATAGCTGCAGCAGTACACGCCATTTGCTGAATAACATTACAACTCATGAATCTCTGCCCATGTGCAGTCACCTGGGACTATTAACAGTGCAAGTAATAAGCATAAGTCTCATATTATAACATTTATTACTCCATTATACATGTTGATTTTAATGTTATGCATGCAATTTCATAATCAGGTATATCATACGTATGCATACTCTGTGCTGCTTTGCTAATGTAGCAGTGTCACCTACGGCCTTCTTCTATCTAGACAGCAGTCAAGCAGGCACCGTTGTACTCTATAATCTTGTACAAAACACATGACTTTACAACTAATTAAATATTCATTCCTTATATGTTAATGACCATCAGTAAGTACTAGCTGAGGAGCACACGAATACGTGAGTCAACAATGAACTTTTGCAGGAATTTGACTACGTATATAAGTCTTCTGATAATGCCATTATTGACATGGTGTGATTACTAACTGTGTGAATGTCAATTAAGGCAATGATCCGTTTAGCTTGTAGCTGTGTGGTTGGACACTCTGATCCGGCTACAGAAGACTCGAGCACTGCCTGTCTTTTGCTCCAAGAATTCCCATGCTATGAGCTTCATGGATGGATAATTGTGCAAAGATGTAAAGATATAATTATAATCCTTATATATCTATACACAATCAAGCAATTTGGCTTCCTAATTATTATAATATAATGCCAGAGAACAGACTATAACAGCAGTAAATGGATATTTGTATGTCAACAGTAAATGTGTATAATTTGTTGATGTATAATAATAATAATAATAATACCTAATATGCCTAGTGAAATATTGAGAACTTTAGAGCAGTTTTGTCCAGTGTTCATTGCTACCATGTGGCGAATCATGATGTTGCTGAGTTTACAATAAATTCTACAATAAATAATGCTTGAAGATCTCCCACATTTCCTGCATGCTGGAGTTTTGCCATTACCATACGTATGTGCATACGTTGCAGTTTAGGTCACAGCCACATGGCCACAGTGTGACTGGCTGATGTCGACATTTCAATGTAAATGTTGATATGAAATGCCTATTGTAGCAGTACTATATTATAGCTAATATAAATGTGCACTTTTGTCACCTTCCTGGCACATGATTATTTACGGCCATATGTATTTGGTAAACATAGTTCAAATAACTGTCACCTTGGAGTAGGTGGAACTTGCTGGATGGGCACCTTTGAACTCCAGAGGTCATTTCAGCGGTCGAAATCACATGTGTACTTATGTGTACCTGAGTGGCTAGGTATCTCCTATATACATGTCAAACGTCTCACACACACACTATCCTCCAATTGGGAAGGAAAGACAAATGACTATAGCATGTGTGAAACGTTTGCCAATCAATGAGGCTGTACGTTACTTGGTCTGAGTGGTCACGTCTTCTTATGTAATAGCTAGTAACCGTACGTATGACCATTAACAGGTGATTATAAGCCACGATTTGGGAAAGAATTGCACATGGGTCACAGAATGCACTCTTTGATCTGCTATACAGAACAGGAGAGTATACACGTATTGAGCAATTTATATACCCTCTCTCAGGTTCAAATCCATACTAAATGTATATTTAACAGCTCATGTGGAGGCTATGCAAGTGTGTGGGTGGCCCTCTGTGGGATAACATACATTGTGGTCATGTTATCCCCTCCCTGGCTGTGTACCATTATGTATACCGTACTGAGACAGCTGGCACTGAATGGGGGCGATGGCATTCCCCCGCTATACCACAGATAGATGCAGATTAGAAAGTTTGTGAAGTGGAACAGACTATGCGTGCAGTCAGATTAGTGTCTAGGCGCGGGATGGTCTAGACCAGAAGCTGTGGTATGTGAGCTATGTAGTTTAGTGTTAAGCTGTCTATGCGAGCCAGTTTCATGTGAGAATGTAGGGGCCAGTCCTTAATTGCATAGACCACCTCATTGTACTGCAATCACAACCAGCAGCTACTGGTCTTTTGGAAGATTCAACTCTTGAGATATGTACACTTGGCTAATGTAGCCAATTGCAACTGCAATTGTACTGTAACCTTGATTTATTGGCCATTTTATTGGCTATGTATGTAGTCTTATGAAACTTTACAAAAATGTAGGAGTGTTGTGTGTGTGTCTGTGTGTGCTTGCACACACATGCATTGCTTGCACATCACACATGTGTAATGCATGTAGGGGTGGTATGTGAGGTGTGAGTATGTAATATCAGCCAAGATCTGGCTCCGCACTGTCTAGTTTTTGCATTCGATAGTGTTTATTATTACACTTGTGGAGTCACATCACATTTCTGATAACAGCTTTATTTCACACACACACACACACACACACACACACACACACACACACACACACACACACACACACACACACACACACACACACACACACACACACACACACACACACACACACACACACACACACACACACACACACACACACACACACACACACACACATACTGTCTCATGTAGTGATGGTTGCTTGGTGATTAGGAGGATAGCGTGGTATCCATCCATAACTTGCATTGCTCATTTGCTATACATGTCATTCTGAAAATGCTGAAGTAATTTTCAAGCATGCAAACGCAATTTAGCCCTAAAGATAACTTACTCTTTCGACTTCAGTGACTATAGTCTAGTGTGGTTGCTGGTCTGGTCTGCACATGTATAATGGTGTCTATTGTTAGTCTCTATTCTCTGGTCTATATTGGTTGGGTAGCGACTAAGGCCATTACGGGATTTGAATGGCCTGTTCTTTCTCTGCACGTTAATTGCTAAAGGCTATTGCATTTGTGGTTGTCGTACAATTGCTTGGTGTTTGGAGAATTCAAACAAACACTCCATTACCATTTTCTCACACACTTGCAGCCCTGAAATTATGTTTATACTGTTTGTCAGGATGTGAGTGTCCTCTGATGCCTAATGCTTGAAACTTGAATGTGCATTGATTGTACACAGAGCCATAACAAGAGGGCTCTGCTGGGCATGATATATTCATTCATTGCCTTCAATTCTGATTGCATTCTATCAGGGATACAATCTAGACTGTTACCATCTGTAGACCTTTGAAAAGCAAAGGGCTCAAAAGAAAGGTGATGTCACAAGTCTAACTAAGACACTCTGGCTAAGACAGGCTCTACCAAACTATCACTATACACTACAGGCAGACCCTGCTATGAAGTGGATGTCGACTACTGCCCTTTCCCCCACCCCGGACAATCATTCATGGAGCACAGGCACCCTGCAAAGAAGTAAGAAGGTCGTACTGGTTAGCCGAGAGAGAGGTTAACAGAAGGCGATGCAATAATAGTGTACCATGGCATGGTACCATACTAATGTCTTATTTGATTGCGTTTTAAAATTGGAACGGCCAAATGCAATTTATACGTTCCATAAACCATACAAATTAATAGACTTACTCATTTATACGCATTAGACGACGTGTCCGAACTTGACGACGCATAAACATTTTGTCTATAAATAGGGTGCCATAATCGGAGACTCAAGGTCGTAAGTGAGAGTTCAAGCCATGGCAGTCGTGACGATGAGCGATCCGGCGGCTGCCGAATGTCCCGTGGTGTCCGGACAAGACTGCTACAGGAGCCCCTACTCCCCAGAAGGTTACAACGAGTGTGGCAGCACCTGGAACACGTACAGCTCGGTTAGTGCGCATGCACGCATAATTTCGAGCTCTGCCGAGTGCACGGCTTAGTGTCTTCCGCGTTCGGCTTCAAAATTAATCTGCTGTCCTTGCAGGAGTTCAGCGGACCGTACGCCGACTTTCCGCTCCCTGCTTCGGATGAAGAGCACCTCGTTCCAAACTCAGCGGGTTGGACGCCTTGGCCACCGTCGTCAGAGTATCCGCACGTCCCCAGCGGCTACGCCTGCAGCCCAGCTGCGCAACCGTTCGTCTTCAGCCCCGCAACTACCTCAGAAACGGCCCAACAGCCTTTAGACGCTGCAGTAAGCTCTGGAGTTGCGCCAGTTTATTGCTTCCCTCCGATGCATCAAGGGCCTTTCCTCCCGCACTTCGGATTTTGTGGAAGCGGCAGCGGACCAAGTGACGAAGCCCTGCCTCCGCCGCACACGTCGGCGGACGTTAGCCACATGGAGACAACCGTCCCCCTGGAAATGACCCGTTCCTTAATGACTGCAAGCGTCGCATTGCAGTCAGCCTACGCCTCAGCAGCCGAGATGAATGGGTAAGCGATAGTATAAATTGTCTTAATAATCATGCCTATTTCGCTGTATTCAATAATTATATTCTGCTTCCGGACTGTATTATATAGTGTACAATTGTCATATTCGACTGTATGATGATGTCTCCCTCTTCTATTCCCGCTGTCCATGGCAGGTACCCAAGCCCGGTGTATATCCCATCCGGCTCCAGTGGATTCCTGCCAAACGGGGCGACTGACACCTTGCCACGTCCCGGGAGCCAATCTCCTGAGGCCCGCATATCCTTTGACAGCCCCAAGTTCAAGTTGACGCAGGAGAGGGCATTGCCCCTTGTCCGCTGGTATGAAGAGCACAAGGACCACCCGTACCCCAGTCGCCAGGAGAAGCTGCATCTCTGCCAAACCACACAACTTACGTACACTCAGGTGGGTTAATGCAACCCCTGGTGTGTATATATATGTACGTGTACATTTTTGCATGTGTTTAACAGTACCACCAAGGAGGTATGTGGAGAGCTATAATTATGTAGTTATGTAGACACACTATATATGTATACACTTGTACAGGTGTATGATTTGGCAAAATGTACCTGCCCTGTATGTGGATCGCATGCTAGATCTCTGAGCAATATATATAATAGGTAAAGTGTTGTGCAAGAAGGTGGTATCTTCTTGCATCATTGTTCTGAACCAAGGGAATTTATTGGCTAGTCCCAAACTATGTCCCCCCCCATTCATTGTATTGCAAAATAAATAGTTCATTGACAGGGACTTTCATTTAATGATTGTTGGTATGTATGTATATAACGTATATATGTATTGGACAGTTGTTTGCAACAGTCCAATGTCATTGCGAAGATCTAACAAATGGGGCTACAATTGCAATGGTGGATTCCATAAGAACAATCTGCAGTCCAATATTACTTACATGACGGATCATAACAATACTTGTGCATTATTGTGCAATGACAGTATGGTCATGAAACCCACAATCAATGTACATTCGAGTACTCTACTTTATTCAGTAGGTGCCAGTATTGGTCTGTATTTTACAATAATATTTATGTAGATAACATAATGGCCTCTTGTCATTTAAGGAAAGGGCGTTACCATTCGCAAAGTATCAGTCACATTATATGCACTGTTGTGCAACATCTGAAGTCATCCATTTTGTCCACATTACTACGTATTCTTATGTCATTGTAACATGTTCACTACATCAGCTATGCTTGTGTGTGTGTGCAGGTGTCAACGTGGTTTGCAAATGCAAGGAGACGCAATAAGAAGAGAGAGCTTGGACAGGGTAGTACATCCAGTGACGAAGGCGAGATGTGAATACGTGACTAGAAAGTCGGGGTGTTTCTGGTGGACATGTATTGCCTGTACTGGACGCAAGCATTGGTGTGGCTGCTATCTATCATGTTTATAAATTATTGGATCACAAAATGCAAAGGACCGACTCTAGAGCTTTGTACAATCTGTTATCGGTTTCATAATTTTTGCTTGTATTTTCTTATGATGTAATAGAAGTTGCAGTGCAACTGTAATCTGTACTAATGTGTTGTTTGTGTGTCTTCACTTTGATTCGCTTCATGTTCAGATTATAGGCATGCATTAGCTAATTGTTTTTGTAGTGTGATACTATTAATATGGTGACATTAAATATCTGCTATACTGTGATACATATAATACTAACTATTTATAGTCGGCAGAAAAGAGATGCATGGATAACGTGCTACATATATAATAATATATATAATTATATTCATGCAGAATATTACCACTTCTGCATTAATCATGCACACGACCATGTCGAACAACCTCCACGTGAAGAGACAATATATATTCTGCAGTCTGTACTGGCATCAACTATAATTATATAATATTATTATATAGCAGACCTTCACATTCTAATTCCCATTCCACTGATGAAGGCAACAGTAACTATAGGTTGCCGATACGTCTAGCTATCATTGGTGGCTATAATATATAGTGTTTACAAACATCATTGCTATTGCTATTAATTGCTATCGCTCAGTACTGTATGTATGTTGTTGCCTCAAAATTCTACTAAGCAGAGCCAATTAAAGCATTCCACATGGAAGATGTGCTCAGTCACCACGCATTTCAGTTTTAAACCACTCTTTCTTGAGGTCCGTCTTATATAACAATCTTGTCTCTCCTTCATCCAGCTGCAGGGTGGCAGCCCAGGGCCAGTTGCTTCTTCAGGAGTGCTTTGAGCTCCTCTTCCACAGAACTTAAGGGTGGAAGTTGAAAGTGTCAGCAGTGCACACTGATTATCTGTCAGCTAGGTGGGTGCATATCCTGTGCAATCTCTCACTCTCTCTCCCTGTGTGCTTGTGTGATTCGCAGGCATGTTTGTGTGTGTGTGTGTGTGTGTGTGCTGTGCTTGTGTGTGTGGTGTGCTTGTGTGTCTGTGCGTGCTTGTGTGTGTATGTGTGTGCTTTGTGTGTGGCATGTGGGTGGGTGTGGTGGAGGTGCACGTGCATTTTATGTGTTTGTGTGGGTGGGTGTGCATGTTTGTGCCCGCCTGAGTAGGTGTAGTATCATTGTGTGTGCGTGATTGTCCACTATGGTAAACAAACACAGTTAGCAAGGTGGCATATATCTGACCTGCAAATGGTGACAAGCAGAATATTATTATAATATGTCTGCACTGTGGATACGATTCAGCATAGTGGCACAGCGTGATAGGGAATAAATCACTACAATTAAAAGAGGCGAATGGATCACTGGCTACATAAATATACAATAATGTGTCATGCCAAAGTAACTAAGACTGTGGAAAACGTACGGACGTCTGTGTGTGGTGGGAGGTGGGTGGGTGCACACACTGTGGGGTAGCTTAGCAATTTGAGTTGTGCTCATTGAATACTATAAGGAGTACATAGTGACGATGTACCCAGACCCAACATCATCTGCAAAAATAAGGAGGCCGCGCGCCTTATAAAATGGTGGCTGGAAGTGGCTGGTGGGTACAATATTAGAACGTATAATTATGCCATATGCATAGGGTGTTTACCAGACGTTCAGCAGTAACAGTTTGGCAGACAGAGTGCAACAGTTTTATAGGGGCATGTATGCGGCAATCAAGGCCCATTCTTTGCCTTGTAAATTGATCCATTTTGGGATGCTTATCCCATCGACTTGAAATAGGCAATCAAATGTCACACATAAGCTGTAGGGGCTTCAATCTGACTGAATTTCAATGTGTTTGTAGCCCAGCTTTGAGCCTGTTTATATATATGGTTGCAATTGCAGGCACCTGAATGGCATAGCATTACTCAGTGAAGTATACCTATATAGGTAAATAAATCCATGCACTAGTAGATAACCTAGATCGCCATAACTTTATTAGGCACATGTATGGTGTAGCACTCAAATTCTAACACTGGCACATTACTACACTTCACTGCCTTTGCTCATGAATGGCTACCTGACAGTTGATACAGCAGTGTGGGATAGGCAGCCGTTAATGCAACACCCCCCCAAATACATACTGCGGTCACCAATCGCCCCCAACATGTCTCACTGTGGCTGTCTCTTAAGAGACAGTGGGTGGATCATAATTGGATTCATGACCACTCAACGTTGAAGCGTGGGGGGTGGGAAAGTGCAGTAACTGTCACACCACTTCAGCCCCCACATTTGTTTAGCCACACACAGTATGCATGCTCCACTGACACACACTCTGTAACTGTATACACTAGTTGTACAAACATTTGGAGGCAAGAATGTGCTGTTATATATAATTTAATTATACTATTCCCTTAGCTCATTGAGCATGCCTTGTGACATGTTCACACAATAAAGGTAATATATTAACATTTTACACTGCAAATATTGTGACTTTTTACAGAATGCGTTTCAGCATTGGAATCATAAGCTAAGCATTTTGTCAAAACACTATAATATAGCCAATAGTAACACAGAACTGATGATGGTGCTCAAGGCTAGCAAGGGGCCATGACAGTGGTCCAATGACGGCCATTCCATGTCAGTGCTCCTCTGGAAGGATGAAGCCAAACTATAGCAAAGCGAACCCATAGAAGCCTATTGTCCACTGCTATTGCTACGTATGCTATTGCTGTGCACACAAGCTCGTATACTTCTTTACTTTATCTGTAAAACCAAAATGGTGGACAGTCGTTTTCTGGTTTTTCGTAGCATGCTGAAGCATATTTGCGCACGTCGCCCCCCGAGGACACTCTACGGTAGTAGGTTTCAAAATGCTGTGGAGGTATAATTATAATGATAGATGGGCCAAGCAATTCTATAGCACATAAATCTATACAATTATATAATATATAATTTGTATTATACACATACCTATATAATTTTATACTTTGACTGTACGCATCACACATGTACATGCTCCCTGTGCTTGTATATTCATCGTATGCAACCTGTCTGATATGAAAGCATAATATGTAATTATATATATATAATATGGTATAACATATATTTGGTATAAAATATATGGTATATAAAGATAGTCATAACAATCATTTTTACAGCTGCAAAGAAAATAGTGAGCTCAAATACTATATTAATGCAGCACGTGCAAATCATGTGGCTCATGGCAGCATTATATTTGTGACAATGTACAGCCTGACGAGATTATGAAAAGGCAGGTATTATTTTTATGTTTGACCATAAAATATGTACATAATGATCTGGCAAGGTATTGAGCTTATAGCACAGCATTAACTTCACTGGGTTACAGAATGTTTCAGTCCGTGGACCTTCTTCAGCTGTAATGGCATTTACAGCTGAAGAAGACCCACGAACTGAAACGTTCTGTAACCCAGTGATCGAAGTTAATGCCTTGCTATAAGCTCTATACCTTGCCAGACCATCATCGGCACACAGCAATGAACCTGTACGAAATCATGTATAAATAAGTTCACAAGCAGCACTACTACTGCCCGGCCCTGTAGCTCTGTGATGTATGCCTTCAAAGAAATAGTGGACAACACAGCATTTACAGACCCTTATACGTATAGCCACCAACTGTAGAATTATGGAAGTAATTACACACTACAAGACGTCGCTGTAAAATGGCACACACACACACACACCTGTCCCAAAAGAAGCTAGGTTTAATAGATCAGAGTAATAGTATTGTCTTTGTAATCACACGCCTAACGTGAAGATGGACGAAGCATGCATACACAGTATGTATGTATAGGTATATGTACGTAGCTAGCTCCCCCATGTTTGAGGTGACACTGTTGTAATGTTTTTGTACAGCTCTGAGCCTTGACATGTATTAGCATGTACGGTAATGAATTGAATATGCAGTGTGTGTGCGTATGCAAAACCTATATATACAGCTGCTGTAGTGGGGTCTGTGCCGACACCACCCCCGCACTATATATCGGTATATATATCTTAATATAATAACGCACAGTTGCACTTACACTGCACTCTGTACCTATACACATGCAGATGCATACGTACGTACGTACATACATCAGTGATTATTAAAGTGACTGAAACATGAGAAGGATTGGAGGATGCTCAGCTGGCAAGTTATCACTTAAGGCTTTTACATAAAATCTACTTTACTGCGTAGGTTGCTTGGACATGGCTGTACTGTACGTATGGGATGGTCATTAGTTGGTTAGGGGTCAATTACGTGGTTTCTGCACAAAAGTGATTATGTGTGTAGCAGTGCGTTTAATTAACAAGAATGAGATTGTTGCTCTGTCACTAATTACCGCATAAACAATGTAACATCTCTTTATTAAATCTGAAAGATGAATAAGAAAGGTTAAGGCGTTAAAAGAGTGTTTGTCTAATAGAATTAAATGAAGATAGGTGTGCCAATATATTTAATTGATTTGAACCTACTCCCTGGAGCCTGCATGCAATCAACTGTGCCAACAGCTAGGGGCTAATGGGTGGTTATAGGGTGTCATAATTTGCTTATTCTGCATATCTCAGTCATTTTGCATTATTGTTTGTAATCATCGGAGCTATCATAAGTAGTGGAAGGTTCTCAAGCCACCACAGAAGGTTCATAAGGAGGCATAAAGGCAAGTAATCTACCTCCACACTCTAGAAGTTCACACGCACATGCACACACGCACGCATGCACACACGGACACACGCACGCATGCACGGACACGCACACACGCCTTATCTCCACATCTGCATGCCCCCCCCCCCTCCCCCCCAGTGCAGTGGGGTACTTATCCATGGGTTTACAAGACCCATGAGATTAGGGAGGTGGGGTACGGCTTTGAGTGACTGCATGCACAGAATAGCCACAAGATTCCCCACATTTAGATCTAGACTTGGTAATTTCTAGGTAGCTAGCATGTGCTGCACAATCACACCTGAGAGAAAAATAACACAAGTCCTTAATCCCCCCAGTAGTCTATGGCTCACAATTATGCATTGCTAGACTTGTAACCAAGCAGCTGTAATTTCAGCCTGCGGTATGCCAGACCTGTTGGCTGAAGACCTGTCACCCTTCTGGCCTACTCACTCAGCTTCTGCACCAACTGGGACACATAGACATTATGACATATTAATGCTCTCGTCCTCTGCCTTCATACTGGTCAGTCTGAATTCTGTCGACCAGTTCTTGCGCAATTATGGATTCTAGCAAATGGATGCATATATCTGACGATTGCAAAAGACGGCACTCCCTCAGGCTCACCCCACAATGCTTTGCATTCACATGCTTACCCACCTCCACTTCATTAGCAAATTTGCAACACGAAGGTACTTGTGCATGTAATTTGATAAATGCCCCAGAGACCTACAAAAGGCATGTAAACATACTAACACGTGCATGCAGCCAGCCATTCCGGCTCCATGCCTCTCCCACACAGGCAGCATTGAGTTATTGTTTTGTTAGCAATTGCAATAGACCACAGACACCTAGGAGACACAAATGCACTTTGCTTGCTGTACGTGTGGAACCTGCAACATTAAGTACGGACTTGAGTAGCTGCTCCAATTACATATGTATGAGTTACAAATGTATGACCAGCATTGGCCTGGTGGCAATTGCAAAATGTGGACCTTGAGTATCTCATGCACAATAATGACAGACGACGTAATCCGCGAACCAATGGTCTTTAAATGTTGTAACTAGCTAGCTATACCAGAGGTTGATATACTGTTTCCTGTGATGGTTTGCCTTGCCTCAAACTGGCTCCATTCAAGCACCCAAGGTGCCACGTGATGGGAGGCTAGCTACATTCAAGACAGGTGGACATAGCTAGCTAGTGTGAATCTACATGCATGCAATCAGTTCATCAGAATCATTAGCTGTTTCTTACAGTACATGTGTAACACCTGATGCCGGTCTGTGTCCCAACTTTCTGCTGTGAGGCTCAGCTAAGCAGAATATATACACTCCATTAGATCGGCTATAGTCATTGGGTTCACCATTTTCAGAATCTCTGTCTGGAAGCATGCACTGTCCCAGCATCGTAATCACCAGATACACTATTGTGGAAGCTCCATTGTAGAAACGCTGTCACATGAACGTGGTCGACGGAGCGCCCTAGCAGTGGAAGCTCGCTGAATGCGGGCTGTCCCTGCTAGTATATAATAGCAATAACTGGAGCACTTGTATGGACCTTAAATTTCGTGGGACCTGTAACCTGTATGATTTTCACAGATACGCAGCCACACGCAAAGTTTAGCACCGCAAGAATTGTAAAAGTGCTGGGTGACTGACTCTCTGAAATCGTATGCATCTAAATCGATCCTTCACGCGTTTTAACAGTGCCGATACACCTAATTATTGGTGCTCTGAATGACAACAAGCATTTAATTTGCCAGATGTGAGAGGCTCCCCCAGACCATGAAGTGGTAAGAATGAAAAGAACGGTGGATCGTCTACACTATACGCATACGTGGTGCAGAGTATCTATGAAAGAACCAAACAATGAGGGTCACTTACTACAGGGCGCGCAGAATGGCTTGATCCGGGATCATTGACTGTGCTACTCTCCCCCTCCACGCTGCCTTCGACAGGAATCTCCTTTTAATACAGGAGTATAACGTGTATATGGAATATAAAAAGTATATAGAGTGGACTCGTGGCCAGATAAGAATTGAGTGCTTTATTGGTCATAATCCCTAGAGTGCTTTATCGGCTGTGCTGTAAGTTCCATAAAGCACTGTACAGCAAAAATTACAATTCTATTCAGCAGTGCAAGACAAGAAATTACAGTTTAGTTTGCAGAGGGTCTAGATCAAACTCTTGGCTTTAGCTGTGATGACAGGTGATCATGGCCTGGATATTTGTAAGCATGGCGCCTTGTGGGTGATCAATCCGGCAAGCAGCTTGTGCATCTATTTATATTCATAAACATCTATAAGCAGTGTGACTCACTGTTATATACAGTATATTATGCATTTCAGTGTTCTCACACAAGCTCAGTGCTGTGGAAACACTATAGTCAATGGTCACACAATTCCAATTGACAATAACAAATGTTTTATATGTAATATTTGTGCATGATTGTTGAGTGTAATTGTAAATTTGCATGAGTTATTCAAAATGAGCCTGCAGCTATAATATATGTCAGCTTTCTAGGAACATAGTGGACGACGCAGTACTTGCAGACACGTCTCCACCACCTATATATTTGTGTATAGACTATATTTATATATTAATTTTTTATGAATCAAGTCATAATACACTGCAAGGTATTGCTGAAAAAATGACGTCACACACCTGTCTCAAAAGAAGCTAGGTTTAATTAACAGTATAAAATAGTATTGTATATGTCTAACACAAAGACAGATCAGCATGTCCTTATATATATAGCTAGCTCCCCATATGTTTCAACAGACACATTTCAATATTTTACAGCTCTGAGCAGAGGAATGTGTTATAATTATTTTAAAGCATTATGCGGTAATGAATATAATATGCAATGTATGTGTAATTATATGTACGTTTGCAAGAACTATAATAATGTGGTGGATTCTGTACTGAAACCACCACTCCATTCTGCATAATCTATTATATATAAATGCACCACAATCTCACAACCACCAGTTGTTTCTGGTATACACTGAACATAATGTGAGGCTTAGACCATGTCTCAGCCAATTTCTTTCCTTAGCAATGCTAGTATATAGATTGATGTCCTTGTGGAATTGTGAGTCACAGTTTCTTCACCTACTCCTCACTTCCTTCTTGACTGTATACAGACCTCACTGTGCCAGCCATGTGTCTGCGTACATATGCATGCCTAGCTATGTGTGCATGAGTGTGTGCACATGTGTAGCACAGTTGTAGTAGGCATGATATTTGTATTTCACCTTCAACAACACAACATGAGGGAAATTTGAATGAATATGTTTATTTAGATTGCATGCAATACCACTGTATAATACAAGCAGCCTTGGATGCTTGTTGTATAATTATAAATAATCATTGCAGATAACCTGCAGTATAACAATTATGGGTATGTACACACAGTCCAGGTCAGTAGCAAGGTCCATAGTTAAATAGCTGATGAGCTAATATGCCATGCACGGGAATTGTTTAGATATGGATCAGCCTACAATACTAGAATGCTATGAATTATTGTGAAGTATATTGAGTGTGTACTAGGTGAGCCTTTCTGTATTCTGTAAGTATTGCTCATATGTCACCAAAAGTGACTATTTAAAGCACACAGGCAGCTCTGCAGGTCATTTGCCTACAAACAACACACTACCAGTATATGCATGCCATGGAACACTTAGAAGAATAAAAATGTATATCAGAGAGTGAAATAGGATTACTTGTTGAAATCTGAGATGAGATATTATACAGAAGGTGCACAAGTAAAATGAGTGCACCGAGGACTCACTAAAGGTCCACTGGAAACTATAAGAATCCTGGACAGATAATTTCAATAATAAGTAAATTGTGCATTATTAGCAATAAATTATACAAGCTATATAATTTTATAAGTCTGGTATATATAATATATATAACTGCTGATGCTAGCATTACTATATATGTACGTGCATACGTATACGTATACCATATGGGCTATATACCTCCAGCAATACTGCACATTGAAGGATATACATAATTATATTATGCTGGCACTCGTTAATCCCCACTCGTTCAATATATGTAAGTACATGCAGCTATATATATACAATCACTCAATCAATCAATCAATGACTTTATCCTTCTCACCTAGAAGACAGATTCTAACACATCTGTAGCACCAGCATGTATATCAGCGTGGCTGAAACTCAGACTGAAATGTAAGTTACAATCACGCATAGTCACTATATAGCACAGTCATGATAGCCAAAAACTTGCTGTAAATATCCATGCAAGATATCGAAGCAAATGCAAAATGTCAAACTTACTGCAAAGACCATTGCTAGAGCTTACTATTAAGCTTTACTATCACTCTGATTGGTAGGCTGAGATCAAATAAACGTCCCACAAGCTATCGATCGCCTTACACACTCGCGTTGTGTACCGTCTGAAGTGCCGGTAGTCTTTGCTTGTAATTACATTCATGACAGTTATAGGCCTATGTCATCAGTCTTTAATTAACTAATTGCATGTATATAACTGCAGTATATATACATTGCCCGTCTTTCCCCACCGTCTGTTAGGTGGACATCTGTCACATGTGCATGCTAGGTCGTTCTTTAGCAGACAGCATTATTCTGTCGTCTAACGTTATACCAAGCTGCTTTTCCTGTGTTGGAGTGTACCACATACCATCAGTGCTTTTGAGTCCTGTTCGTTGACCTAATCTCCTACACCAACCCCCCCCCCCAGTCCTTGTAATTTGTACCAACACCTTGTATCATTACATTCATTGCATTCTTGATGCTGTGCGTAATTCCCTCCTCAATACCATATATCCCCCCCCCCCCCCCCCCCCCCCCCGGCCCCTCATATGTAAGGAAACACAAAGGTGGCATGCAAAACATCTTCACCTGCGGTTACCTCTGCTCCCTCTTTTACATCCATCCATGCAGTTGAGGTGAAACCATCCCAAACAGACCACCCCATCTTTCCCTAGCTCCTCAACCTCAACCTTCACTTGACAAAGCATCAAATGCTGTCATCCTCCACCCGGGCCACTTAATTCTTCCTTGCGTTTTCATTTCTTCATTTTACCAATACATACAGAATGTGCACAGGATGGACTGTCAATAGTTACAATATACCATACTCTAAAGGAGAGCTATATTGTAAGAGATCTCAACAGAGAATGGAGAAGCAAGTGCCGGGTATATACATCCACAACGTACCATCTAGTTCCATATATGTAGAGGAGCAATGTTAATTAGGTGTGGCACTTCGAATTCATGCTGGAGCAAGTGATAAAATGTGCACAACAAGCCGATAAGTATACGTGTAAGTCTGCCGCTGCATGTGTGCAGGGTATGCACACCTGACTGCACCGACTTTGAAACATGAGCATGGCTGGGGAAAGTACTACCTATCACCTTAAACATATATAACATACCATCAAGATAAGAGATTAGAGATAATGCAATCAGGTATATATCCCCACGCATATAACACCATGCTTTCTAAATGATCATGATCGTGATGCAGGTCATGGACAGGGGGGGCATCTATGATTGGGTACAAGGTACACACATTACTCAGCTTCCATTGGCTAGACTGGATTGCAGTGTGGCCTAGGACAGCCCTACAACGTCCACGAAGAATGAGCAATTTGGCTGCAGGCTGATTTGGACCCCTCAAGAGCATTGTGCTACCTAGGGTCTGAAATTCTCTCCTCGGTTTTTATTGTGAATACACAACACATTTGGGCTAATACTCGTGGTAGAACTCATGCTGTCAGCACTATTGTCTTCAGAAGCTGTCATTTCAACTCTTCATACGTAGCTGCACAGCCATCGCTATTACAGAAATATGGAACAGATTATTAACACATTGTCATGCCAGAGCATGATGTGTTGCTGCTATATTTCAGAAACATTTTGTTAAGAGTGATGATATGCGGTTGCACACCCTTTACTCTCATCAACTTATAATGTGCATTCACTGATTGTGCATGTCAGGCCTCGTTACTATATAAAGACATATTAGTATGCTCACACATACTACACAACAATCCATACAGTATAAGGTCGGGCTATGTGCACCTTAAACAGTTCACAGTGCAGGCTGCCCACCATCACTCAATGCCTACACAGCTGCATGTCACATCCATACTTTATATTTACTGTATGCTGGGCATGTATATAGTACAAACGAGTATGTGTGTGATTTAGCACGTAGGTGGCACCATCAATTCACAATTCCCCACCCAGTAGGGTTCAACTATTATAACACTCCCTATCAGATGATGCAATCACACACACAGCCGGGGTCAACAAACACCCCCCCTCCCACACACACACAGTCAACCCCCCACTAAGCAGGGTCAGCCCTGTGCTTACCCTTTGGGGTTGATGGGCTGACAAAGGCATGTACATCAACATTCCTCACTCTCCTAGTATGATAATAATAATATTATATAGTAAGAATGCAATATAATAATATAATAGAACACATGATTGTGAAAATGAATTTGAGATGGAAATATAAGGAAGGCGGAAGGTCAGACACTCAGTGAACCAGGGATAGGCAACAAGTCTCAGTCTCATTGTTTGAGAGCAGACAAGTGAACAACACTACAATATTATGCTTCCCCCAACCATCAAGTTTTTTGTAGCCCTCGCCTGCTTCACTGCTGTACACTTTACAACAGAAGCAGCTGGTAGCTGCCCTGCCACTGCAGCATCTTGCATCTCTGGACTGCCTGGAAGGGATGGCAAAGATGGGCAGGCAGGCCGTGACGGTCGTGATGGTCCTCCTGGTCCACCTGGCGCCCTCGGACCCAAAGGCGAGTACGGACAGAATGGGTTAAAAGGAGAGCAGGGACCAGTAGGTCCTCAAGGAGCAGCTGGACCAACTGGTCTAACCGGTAAGAACGGAACAGACGGAGAGCAGGGACCAGTCGGCCCACAGGGACCAGTTGGACCAGTCGGACCGCAGGGATCGGTTGGACCAGTCGGCCCACAGGGACCAGTTGGACCAGTCGGCCCAAAGGGAATAGCAGGGATGGACGGATCTGATGGAGAGCCTGGAGCCGTCGGCCCACAGGGACCAGTTGGACCACAGGGACCAGTCGGACCACAAGGACCAGATGGCGTAATATCTAATGCTGTGATTGATCAACTGAGAGAAGATATTCTGGAGGAGGTTAGAATACGGCTGGTCTGCATAGCAAACTCCCAAAACAACCCTGCCATCTCTTGCAAAGAAATATATGATTGTGACCCTTCTGCTCCATCTGGGTACTACTGGATCAACACTACCTCAGGATCATTGCAGGTATACTGCCAGATGGACACCAACAATTGTGGCAACGTCACTGGAGCATGGATGAGAATTGCATATATTGATATGACAAATGAAAACAATACCTGTCCTGAAGACATGACCTACACTGTTGCAAACTATACACGTATGTGCAGCCGCTCGTATGGAGGCAATTATGGATGCTCCTCGCACAACTTTCCAACACACGGGCTACCCTTCACTAAGGTCTGTGGAAGAGCTCGTGGATACCAGCAGCCAGTCTCACCTGCATTCTACAACTATCAGCTGGGCCAGAACACCCTGGACCGTCCCTACGTTTCAGGTCTGTCTGTGACCTACGGCAGTCCTCGAAAGCACATCTGGACCTTTGCAGTGGGCAATTCAAAGGACAACAGCAACCCTTGCTGCAGCTGCCCCTGTGCGGCCCCAAATCCTGATGGTGACGCACCTACATTTGTGGGAGAGAATTATTTTTGTGAATCTGGAAGTGGTGGACAACGCGTAGATGGTTGGTACCTTGATGACCCTCTGTGGGACTCACAGGGGTGCGCAAGTGGGAGCGCTTGTTGTGATCGCGGTGGTCCGTGGTTCACTACCGCACTGGGCCAGGAAGCAAGCGACGATATTGAAATGAGAATGTGCCACCATAATCATATTGGATACGAAGACATCGGAGTGGATCAACTTGAGATATTCATCCATTGAGAGTTGAACTACACGTCACATTGCTGTGAGGTGCAGTAACAGAAATAGTATATAGCAGTGTTGTAGTGTGCTGACATTCACATACGTATGTATCCAGCATCAAGTCATTAACAGTGACACCATATCCAAACATTCCAGTATACGCAGTCTGTAGTGAACTCATATAATTATAATAACATACATAGCTGTATATAACTCATATAATACATACGGTACTTGATACGGATAACTTACATTTTTCCGAGGAATTCCTCGATTTTCCGGTGCAGACGGACGCGGATATCCACGCGGACGTGCTCGGATTTTCCGCACGATTCCGCTGTGGTTTTCCGCAAGATTCCGCGCGGAAGAATCTAGGCAGGAATTCCGCGCGGATTCGTGCGGAAAATGGCGAAACCCAGCAGGTACGTACGTATGTACTCGCAACACACTTCCTTCACAAGCGGCGTCAAATGACCTGAAACGTAATCGCGGCAAATGGAGCTCCTTCTGGACACTGAACTTCTTACAAATTGCCTGTCTTGTATTTTTACTGATCTAACAACTATTTGTGCATGTCCTTTCAATGCTTAACCAAATATTGCGCTAGTTTATATCAAATACTGCGCTTGTTTATAACAAACATCAAGATAACCGCAAGCTAGCACGTATATATATACGCAGTAATTTTGCGAATGACAAAATGGCTGACCAGTGGAGAGAGCCCCTCAAGTGGTAGGGTGACTGCAAGGATACTGCTTCAGCAGCCAATACCCGTCTTCGATCGAGTGCGTAAGCTTTCGCGCTCATCCGCGGATTCCGCATTGTATAGATCCGCGGAGCGTCCGCGTATTGCCGCACGGGCGTCCGCGTATTGCCGCACGGGCGTCCGCGTATTGCCGCACGGGCGTCCGCGTATTGCCGCGCGGCAGCCCTCGGAAAACCAACGCGGCGTGTCTGCGGAAAAAGGTAAGTTTTCCGTGTCACGTACCGTAGCTGTATAACCGAGTGCTTTCCATGTATCATGGCTTCATATATTGTTGCTGCGTTCACAATGAAGAAATAATGTTGAATTACGTATGTGTGCAATTCTCACTCTTTGGCTATAACGAGATATACTTCAGTACACGTAATGTATTATCGCAAATGTCACTGTGTCACACAGTGTCAGTTTGGCTAGGTACTATAGCAAGATTATCAGTTATTGATAGCGCTATAGAAGTTTTGCATGTAAACTGAACACTGTGCATTGCAACACAACAGTATATATGCTGTATTGTTATATGTATGTAAATTTAATAGCAGTTATGCACAAGCAATATAGAAATGGAGCAGTTGCTTAACTTACGTAATACTCTGTAAGAGAGTACCTTGTCTATATATAGGTGCAATACATATATATAATATGGTAGTGAACATACTGCTATTTTACGGGCATACACTGATGATGTTAAGTGTAGAGCTAAGGATGAAATTACAGTTCCTATTCCTGCTGCTGCCTATATACGTGTTTCCTTTGGGTCCAAGTGGATGCCCTGCTTCTCTGCCAGCTTCATTAGAAGCTGCTGCATTTGATTGTTCTTCTCCATCAGATTCCTTACTTCTCTGGAGAGCTGCTCTGTCTGACTCTTGACCTGTTCAATGGAGGACTGGGTGGGGAGGAGGGAGGGAGGGAGAAGAGAAAGGAACACTAGTGTTTGTGGAACAACCTCAACATGAGTCCCCTAGCCACTATAAGGACTTTATAATACTATAGTCAGCAAGAAGGGACTACAACAGTCGCGCGTCACAGCCTCCTTCTTATTATTCCCTGAAACCGGTCTAGTTTACAATCAGTGTGATCACAACCTAGTCTGACTAGCTAGACCATCCCACCTAAGTGCCCCGGTAATTAGATGGAACGGTCTAGCTAGCCAGACTAGATCACAACCACAACATACGTACATTGAGTAGGCGTTCACAGATTAGAATAAGCTGTCTGAAGTGAGAACACTGTGTGAGGCTGGAGATGAGGCCAAGAAATTTATACATGCAATTTCTCATAATGGAAAGTGGACCACACTAAAAGGGTATTCTTGCAAACAATAATGACATCACTCATGCTTGAGGGATTGCCCGTATGTATACAGCGGAAGAGCTTCAATGATATCTACTCCAAAACAAGTTGAGTTCTCTGCACACTACTCCACTGCGCCACTCACCATTTCACGTTGCAGTTTCTTTACTTCTTTGGAGAGCTGGTCTGTCTTAGATTGGACCTCTTCAATGGGGGACTGCATGGAGATGGGAGAGGAAGAGGGAGAAGATGGGACGGAGTTAAAATTGGGACATTGAGGATGATGAGGGAAGAGAAATGGAGGCCATGGTAGGTTATGTACAACAGTTATGAATACAGGATGGGGAATTGTTACACTGAAGCCCAGTGCGAGGCTAAGGTGATGTGTGGAAATAATCACTGGATATTACGCCAACCTGACGAGGTCAGTAAAATTGATCCCTGGTCAGGAGGACCGAAGTCCAATACGTGGCAACCAGTGATTGCATCCCTAGTCATCCAACAAACAACAACTGTCTGTGGCTCTTCCATCCTTGTTTATTGGATGACTGGAGAGGCGATCACTGGTTGCCACAAATAGGACTTCAGTTCCCCTGGCCAGGGATCAATTCTATCTGACGTGGTCAGATTGGCGCAATATCCAGTGATTATTGCCACACATCAGATATATGTAAACACGATGCAAACTGAGGATTCTGTGGACTATTCCTCTGCACTACTAACCAATATTGGCTGATTCCATCTTTTTCTACTAAAACATTTCTTTATATTGTCAAGTGAGTCCCAGCGCTCTCCTCCCCAGGCTTTTCTCAAAGTCCTTCCCCACAAGAGGCGTAGCCTCCGTTTGAAGCAGACAAGTCGTGATACATGTTCCGTGTGAGGATCTGGATGGCGCAAGTAGATGGTGCTATGGGTTTTCTTAAGCATGGGTCGAATGAAATCAGGCAGCAATTCGTCAGCTTGGATCTGGACACAATGAGAACAACACCATGGACAGGACAAATTGTGGAGTTTTTTGACGAATCATTACGTTACATCATGTACACATAATGTGAATACACATGCATAGACAATCGTGCACACCTGCAAAAGATTGCTTTCCAGTTGGGCTTTGTCCTGGATGGCTTTTATGTCTCCTACTGCCAAACCCACCTGTAGACAAATGTAAATATTGCTTTAACGGTAACGTGTATAATATTTTTGCATAGCACACATATTCATACATTCTACGTTAGACCATTTGAATAGCAGCACACATCCAGTGCTCTATATAAAAGTGTGACAGACGTAGTACTGTACAACTAGTCTCGAACCCAGACCCTAACCTCCGCGTCACTACTATTGCGCAACCTATGTTGCGGTTGCGCAATAGTGACGCGGTAGTTAGGGTCTGGGTTCGAGACTACTGTACAACATTAGAGGTAGGCTTTGTTGTGGTTGAGCACGCTATGCACTGAACACATCCATCCAGTTGGCTGTGAGCTGACATGACTGTTTGTTGTTGAGCACAAACAGTGACAGTCATAACAGAGATTGCATGCATAGTGTGAAATTGCAATCACACAAAGTCTGCCCATACAGGAGAGCATAGCCCATAGTTGTGCACAGGACTGAATTGCAAGGGAATTGGAATTCAGTGAGCATATCATACAGTTTATGGTGTAGTTGCACTAGCTACGTTGATGAAATCAAACTTGCCACACTAGACTACAGGAATCCACTCAAAACTCATAACACACTGGTTTTTGGTAGCTTACATCAGATGGCGCAGACGACCACAATATTGCAACAAAGTCTGGAAATGATCAATAAGTAAGTAAGAGACTAAATGAAAATTGAGAATATATTTGCAGTTGCTCCTTTGCTTACCAGCAGGTTGGTCAGCAAGATGGGCATGATGATGAGGAAGATGATCCAGAGAATGTAGGCCACTTCTGGGAAGGAGGTCAACAAGTCCCTGTTCTCAATGTTGTGGCCAAAAATGCTGTCATACTCAAACTCCCCAATGGTCATCACCATGGTCTTGATGAAGGAAAGGCCAGCATTCCGAAAGGGGGAGACATTAACCATCAAGGTAGCATCATCCAGCTACAGTGGAGAGAGGTATGGCAAGAATGTGCCACAAGCAATAAAGAAAGTGTGTGTACTATGAGTTAATTTATAACATGCATGCATGTTTGTGTGGATCAACAGCTTTGCTTGAGAGATTCATCCTGTATAGGATGAAAATTCTCACACTGTACATCATGTGAATAGTGTGAAAAGTCTGTACACTAACGACACTTGCCAGTGCCTGGAATTTAGGCATTTTGTGAAAGAAACTGAGCTTGAGGGCGGAAATGATGAGTGCAATGTCTTGATCACAGTGACAGCAATGATATGTAACGTAGTGTGAACAGTACACATGACCACAGTGCTGCTATCATTCTTCCCCATAGTGTGTTAAGAGATATATGTCTTATCAGAGACATTATATTGTAGAGGCTCATTGCCATGTCGTAGAACTGAAATGGGCGAATTCGTGAGCAATTCACGTGGCATAGAAAGTCAATAACAGAACGTTTTGACCTCGAGGGTCTTCTTGTAACAGCTGAAGAAGACCCTCGAGGTCGAAACGTTCTGTTATTGACTTTCTATGCCACGTGAATTGCTCACGAATTCACCCATTTCAGTTATCAGAGACATCTCCACAGGCCAAAAATCAGTTTGCTCCAAAAGAGTATGGAATTATAACGAATAATTATATAATGTATACAATCATTCAGGACTTCCTAAGTGAAGAAACCTGTGAAAATAACTGCGCAACAACAAAATAAGTGAGGTGCATAGTGCCATATGTTGGTGCAGACTGATGAGGCTTGATCACAGTATTATACATATAACATAGACAGTGGATGCATATATACATACATATACATATATATTATATATATATATGTATGTATATATTATAATACAACGTATGCACACAGGACTTGTTTTGCAATTACACTCACAGCTTTGTACAGGATCATGTAGAAGGCAATGCAGAATGCCACAACAAAGAGGAAAGCGATCAGTGCGAACTTCAGAAAGGATTGCAGGATGGCATTGAACATGAGAACATAGATGCCCAGCAGTGGCACTCTCTTCAAGAAGAGGATGAGGTTGATCCAGGCAAGGAAGACAGCAATTGCCCCAAGCTGCCACTGCCAGTTAGTGGGGCACCAGCAGTTTGTCCCAAAGTGGCTGACAAAGATGATAGACGAAACATACGTCAATAATTCAATGCAATTGTCAATTTTCAGGAAGTAGCGATAGCGTGTCCTCACAAACTGGAAACACTCCACCACTAGCAGCCTTGCTACAGCGGTGATGATGACCATTACAGCAGCAAAGTAGAGAGCTACATTGACATGGTTGTTCATTGGGACTGTCGGATCAACTGTGAAAAGGAAAATAGCTACATAGTAATAATCAGTGACCTTAAAATATATAATTAATTAATAAAGAATTCATTATGACTGTTCTTTATTATAGTGAATCTCCATACAAATGCCAAAATATGCATATGCGCATGCAGTTACGTAATTCCTGCAATTTTCGGTGTTTTGGATTATTGTAATTACTATGCAAAACGTAAGTATCTACATGCGTATATGGTCAAAAGGGCAAGGCCCTGTCTGTTTTCGCTTCTTTTATACATTGAATTAGGAACGTTTTACTTACTTCATTTGCGTGTAGCCATTATTAAAATGGTGGCCCAGAGGCACGTGGCAGCAGTGCCTAGGAGTGGGGTACGTACCTACTTGCATCTGGTCTGTCAATAAGTTGATCTATATGCAGTGCTATTGAAGAATTGGGTCTCTTTGGTGTACTCAGCTTCATCTGCAGAAGCAACATAGCCTCTTCTTAAACTTCTTCCACACACCAACACTGCCATTGCAGAACAAGCAGGACCATAGTTTGGTCAAACAAAGTTGCAATTTAGTAATTGAACGGTGAAGAGAAAGTATGACAAATATATGTTGCCACTTATGTAGTCGTACATGGTGCGTATATAGCGTCTATGTCAGTTGAGAGGTATATACGTAATTCTAGGCAAAATGTCATTTTCCCTGTACATAGAATTCATGCACAACGAATGAAGGCATGTTTTCGAGTGGATGTCCAAAATACAAAATTAATAAAATATGTAGCTGGCTATATACGTATATTCCTGTGCACACTTCATACTGCATTCATTCTCAGTCAATATGAGGCACTATCAATTCACAAATGCACACTTACTGTTGAGGACATTGCTCTGATTGGCTGGAGCAGCAGACAACTCAAAAGGGCACACAGTCCCATTCACTGGCAGACTGGCAACCAAATGAGTGACACCTTGTGGGGAGGAAGTTTGTGACACTCCAGGTTAGCAACAATTGTCAGAATGCGTGTGTACACATGTACATACATGTCAATCTGTCAGGACTGGGATGAATGCTGACTAATAATGAAAGACAGTATAAAAAGGTTTTGAATGCCTCAAAGTTTCATTGCCTCATATGTATGTACATATACATGTGGTGGCAATTTTGAAGTTTTCGGCTTCAAACATGCATTTGCAATGCTTTAAAGCTTCAGCCCATCCTCTACAAATATACACTGTATAAAACACAGCTTGCACCATATAAACGTACATGTATTACGTATGCTCACAGAACAGTAACTTACTTAAGTTGTGGCCTTTCCCAAACAGTGCACAGATCAAAGGAGATGTAAAGAAGGAAGCAAGAAAGCAAACAGTCATATAATTTTATGTAGATAGAGTTAAATGCAACACACACAAGTGGAGTGTGCAAGTGAACAAGTGCTGAGCCAAGTAGGCACTGCCTGGATTCATCACAGCACATGCAGTGGCTTATGACTTATTAAGCACATACGTACGTAATTTGCTATCAGTATTGTTGTACGTACCTCAAGCTCATGAATACCCAAGACATACGTATATAGAAGAATACACAATGTACGTATTATAGTCACCATAGGACTAGCTACTCACAGAATCTGTGATCAGGGTGAGGGAGAAGGAGGGCGTAGTTTGTCAGGAAGAGGAGGAAGATGAGGTACGTGATCAGGTTGAACAGGAAGATGGCTCCACCGTATGTCCTCCACTTGTACTCCAACAGACTTGTCACCACAGGGTGCCTCAGTAGGTCTTCACGTTTGTACTTCACCTACGTAACAACAACACAACAGGAGAGAACAGCAATGGACTTCTATCAATCCCAATGCCATGATACAGGCAGCCATTTCAAAGCATTGCAGATTTATATATCTCATCTTCAATTTGCACTCGGGCCAGCATATATGTATATACATATGTATGCAATTTGGAACCAAAGTATTCAAGCAATGGTCTACTTCAAGCCTGTAGCATCATCATCATGTGCAATAGCCATATCACACAGGCACATCAGCTGGACACTCCTTCATAGCGTGAATGCTAGTACTATACATACTATATATACAAAGATAAATTGCATGAAGCTCAGCTCTCAATCAGCAAGTGTTATGCATGTGAGATGAATAACAACAATCTGCTTGACTGGAAAGACGGCTAGTTGGCATTCATTCACCACATTATACCACCACACCAAAGTGGTGTTGCTAGGGTCAGGCATGCCTTCAAACTAACTCACCATCTGAGCCAGGGGGTGGTCCTTGGCAGAGAACTTTGGCCCCCAATCATTTTTGCCCACTGACAGAGTTTCATGAGTGCCTTGTGCACTGTGTGAGGTATTCCCAAAGTGATGAGTACCTTCTGTATCCTCTGCACTTGCTTGAAAAGCATTTGAGGCAATATCGGAGGAGGCAGAACGCCGAAAACAAGACGGAATCATCCTCCTCCACCAGTCCTTCACAGACTCATCGTGGTAGTCCTCCAGAAACTCATAGCGAAATTGCACTTTGGTGAGGTGCTCCCACGACTCCAACTGAGTCTTCATACAATGGTCCAACACTGCCTCGGCAACAGCTAAATGTAAAAGTAACAGATCCAAATTGACACATTCATTCACTCTTACTCCTTTACAAGTCAGTTCACTGCAATTAGGCATTCTTTAGAGTTTGGACAGTAATAATATAATATAATATAATATAATCTAATATAATAATAATATAATAATATCATGAATAAAAAGATCTCTGTAGCCTCTATTGTAATTTACAGTATTAGCAACTTTACTTGATCCGTTATGGACCCATGCACGGAATATTTGCATGTGTGTTCCATGTGCCCAAGTTATCTAAAATGAACGGAAGTCAATTATTACAAGCAAAATACACAACAGTAAGAGTAAAAACCTGGGACGTTTCGACGTCAAAGATCTTCGTCAGTCAAGGAGACTTAATATAAAATGGCTGCATTAGGGGATTACAAAGAGACCGAGACTAATAGCAGCAACTGTTAACCCTCATGTGCACAAACCCTCAGACTGGCTTTCTCTCTCTTGTTAACGCTCTGTTTATGAAGCCAGACAGTAGTAAACAAAGTGCAAAGGGGAAGATCTGCATGACTTTGCTTGGAGAATTTCTGATTTACATATGAATTCCTGCATAATTCTTTTTGTAAGTCACTGCACAAGTTTCATTGCATAACGATTGAAGAGAGGCTATCGCATAGAATATTATTATAAATAAAGGTACAAGCATCAAAGCTGAAGTTCCATATGATGACTTTCTTACATGGCATCTGTTGGATCATCCTCCTGAATGGAGTCATTTGACCAATGGAGTGACGTAAGGCTTTCCATCGTTGGCGCTGGAACACGCTTAAGGCAATGCCCTTGCAATGGATGATCGCTAAGGCAACGTTCCTGCATCATGTATACAGAGATAATGATATGCGTGTAAGTAATGAACTTAGGAAGATGCAGGGCAACGCATAGAGACTTACAGTAACTAGGCTAGAAACTGGAAACATTACAGTAGCACTAAAGCACAGAAGAACAAACCACAGATACGGGGTGCAAAAACTATAATATATGTATACAGTGGGGAACATATGTACTTGTGTCCATTCTTCACTGCAACATCAAGGCAGTTGAGTTTGTTATAGCTTTGTGCTGTCACATCAGCCTTTTCCTTCATCAGCACTTCTGCAGCAACTTGGTGGCCATTACTACAGGCCAGGAAGAGTGGGGTCTTCTGTGGACCAATGAGAGGCAAGGCAAGCATGTACATAGAGGAATGGGAGGTATACGTATGTAGCTAATAAGACCATGCAGTTACATAAGCATTAAATTTTAGGAGGGTATGTTCTAATACTTGCTCTTGGAATACTAGTGACTATTACAGTATGGAAAGATAGGCAAACAGCTGCTTCACTGCCTTGAGCACTCTGTGACGACTAGCTTCAATAAGAGGGTTCAGCTGACACGCTTGCATGACAGTGCACAGGGTGGTTATTGATTGAGAATTCAAGGGGCCATAAGATCGCCAAGGGCGAGTATGATAATGAAGAAGAATGATATTAAGTACAATGAAGAACATTATGGCTTCTGTGACCAACACTACAGGACCGCCAAAGGTATCGAGTGAGGTGAAACAAATGTGTTTGCAGAAAAAGCTCCTCTTCTATGCTATTTTTGGCAATAGTCTGTACACAAATGTGGTCAGTGAGTGCACAGCGGCAGAGAGTGAATCACCCTTGCAGCTGCTTTGACCCATAGCTACTGTTTACAGGTACGAAGCACAAATCCATTCACATTCTCCTAGCATCACTGAGTTGCTTGCGTAGAAACTTTATTTACTGAGAGATTATGTAGCAGTAATACAAGCTGGTTTGTAACTGACAAAGACCTTTGTGTTTGACATGCCTTATTACTGCTACGTGATTGCTGAGTAAATCAAGTTCCTAGGCATATTTACCATAGCATGAGCCTCCACGACATTACCTAAATCCTACACGCACTGTCTCTGTATGCTTAACCCATGCACAGAATCCAGCAGTTAAATAACCTCCAGTTATAGAGTGACTTTCATTAGGGTTTCTGCATGCTACAAGCTAGCTGGGTAGGACTTCTCGTTGTGTGTGTACATACAAGATACAGTGCATTCCATTCAGCACAGCCCATGCACTCACACTCTCTACTGTCTTTGCGTCGACGTCTGCACCAGCATCAATGAGTAAAGAAATAATCTCACTGTGACTTTCTGCCGCTGCCAGATGAAGAGGGGTCCACTGTAAAACAAAAAGGGATACTTACATGATTGTATGCAAATAGCAAACACTTTCCTGGGTGAGGACTGCAGAATTCACCTTACCGATTCCCACCCTTCCACAAATCCTAAATCCACAAGTAACAAGGAGATACAGGTGAAAAAGGTAAAATGTTATCAGTTATTCACAGATAATGGGGAATAACAGTGAAAAAAGATAACCGACAATTATACTATATATTATTTGACCAATTATATCATATATATATATATATATATATATATATATAATGTTTTCAGTGCCTATCTAGTATAGTTTTCCATGCAGGCGCATGTGTTTACAGAGACACACTGCACCATCATCATCCCTGCATGTACGTACGTATATACGTCTCCACTCGTTCTTGTGGAAGACGATACCCCCCCCCCCCCTCTGTAAACCAAACCGCTGAAGAAACGGGCCATGTATGCTCGCTCAATATGCATTATCATGTATGTATGTATGTATGTATGTATGTGCACTAGATTCCACTTGCACTCACGCCATTTGTGTTCTTAGCCTCAAGGGGTGCATTAGCCTTGACGAGAAGAGAAACAATCTCTGCGTAGCCCTTATACGCTGCAATGTGCAGAGGAGTACAGCCCAAAAAATCATCCCTGTACCAAGAGAAGATTACAGAGAAGAAGAGAAAGGGTATAGTTCTCTAATACCAGCAGAAGATTACAGAGATGGCATTTGTAGTATGCATTCCCCTGAGTGGCTTGGTATTGCAGTAACAGTGTGCTATAATATATCACATTATTACTCATATCTGACATGCACAACTCAAGCTTGTGTGCATAAACACAGCAATGAGCTTTACTTTCTTGCATCTACAACTTTTGAGCCAACATTCATGCCTGAAGGCATTTTAATCGACGTACTTCACTGAAATGATCGACTCAGCTGCAAACGGTCATAGCTTCCTCAGATACAAAACGTTGAACAGAGAAATCAACAAGGGGTTGGTTGGCTATGCATGTGACTGTGTTTTATTTGCATGAGTTGCCAAATGAAATGCATAAAAAGTCAGCACTTGCTGGATGGGGGATTATGCATCAGTTACCGAGAAAGGAATTTCTGTTTACTGTATAAAGCGAAGTGCCATCGCATGGCTTGAAGAAGACAACATTGTCATTTCCATTCGACAATATAATGACACTTCAGCAGGAGCTCACACCAATGTTACATTATACTGTATATATGGGAGGCTAACATTGCGTGAGGAATTTATTCATGCTGAAAGCTGAAATGGTAAGCAATGGTACTTACCTGCGTAATTCCCAAATATGCCTGCTGTGGGAAATTGTGCTACAAATGTTTAAGTTCTATTGATATTTCACATATATTTCACATAAGGCTTTCTCCTGTATACACCTTACTAAAGTACAAAGTTAGGGCCTCGTGATGACCCCAAATGTCTTCATCTAGACACCATATGAAGGAGAAACATGCTTGATGTGACAGCGAAAAGGTGTGTGGAAGTCGTAACACATGCTCCACAAACAACAAGTTATATAAGAGTAATGTGTTTAGCAGTTGAGATCTGACAGTACATTGGAGGAGGTCTAAATGTGAAAAATCGTGCCACTCACGTGATTGCACAGACTGTAGCTGCAACATCTGCCCCTTCATGAATGAGGACACTCACAACCTCACTCCTCCTATGGTGGGTTGCCAGGTGGAGGGGGGTGTTGCCATCAGCCGCCTCGTCTAGGGATAGGGGATACTTGTGGACAAAGAAGCGGACAACCCTGGTGTACACGGTGCGAGAGAGGTGGACACATAAACACTGGTCTAAACTGAACTCTATGCCTTGGTATATACGTACGTATGTATACAAGCAGTGGTACATATGAGGAACATGTACTCAAGGTGCCATTCTGCTCTGGCTGAGTTTTGAGCTTCAACCTTTTACTTGCTTCTCCAACAAGGAAGTTAATTGGGTCATGAAGACAAAGACCGAAGAGACATCAGGAGAAATATCCTGTTTATATATAGTTGAATTTATATGATTGCATGCTATCCATATACAGTCGTATATTATGTCAATTGCGGTCATGAATGAAGAGTATAAATAGCAGGAAGTAATGTCAATTGCTAAATGAGTCATCGATCACTTGTACATTAATTCTGTCATTGAGTCATGTGGTGGTTGGAAGAGCACGGGTTACCATTACCTACACAAAACTGCCATGTCTCACATGAGTAGAAACTCAACTACAGCACACAACGTCTGTACACAACTCACTCTGTATGCCCACTGATGACTGCAAAGTGAAGTGGGGTATAGGTCTTGCAGTCCTTGTAAATGACTGAAGGTGGGTGCTTGCTGGTCAGGAGGCGGATAACCCTGTAGTACAAGTTGAGAGCAAAGTACCGTTAAGTAAAATAGTGGCTAAGCTCATGCAGAGCCGTTGGATTTATCAGTTTCAGAAGTGCGCACATAAGTAGCTTATTCCTCTGTACTTTTATAAAACTCACTCCAAGTTCCCACTTATGGCAGCCAAGTGAAGCGGAGTCCTGTGCTCAGCATTCCTGAAGTCCAAGTGGTCAACTCTTGCCTTCAGTACCCTCATCTCATATCCTTTATGTAGTATCTCCAGGCTTTTAGCTTCATCTCTCCCTTCCGACAATTGTTGCAAGAGCAATCGCAGCTGCTCATCCACACATGTGACAAGCAGCTACAGGAAATTCAATGAATGATGAATTGCAGATAGCAAGCAGTAAAAATATACAATTATGCGTTTGGCATTACATCACAAACTGAGAAGAAGTATCAATCATTCTGCTAAACGGAAGTAATTATCATCAATTACAAATGTTGACTTTCAAGAGAAGTGTGAAAGTGAGAAGTGGGAGATACTCGGAATATCATTTCAAAACTACCCGTCACATTTTCAAGGGCAACAAATCCCAGACTAAAACCAAAATTATCAGTCCATATATGGTCGATTTAGCGAGCAGCTCTTAACCCATTACAACTTAATGTTTGCACGAGCACCATGTGCTCAACTTGCTCTCCAGTACAACTTTATAAATTATACATATACATTGTGTACCCAACCTCATACATACAGATACGTAGCTATACCTCGATGGCTTGAACGCTGCCCTTCTCGGCAGCAATATATGGAAGGGAGTGTTGCGGAGTTGCTTCTCAGGCACATGGACAAGCTGAATGCCTCTTGAATCTTTCAATAACACCTAAAATGTAATCAAATTATATCTTGTAATAGTACAGAATATACACATACTTTTGTATACTATTTCCATATACATACATGTGCAAGCCATGCAAATACAGGGAGACAGTACACACATGCATATACGTACGTACACCTAGAGACAAACATCACACATATACACAAGTACACAACAACGCGTATGAAACATACACACAAGCTGTACAACACAACAAAACACATGCAAACACGTACAGACTCGCCTGCAGCACGTCCATGTGTCCCTCCCGGACTGCCCAGTAGACGGCCGACCTGCCCTCCTTGTCGGTGGTGTTCACGTCGCAACCTTCCTTGATGAGAGCCCTTACAGCTTTGGCCTTGCCAGACTTGACTGACAGGAGGAGTGGAGTCACAGAGTCCTTGTCCTCCATCTCTTTATTACACTTCCTGCATGAATTGATCATGGCTGTAGCTGACAAATATTTGTATGCGTTTTTGATATAATTATATATACTAGGCAACTACTTGAGTAATGAGCCAGAATAATTATATGCCCATAAAAGCTGTGTACAAGTGAGAATAAGGATGCACGTCACCACAAGTGCACACCTTTAATTGTTCTGAAACGGTAGTACTAGTCTGCAAAAGCACACATACTATTGTGCTACTATTGTTTGTAATGAACTAGAGCTGTTCAGAGACTTCTCGATGCACCATGTTTAACTAATAATATTAGGACAGATAAATGTGTCCAACGGCGTTAAAGGGTTAAGTATATACTGTTAGAAGCTTGTCGAATGCTTCTCTTGTTGCAAGATACAGCTCCAAATAACACGGAGTAAAACAGCTGCAGCATGAGCATCTTCACACGTGGTCTAACCATTTTGTAGCAGGAGACTGCTACCTATGCTGCTACATATGTTGAGCTCTAATGTTATTACGTATCTTCCGTGAGGCGGTGGTATACTTATTTGAAAGATACATAGCAATTACGTATGTAGGTGTTCATGAAGATGTCCATGGCATTCTAGGAAAAGGTACTGGAACAACATGTTCTGGGCATTGTGAAGTGAATTGGTATGTATATACGTGTGTAATAACTTGGGCTGCAACCAATCCATGGACGTCACTCCCAGCCACCATTCCTTCCTTCATTGTCAATGTATGTAAAAACTCATTTTGATGTTTCGTGACCTGACCCTGACCCTGTATTCTACCAATTTAAGCAACCACGTAGGTGCAGTGTGTACACTTTAATGCTCCTTTAGGCAACAGTGGAAGAAATGCAAACAATCTGTGAACTGTCATGACATCACTGTAAAGTCCTGAGTCGCTAGGGAGGCTCATGCTAAAAGATGTGTTCGTAAACACTATCCCACTATAATTCAAAGGGTTAAACGTTTCGGCAACCTACAATACTGATGAAGCTACGGTTGCCGAAACGTCTAACCCTTTGAGATATCGTGGGTTAGTGTTTATAAACATCTTTTGTCATGACACCCTTGTGACAGAGGTTTACTTCAGTGTGTACAAATTGCCCTTCACTTCTAGAAGCTTACTTAGAAATGAGAAACTTGATGACATCTTCCTGGTCAGCTCTGGCAGCATAGTGTAGGGGAGATCTAAGCTGTTTGTCAGTGAGGTCCACGCAGGACTGGTCACAAGCGACAAGAACTTCCACAACCCTGACAAAGCCCTTCTTGCACGCGGTGTGGACAGGGCTCTCATTCAGGTAATTCCAGGTCTTCACGGGCGCATTGTGTTTTAGCAGCTCTTTCACAACAGATGCATCACCATGAGCACAGGCCTCGTGAAGGGGAGTGTTGCCAGAGCTATCCACCATATTGACAATACTGTGGTCAGATGCTACAAATTAATATGGCAGGGAATGACAGTGCAAACCACAATGAACACAAGACAACCTCACAGCAGGCACTACCAGGAAGCCCTGTAGAGCATATATATATATAATATATATATATATATATATACACACATACACGTATAATATTATGTTTATATGTTTGCGGCTGGCCACACTCCTGTAGTGTTGACATGTCACTTTGAAATTTGCTGTACTGGGACATTCTTGTGGTTAACACCTGCCTGTGCACACAGTACACACCTGCCTGTGCACACAGTACACACCTGCCTGTGCACACAGTACACACCTGCCTGTGCACACAGTACACACCTGCCTGTGCACACAGTACACACCTGCCTGTGCACACAGTACACACCTGCCTGTGCACACAGTACACACCTGCCTGTGCACACAGTACACACCTGCCTGTGCACACAGTACACACCTGCCTGTGCACACAGTACACACCTGCCTGTGCACACAGTACACACCTGCCTGTGCACACAGTACACACCTGCCTGTGCACTCAGTACACACCTGCCTGTGCACACAGTACACACCTGCCTGTGCACACAGTACACACCTGCCTGTGCACACAGTACACACCTGCCTGTGCACACAGTACACACCTGCCTGTGCACTCAGTACACACCTGCCTGTGCACTCAGTACACACCTGCCTGTGCACACAGTACACACCTGCCTGTGCACTCAGTACACACCTGCCTGTGCACACAGTACACACCTGCCTGTGCACACAGTACACACCTGCCTGTGCACACAGTACACACCTGCCTGTGCACTCAGTACACACCTGCCTGTGCACACAGTACACACCTGCCTGTGCACACAGTACACACCTGCCTGTGCACACAGTACACACCTGCCTGTGCACACAGTACACACCTGCCTGTGCACACAGTACACACCTGCCTGTGCACACAGTACACACCTGCCTGTGCACACAGTACACACCTGCCTGTGCACTCAGTACACACCTGCCTGTGCACACAGTACACACCTGCCTGTGCACTCAGTACACACCTGCCTGTGCACACAGTACACACCTGCCTGTGCACACAGTACACACCTGCCTGTGCACTCAGTACACACCTGCCTGTGCACACAGTACACACCTGCCTGTGCACTCAGTACACACCTGCCTGTGCACTCAGTACACACCTGCCTGTGCACACAGTACACACCTGCCTGTGCACACAGTACACACCTGCCTGTGCACACAGTACACACCTGCCTGTGCACTCAGTACACACCTGCCTGTGCACTCAGTACACACCTGCCTGTGCACACAGTACACACCTGCCTGTGCACTCAGTACACACCTGCCTGTGCACACAGTACACACTTATATATCATGGTCATGCTGTGCTGGCAAAACATCTGATCTGCATTTGATTAACTGCTCCAGCAGTCTGGCACAGATTGATTATAAACCAAACACAGCTGTAGGTGCTAATATCGCTGTGTAAATTAACCTAGGACATGCTTCACATGCATCAACCATGTATGTACCCCCCCCCCCCCCCCCCACACACACACTGGATTGAACTTTGCAGTGACTCCAGCTTGTAAACTAGTACTTCTCATCTAATGATGAGAAGTCAGCCATGTGCAGAGAGGTCAAATCTATACAAGGCAACCGGGCACAAGTTTAACAGAGCCAGAATACACACACACCTTGAATGTGCTTGAGCAACTCTTGCGCTGCCTGCACATTACCCATGGAGCATGCAATGTGCAGTGGGGTGCGCTTCTGGCAGTCTTCGGCTCTCACTAACTCTGATTTTGATTCAAGCAGCATGCGGATCATCTGATGGCCTGTAGAGTCACTGGGGCCGTCTTGTGGGGGGAGACATGTGGCAATGTGCAGTGGTGTGAAGCCATCCTCGGTGCGCACATTGGGATCTGGTAGAAGTAGTGTGTGTGTGTGCATGTGTGCGCACATTTGTGTGTGTGTGTGTGTGTGTGTGTGTGTGTGTGTGTGTGTGTGTGTGTGTGTGTGTGTGTGTGTGTGTGTGTGTGTGTGTGTGTGTACATGTGTGTGTGTGTGTGTGTACATGTGTGTGTGCGTGTGGATGGGAGGGTAGAAAAGGGAATTGGTCTAGCATCATCTGTGTGCATATATGCACCGGCTCTGGTCTGGTTAGACTTTGAGTAACTGTCTGAGGTATACACGTATTAAAAGTACAGTAGTACGTATATAGGAGTAGTAGAAGTACCATAATCGCTTGACCGGTTGATAGGCTGGGCAAGTAGTGATCGGAATAGTCAACTAAGCATTCTCCGGCTAAACTGGAAGAAAACCGCACTGTAACAGTACAGTATTATTGCGTTTCAGTGGAACACTGGGAAACAGTGCAATTGGCCTTACTAAGAATCCACAGCCTTGGTAGATCTTTGTCCAAAAGAACCGCAGAGACACCGAGGGTGTCATCTTCTAGATGGTGTATTGCAGTACACATTACACAGTGACAACTTACCGCAGTTTGGTAACAATTTCTTGATGGTGTCAACTTTGTGGTACATGACTGCATAATGGAGGGCAGCAAAGCCCTGATTGTCCAGATCGCTGCCGGCATGTCCCTCCAGGAAGTCGTCCTTGCCATCCAGAACAGCCTGCATACACAGAGCACATATCATCCTCTCAGCATCAAATGACACATCAACACACCACAGATCCTGAATTTAAGAATTTAAACGGTAGGGTGCACATTTCCGATCATGTCTACCTGGAGCACACAATGCATGTGTCATCATATGTCCATACTGCAAACAATGGAAAACACTTATATACCTGTTGCACAGAAGGTTCCAGTAGTAATGTTCCATTATACATGCACATATGGAGACATCATGGTCCAATGCCTAGTTCCAACTTCATACTTAGATCCAGTGCGCACACGATACTTTGTTTGTAACTAGCATTCGAGCTTACAGTGGCAGAGGGGCAAGTTTAGCACTACCATAGGTAGTAAACTCTTTGGCATACCTCTGCCTTTTTGGTTCCTGTTAGTAGCTACACCTGCGCCTGCCACTACACTTCAGAAGCGGCAGACTAACACGGAGGGGCATATACCACTGTTGGGGAATTTTCCACAAAGTTCCCCATTAAATCAGGACTAAGGCTGGTACTCGGTGAAGATCATACTCGGTCATATACGATCCTTGGGTGAACACCTAGAATGGTAGAGTTGAGGTTAGGGTCGCTAGCTAGTGTAGCTACAGTGTCAGTAGCTACTACTGGCGCATAGCTAGCAGTTGTAAGTGGGAGAATGCTCGTGTCCGAAACTTACAGATGATTCTACTGCATATCCTACAATGCACTAGTTCTGTGAGTATTTAACCTCACCGCATCCCTACCGGACCCTTTGCATGGCTATCTACCCACCTTCTGTGTCACGTAGTGCGGCAGAAAGAACGGGCCTGACTGCTCCTCTTTCGAGCCCTCGCCACTCAGCACCTGCGACGTCCTGTGTCCTGAAGATTGATGTGAGAGTGGTCCTTCTTCGCACTGGGAGACCAGTTCCACCAGCTCAGTGGTTGCCATACGTACGTATATAGATACCCTAGACACATTGATAGATTTTATATGCGAAGAACGAATACCTCGCATATAAAATCGATGCTCTGTATACTTTATAATAATACAAAAGAACCTCCCTATCTTAATATTGATTGACGCACAAGCAACCACTGCACACGCTTCTCTGGCATAACCAACAGGCCTACACAAAACAGCTGCTTACCAAAGAGAAGCTTGCTAACATGAAACACATCTTTGAGCGTGTGGTTGCTTCATGGGAGTGACAAGGTCGCTTATGGCATTTCATGCAGATTGTGTTTGTGGTAGAGATGTAGCTACGTAGCTAGCCAGTGATCAGGAGTGATAACAGACAAATGTTGTGTACACACAGTTACAGGTGGTCCACGTCTTCCAACACTGGTACTAGTTAGCCAGCTACCTGATTGTGCGTGCTCCCTCACTGGGGTGGTGTTGGGGTGTATCTGCCCAACCCCCCCCCCCCCCCATATTTTAACTGCTATACACATGCACCTAGCTAGCTATAATGTATAGCCATTTATTCTTGCCCCATTCAGAAATAATTTAACAAGGCTGGGAGACATGCAACAACCACAGTGATCTATAGTTATAACAAGAGCACGAATGAGAAAAGCCAGCTCAAGTTCACGAGAAATTGCTGCTGTTTACGGGCCCCTCAAATGAACAAAATGACAGTCAAGCGAGTATGACGTCATGAAAGCAAATTTGGACAATGAAAAGTCCAAAAATCATGCATGTGTACAAACTTAATAAAACTAACTTTAATTACATCACAAAGGTCATGTAACAGACTATGCAAATTCTGGTAAGCCAATTAAGCAAGTGATCACATATACAAGCAAGAAAACTCAAGAAAATTCCATTATCACAAAGTTATTCAAGAGAGTGCGCAAAAAGTGTAAAGGAATATACAAAAGACCACACACAAACAGTTATTCTCTAACTAACTAGATATAATATACACATTCGTTCTCAAAAGATGCAACCAACAGATCTCCCATACTGTCAATGGTGAGGCCAGAGGGATCCTCCACAGCAATCGAATGGACAAGCTTCCCCATCCTGTCAAACACTGCAACAGAATTTTGATCGTCATCTGCCACCAGGACACTGCCATCTGAAGTGACAGTGAGACCACATGGGCCCTTCAACTGGTCAGTGCCAAATTCCCTGACATACCGGCCTTCAAGAGTGAAGACTTGAACTCGGTGGTTACTGCTGTCACTGACGTACAAGTGGTGGTCATCTGGAGATACAGCCACACCAGAAGGGTACTTAAGCTCTCCTTTCCCTCCTCCCCATGACCCTAAGGTACGGACTAGTTCTCCCTCTTGTGAGAAGACAGCAATGCAGTTGTTACCACCATCAGTAACGTAGACAAGACCATTGCTGTGCACCAACACATCTCTGGGATACCGCAGCTTTCCTTGTCCAATTGTCCTGATGTAAGTGCCGTCTTCTTTGAACACACTCACGCAGTGGTTGTATTGATTGGCTACGTGCACCTGACCATTTGCACTGACTTCAATTCCTTCAGGGAAGTTGAGCTGTCCTTCTCCCTCCCCATGCTGACCAAATGTCCTCACATGCCTCCTATTGACATCAAACACATGAATCTGAGAGTTGTCATGATCGCACACATAGATGCTGCCATTCACTGGAGACACAGCAACACCCCAGAGAACACCAGGTTGCCACGGAAACTGCAGTGATCCTTTAATGGCACCCAATGACGTGGCACTCCTCATCATAATCCAGTGGCCATTTTGAAGGACAGCTGCACCTAGTTGTACATTAAAGGGGCTTCCCCTTAAGTGTCGCCCATTCACTAAAACTGACAGCTCAGACTCTCCACTGTACACCACACAGAACATCACCTCATACTGACCACACACCCTGTCCTCCACCTTGGCTTTGATGGCAGGCCCTGGGACTGGAGGCCTTGGGCGGAGGAAGGCCTCAACACTCTCCCCTCCACCGCTGCAGGGGATGTTGCTGCTGTCCACTGCAGTCACGGTCAACACCACTGGAGGGGACTGACGTAAGGCTTCTGGATTGGGGTCCACCATGCAGTGGAGAGTGGAGGCACCTTCTTGGATGTGGCCAAACTCCCTGATGGCTGTCAGAAGGGCCTCCTCTTGCTGGGGCAGGAACTGAACCACTGGGGACACCAGGGCTTCATTAACTCCCCCTCGGCACTGTGAGGTGGCTGCAGATTGCCTCACACAGGCTAGTCTCCTGCAGGCCACCACCTCGTGACTGCTGCCATTGGCCAGGAGGAAGGAGAGGGCGGTTTTGGCAGCAGCGAGAGACTCCCCCTCACTGCTGCAGCTCTGGACCAATGCCTCAATGGAGTGCTTCTTCTTGACCGATGCTGCCACAATTCGGTTGCAAAGCCCCTCTTCCTTCCTGTCAATGGTATCCCTAATGGCCTGAAATGCTTGCTGTGTGTCTTGGAGAGCCCTCTCGCTCATCGCGTCCACCATCGTGGTCAGAGCTGCCAGCCTTGCTGCTGTCTTCTGCTGCACCTCTCCACTGCACACCACTGCCTCTCTTGCCACTGACAGGCACTGTGTGTGCTGGGCCACTGCTGCTCTGTTGAGGTACCTCGGCTGGTGTCCCAGGTCCTTGTCCACTGTGCAGGCCTGACACAGCAGAGTGTCACATCGCTCACAGCAGTACTTGAGGGGCTCCCCATCGTGACAGGTGCAGGTGACGGGGGTGACAGTCTGTGGAACAAGTGACTGCAGGACGGAGGGGGGCAGGGAGCGCAGATCTGGCACGGTCTTCACTGTGTGGTCTTTTGTAAGTTTGGTCATTAGTCTGTGCCCTGTATTGCATTGCTGGCACAGGAATTCTTTGCATTTGAAGCACAAAACAACAGCAGGAGAGTCTGCATTGTCACAGCCGCTGTTGCTGCAGAGAATTGGTTCACCACTTGTGATCTTCTGGAGCAGATTGCAAGCTTCAATGTGCTGTGCCAGAGACACACAGCGAACGGGGACACACTGCTCCTCTGCAGTGGGTGGACGACAGGTCCTCACGCTGTTCTGACCTTGAGGGGGATGGGTGGAGGTGTCCCCACACTGGGGGCACTTCAGGCGGCCATCTTGCTGCTCCACTCTCCCCAGACACTCCTTGCAGACGAGGTGCAGACAGTACAGGAGGTGTGGGTCTCTTAACTCTTGAGCGCACAGCACACAGAGGAGAGAGGGGGCAGTGGGAGTGCTCTCCTCTCCCTCCCCGTCAGACTGGGTGCTCCCCTTTGGAGCAGACGGGTCAGGTGGACCACCGCCGGTTGCCATTGTACTTACGCACAGCGTCCTCACACGGGGAGTGAGTGGCCTTGCTCGGTGGCCTCGTCCACTTGGTTTCTCAAAGCTGCACAAATGACGTGTGTGGTGTGCAGTCACTGCTGTGTAGGGTGCTCTGCAGAACGGAATGGATGCACACCGTGCTGACATCCCACCACACAACAACAAGGCAGCACAAGTGATCAAGTCAACCTATTCAGGGTGACATACCACACTCATGCCTCATTGGCTGGATCATTATTGTATATAACATACAGAGGAGAGTCCATAGTACACAAACAGTGCTGTGCTGGCAATCCAGCAGGACAGTTGTCGTTGCCGTAGTATGCCCCAATTTAGTTAATTAAACAGATTGGTGCCTGTTTTGCCTTCTGTCCACGGTTCCTCTGCCTTCAACTGCATGGTACACGAGTACGATGGCTACTTTTGAAAGCCATGTGGACATAATTTGGTCAGAGGGGGCCAATTTCAGCAAGCACTATTTGCCAGAACGGTCCTGGAGAACGTTCTCAGAGTGGACAGCTATTTGTGTGAAAAGTCTATTATATACATATATGTCCTCGATTGCATATGGTGTGCCTTTATATGAACACATTGGACTTGAGCATGAGCTTACAGCTGGCGGACTTGCAACGTTAGATGCCGCTCAGTTTCACCACAAGTGGCGGTACATCTATGAGATCACAGCATGGAGTATACACATTTGACCACACGACCACACTAACTAGCTTGCTACCTAACTAACTGGTGAGATCGTTATCAAAAGGACAATAAGCATCTTCACTTCTGCTGGTGTTCAAAGGTAGCTAGCTATAGCTTAGCTAGCTACGTAGGAGCATCTATGGTTGGAGCGCTGCAATAGCCTTCAAAACGCAGTTTTCGTACGAGTACGGACGAGTACGGACTCGCTGACAATCTCAGAGTTGACGAGATCGTCAGCACAACCATAATCACGAAGTGAAAGCTAGATTCCATAGATCTAGCGATGACTGGTAGCTAGCTATTATCATGCTATTATTAGTCGGCCCATAGATACTATCTATGGTCGGCCTTACGTAACTTGGTCAGAGCATTCAAACTATATAGTACAGAGACAGATCACAACATTCATAAACTGCAGCATTCTATCATATGTGTGTGTGTGGTCTCACGTAATGCAATATCAGGCTTGATCGGCACTTTAGCACAACTTGAGTTCACGAGAGATGGGCGAGAATCGAGAATCCATTTGTCGTGGGCGTGCCCGAAGACGTACTGTGTTATGGCATTGCGGCACATTCGTGTCACGTGAGCATTTTATCTAGCGAAACTTCCGGTAGTGCAGTTCGAAATGATTATTCTTGCTATATATGTGATAATGTGCATGAACATGGAAGAATTTCGCTTAGTTCGATTCTAATTGTTGCATCTATATCATTCATTCAAGCACTGCCCAGCAGGCTCACACATCTCAGCCTGTTGTTGATATCAACATCAGATCTGCAGGCCAGATGCAGTATGCAACTCTCGAGATGCAACCAAGCATGAAGTCCCCCAGTATGTGCAGGCCACACGCACAGTCTCTGAACGTGCACGTCACATATGTAGCTATAGTTAGCTGTATGTACATGCATTGAACTGTACTCTCTATTCACTGAAGCACCTCTCGCCTGGCTATATATATATCTATATACACCTCACATCTGGATTCAGGGTGGAGGCTTCTTCAATTAATTATATTATATAATATTCCTCCAATAAAGTGTGTAGGCACAGGGTGTGCATGTGTACTCACCACTTTCGTCAGTTTCTACAACAATCAAATGTGAAAGCACATGCATATGCAGTGGCACATGCACAATGGAGCATTTCAGAGGTCATGAATGCATGATTGTACATGCATATAATGCATGTATAGCATGGTGAGATTGAGTTGTGGCAGAGCAGGAATGCACACTTCTGGTCAAATATTTATTGTGCAATGCTTTTATAAGCACTGTAAATTTATTCATAGTGTATAATTGTATCTGCAGTCATTAGGTAATTGGCTGAGTTCACAGCTTTGCAGCCATAAACTCAAACCTGCCTGACCCTTTTCTATGAAGGGAGCCGGTGTGTCAGACTCACACTATAGCTAGGTCACATGGTTGCCTTCAGGTTGGCTGACTGTTGCTCACTTTGTTTCGTATTATTAGCCCTGGCCTTATATATTAATTAAGACCCCATGTGCTTCCACACACAAGAGGATGTATGTTGAGCTAGCTGTTAAATTGCCATATGACCATATAAGGTATAATATTGCATATTATTATACTGTTACAAAATTAATCAATACACAACTTCAAGGGATACTGAGCAACTTACGTGGCATATAAGTCAATAAACAGAATGTTATGGCCTTGGGGCTTCAGCTTCTTCAGCTGTATGTATCAACTGCTCGGAAACCAATATAATTCTATTTTTACAATGGAAGTTACATGTACATATATGATGACACTGGATCAATGATCTACAGAACACACAATGTATGTATGAACTTGAATTGGGCTGGACAAGGAAGCCATTCAGATTATGTGATAATACGAAGGTAAAACCAACTCTAGCACACACACTGTGGCCAGCTATTCAAATAGAATAGAATAGAATAGAAGTAATAGAATACGATGCCGTATCAGTTTCATTAGTAACAAGACATGATCATGAACAGACGGCAGATTCTATTAACATGTCTACCCTCATAGTATTATGTATAAATTATACGTAACAGCTAGCGCGTGACAGCTTCATGAATCTGGCCTGCACTGCCGGGTCAAAGGTCAGTGGGAGGTGGCAGAGTGCAACATGCAACATGCATGTATAAAAGCATTGAATCGGATTACGCTCAAGTTAAGCGTCGAATTGATCAACAAACGTACTCAGATGTGATTGATGTTCAAGAGTCTACTCACACATTTGCCAACGCACCTCGCCCTAAGACAGCTTCAGTTGACAGGTAATCTTTGATTAATCAATGATATAGCAGTACAGGTGATATACCAGCATGCAGCACAGTCAAAGTGGTGTACTATATAATATATAATTATATTTTTAATTGTTATATAAGACAAAAGTTTGTCCTTCAAGGATGAAATAGCCGATTGTGTTTGCATGCAGGCAAATAAATCCAAGTATGTGTATAAAAACAGAGAAAAGTCACAGTATTATTGCCTAATCTTGCTTGAATTGTTTGATGATGTTAAACACAGATCTACACTAACTGACACATTTTTGACACTAGGGGTCCGGGGCACATGAGGATGGAGCAGAATCAAGTCCATCACGGTCACCTCCTGCTGTGGACGGCATTGTGCTGCCTTGTGACGATGGTTAGTAGTGACAGAGTCATGTGGGTTGACACCCGGGGAGAGAACAGCCATCAGTGCATACATGACACACCAGAAGGTGCGTTGACGGCACAGCCACCGCCTAGCAGCTCATGCAGGTCACTGCAGTACGCTCTCCAGTATGCCCTCAACAGCACCTCCATCATAATTACATGCGGCCGTCATGAGTATCTGAAAACGTCTAACATGGCATTTCCAAAACATACTTGGAATGTAAGAATTGTGGGTGAATGCACAAATAATCGACCTACAATCCAATGCATGAATGGAGGTAACATTGCACTGCACTACCTAACAAATGTCGAGGTTAGCAACCTCATGATTGAAAGGCATGGCACACAAGGAGGCTACGAGATGGACAGTAACAATGCTATCGTTAACATTACCTACTGTGCCAATGTGAGAATAACAAACATAAAGGTTTCCACAATGGCATCTAATGGGAGTGGGATTTTCTTGAGGCACTCATCCACCAATGGTGAGATAATTCTGCAGAATGTCTCCATACTACACGATGGAACCTATGGGACTGGAATTGACTGCGATATTCTAAGAACTGCTCAGTCTACAACAGACCAGCTCACCTTGAACATGACTCATATACTCGTTGCCAATACTAATACAAACACCACTTATGAACCATCAATGACTTTCACTGGCATCAGTATTGCCGTTCATGGCACAGGAAATAGTAGCTACATCTCAATGCACAACATCACAGTCTTTAATAGTGCCCCTGTGGCAGGGTTTGGAGTACTTGCACACTTCTCTAATGACGCGCACAAAAACACTGCCATTTTGGCTGGAGTCAATGTACTTGATGGCTGGGATAATCGCTACCGTAGCCAACATAAGGATGAGGTATTGAGAGATTGTGGTAGAAGACAGCGGGAAATGGTCAGCATGCCAAATGCCATTAGCGCATACTCCGCCATCATGATAGACGTTGAGACATCTCAAAACACAATAAACGTTACTGACATGCAAGTGACCACACTCTGTGCTCCAAATGGAAGTGCCCTTGCCATTCACTTCAAAGGCCTACCTAAGCTAAACTCCATTTACCTAGGAAACATTTCTGTTGCAGCCATGGGAAGCACTGTTGCTTACAGGCAAGGTCTAGACCTGAGATTCACTGGCCATGCAAGTGAAAACGAAGTTTTAGCACAAGATATACACGTGGTCAACAGCAAAGCAGAAACAGGGGTAGGGGCTCATCTACTCTTCACTGATTACAGCATACGAAATAGAGTGTTGCTGTACAGGGGCATGTTTGCAAACCTTTCAGCTTCCAAGTATGGTGGCGGGCTATGTGCAGTCTTTCAAGGCCATTCACGTGACAATAGGATCATTACAATGCTAATGAAATTGGAGAACAATACTGCAGAGGTGGGGGGTGGCATCTTCACATTACTGTATGACTCCTCAAGTAGAAACAGCATTAATACAATCCAAACAAATTTTAATGGAAACAGAGCCGTGGACAAAGGGGGGTTGGCCAAGGGAATGTTCAGGAGCCGCGGTGGTGGGTTTGCTGTGCTGTGTTTAGGCAATGCGCAAGACAACACTGTCTCCTTGTTGCACTCAAGATTTACAGGCAACTCAGCAGAACAAGGGGGCGGAGTTATGCTATCATTTGGTGATTATGCAAGAGGTAACAAGGCCAGTATGAGACAGGTATCCATCACCAACAGCACAGCATATGCTGGAGGAGGATTGTACATCAAATTCCATCATTCATCTGAAAGAAATACAGTGACTATCGTTTGGTGTATTATTATGTTCAATGTCATAATTCCACATAAACATTTTGACACATTTGGTGGAGGTGCAAGCATTGAGTTTGATGCTGGCCAGGCTACTAGTGCTACTAAAAATGAGATCTCCATGTCACTTGTATATTTTATGCATAACAGTGCGATAAGAGGTGTTGGTGGTGGTTTATCAGTATTTTATGTGCACTCCCCACACATCAGAAGTAGTGGGGACAAGGTGAGTTTGGACAACACATGGTATTGGAACAACCGGGCAGCCAATGGGCAGGGTCTTGCCCTACAATCGTCTCCAAAGTACAGAAAGGCTGTATTCGATGGAATCACTTTAAGAGTCACACGATTTATGTCTTTCCATAGGATGTCATTTGGTCCTTTTACTGTAACAGAAGGTTCATTTGCTGATGACTGGCAATATATAGATACATTTACGAACCGCGTCAATACAGAGTATCAGGAATTAATTAATAAAACTATGCCAGAACTTATGGGGCTTGTTGATCCATTTCTTCAAGTAAGAACCAACACAAGTATGATTCTCCTGATTTCAGTGAAGGTAAGGATTGATAGATGGCTAACGTGTCTCTGTGGAGCAATTTCACAAGGGATTCATGCAATTGATTCTGAAATCACTTTCTCGCCTAACTCATTTGCAAGAATCAGTTACTGCGTTGCTTCACATGGAGGAGCAGTTGCTTTGTATGGGGAAAGCTACATACGACTCCCATCTTCAGCCCCCTCTCGAATGTTACTGGACCAGAACTTTGCCTTCCAGCGTGGAGGTGCTCTTTACGTGGGATCGACACAGAGTGCAGTATCACACTTCCGCTGTTTCCTTCAAAATGACCAAGAACAGAATGACCGAACACAAATGAAAGGCAATGCAAATATAATGCTTGCAAACAACTCTGCAAAGTTTGAGGGGCAGTCAATTTATATAAGTGATGCTCAAAGTTGCCTTAACAACAGTGCTTTGAACCAACTAATATTCGCAGATCATGTTTGCCTACCGCTCAATTCAACAAGATGCACTTACCAACTGTACAATTTCAGAGAGAGAGAACACGAAAGGAGATTCAGAGAGTGTTTAGCACTTGGCATTGTTGATGAAACAGAATATTGTTCAGAGAGTGAAAGGTTTCTTCCTGTGTCACAAGAGTTTCTGTTACATCCAAACCATGTTGACGGTGCTCCTGATAACCAGTCAGCAATCAATGTAACCTTCATCCCGGGGATTCAGAAGAATCTACCATTTACACGTGCATATGACAGACTTGGAAATGTCATCAACACAGCTTTCACGGCACAAATAATATCACAACAAGAGAAACCACCTGTTCAACTGAATCCCTTCTCTAAGTACACCACTGATTTTACAGTTATCCTGCACGGTGTCCCACAGCAACACGGAATGTTCAATCATTCATTAATTACTAGCACAACAAGCAACACTACCAAAACTGCAACTCTGCTTGTTCTCCAATCAGTGGACAACCGAGATCTTCTCTTAGTCATGAACATTGAACTCCAGTGCTGTCCACCTGGTTACACCTTCCTACACGGCTCCACAGATAACGGAACATGTCACTGTGGGATGTTGACATTGACGGGGATAGCAGAATGCAATGAAAGTGATCCAAATGCCATTGGTGCTGTCCTGCAGAGAGACCACTGGGCTGGATACTTCTCATCAAAGGACCAACACAGCTGTGATGGGCAGAAGCTCTTCAGCGCTCCCTGTCCACCGGGATTCTGTCGGACACAACCAACCACACTGCCAAATAACAACTCTAAGCAACTACTGGAAGACGTGGTCTGTGGAGGCTCAAAACGCAAAGGGCTTCTCTGTGGAGACTGCATTGAAGGGAATGGCATTGCGGTAAACTTCAATGGGGTCAGGCCAGTATGTACCAGTTGTAAGGAGGGGCTCAGCAATGTTGGAATCCTTGTGTGGATCCTTAGCGAGTGGGTACCCATGTTCATCTTCATGTTCATTGTGATGCTGTTCAATGTAGACTTAGTGTCGGGAAGTTTCAACTCATTCCTACTGTTTGCACAACTCCTTGCCTTCTCCAGCATTAGAGGTGATGATGAGTTAGGACCAGTGCACATTGCATTTGTCAAAATACATCGCTTTCTGTATGGCATGTGGAACTTGGACTTCTTCAGTGTTCTCCTACCCCCATACTGTCTCATTCCCCAAGCACACCTCACACTCCTTCAGACGCTCTTGCTTCATTATTCCATTGGACTGTTTCCACTGGCTGTGACCCTCACACTCACAATACTGGAGAGGTCTGCAGAGAAGTGGATTTGCTGTCACCGAGTGGACCAATGTCTCAGACGGATGCGGCGGTGGAAGGCAAAGTACTCAGATGGCATGTCCTATGACAGAGCACTTCCTGCCTTTGTCATTCTTGGTTTCACTCGCTTCCTGGTTAGCTCGGCGTACATTCTTGTTAACCAGACCATTACAGGAGAAGACGGTGAAGTGAAAGTGGTGGTTTGGTGGCAGGGATCGGTGCCTTATGGCTCCATTCAGCACATCGCTTACTTCATACCAGCCATTGTCATACTACTAGTGTTTGTCCTTTTGCCCTCCTTTCTCCTCCTCATCCTTCCCATTGGGCCTCAGCTGTTTGGCAGACTCATCATCGCTGTGCCAGCTTTGAGGCATTTGCAGAGGATGCAAACATTCTGCAGCAATGTCTACACAGACAGATGGGTCTATCATTTCGTCAATGTATTTCAAGGATGCTACAAGGAGCACCTCAGAAGCTTCTCCTCACTCTATCTCTTCTATCGCATCATTGCACTTTTGGCTGCTGTGTTTATACCGAGAGCAGAAGATGCGCTGCGTGTTCAACTCATCCTCACTGTGGCTCTGCTGTTGCTCATTGCCGTTATCCAACCATACAACTCAAACAAGCTCAACACCCTGGATACGGCCATCTTGGGAAACATGGTGCTCATTCTGGTCTTGAGCCAGCAGATAATGGACGCCAACACACTGCTTGCAGTAAAGCAGTTCTATGCATCTATTCGCTTGATTCTGACCTACCTGCCCCTCATGTATCCTGGGATCCTCTTCGGAAGGAAGGTATACTTGAAGTGCACTCAGTTGCGATGCTGCCAGAAGCAGGAAGAATGCAGCGAGGAGATTGCGGATCCACTTTTAGAACATCCAGCAGAAAGACTTGGGAACCTTATCAACATAACAGAGCTGAGAGCTGGAGTGCCTACTTCAAATTCATCATCAGATGAAGATACAGAGTCCGCATCTCAGAGTGAGGCATTGTAGATATAGCTTACACCATATATAATTATAAGCATAGCCTGTGCATGAAGACTAGTAGGATTGTAAATGTTGGCACTATCACAGTATGCACAGTCATACGTTATTTGCTGCTGTTACGAGATACCTGTACCTTTAAGTGTGCAATTAAGTGTGCTCTTATGAATGTAATTAATTAATGGCTTATTATAATCACTATTGCCAGCTCATTCACATGTACCCTGTACAGTGTTGCAGTATTGTAAAAGTTGACTGATGGCATACAGCTAGTAATGACTGAAAGACCTAATTAAGCCGCGCATGATATGCAAGTAATCCAAGGCACAGTACCCATTCCAGTACAATAGGTGCTAATGCTAATTTCAACAAAACTAGTATTATGCAAGCATGCATTTGAATTGTGAAGAGCCGCATCTTTCAGTAGTCTAGCGTGTTTAGTACCTATAAAATAGCACACATTGTAGGTGTGAAGCCTGGCAAAATTTGTTCCCAATATTGTCATCTGAGAGATAGTGGCTGTGAAGAGATGACCGAAAAAGAGTGATATCAGTGCTTGCTTTGGAACAATCAATCGTTACTACTGGATGCATGTGTTATCTATTGAATGTCAGTGTTAACTCTGCTCACTCTACACAAAAACATTGCACGATTGAAGCCAGACTATTATTCCATGGGTGGAGGGGCTAGCATGCCAGACTACTACACACGACATCAGTGAGCAGTTGTATTTCACTCATACGTCATAATTATATTTCAGCTATGGGCCTTGCTACCATACTGGGCAACTACATAACTGTTATAGAAAACTCTTGTATTCAAAGTTCAACACAGTTGCCCAAGTGTACATGTGGGAGGCAGTATATTTCTCTTTCAATAATTACATGCAATGAAACATGATATTCTCAGCTCTATATGTTCTATATGCTTACATTAGGAAGGATAGAGAACAAGCACCCAATGAATATGAACAGCATTTGGCAGTGATTATTATGGTATATATATGCACTACATAAACAGTAGTAGACACACTGCTACAAAAGCAGTCAATATGGTTAGTACAGTGGGGAGCTTCATAGAGCTATATCCTACACATCAAAGAAACTACACTACTTATGCAATACTATTGTATACGTATTCACTACAGTTACGCATATAAAAATGTATGTTCGTATGTGCATGCACTAATATCGCACTAATCTTTACAGACTAAGATTCAGGTTTGCAAGGCTATGATTGGAGGTGTGCCTCTTCTTCCTCCTCTGAGTCCCACTGGATACCGTGCTTCTTTGCTAGCATTATCAGAAGCTTCTCCATGCGATTGTTCTTTTCAAACAGCTCATATTGCAGGCTCTTCACTTCCCTAGAGAGCTGCTCCGTCTGATTCTGAACCTGCTCAATGGGGGACTGGGTGGGAAGGGGGTGGAGAGTGGGTGGGGAGGGAGTGGGGTGGGAAGGGGGTGGAGAGGGGGTGGGGTGGGAAGGGGTGGAGAGTGGGTGGGGAGGGGGTGGGGTGGGAAGGGGGTGGGGAGTGGGTGGGAAGGGAGTGGAGAGTGAGTGGGGAGTGGGTGGGGAGGGAGTGGAGAGTGGGTGGGGAGGGGGTGGAGAGTGAGGTGGGAGGGAGTGGGGAGTGGGTGGGGAGGGAGTGGGGAGAAGGCGGAGAGTAGGGTGGGAAGGAGATGGAGAGGAAGTAGACAGAAGGGAGAGAGATTGGACTAGTGAGGAGTAGGTGTGGAATAGACTGATTATCAACTTGTGATAGCAAGTATCTACCAGGTTACGTAAAGCTGAGTTCACTAATGTGCTTAGAGTAATAATAGATGGCCTGGGTGTGTGTGTGGTGAGACGCAGCTTCAAGAATACCCCTTTCACACCAGGTATCAGGTATCAGGGAATCTCATTTAAACTTGGGGAGGCCTTTAGCCTGAGGGGCTACATGGGGGACACATGGACCTGCGAAAGTGGGGTGGGGTGCCACCCAGGTTAATGCGTTCACATGGTACTATGGAAGTGGGGGTAATTAGGGTTGAACCCTAGTTACAGAAGCGGGGTCAACCCTGCTTTGCAGTAGGGTTGACCCCAGTTTAACCAAGGTTTGAAGCGAGTTAAGACGGCGGAACCAGAAGGAATGACAGCAAAATATTAGCCTTGCTGGCCTTGGGGAGAAGATTTGATCCAGTTATGATTCCTAGGCTTGGCTCGAAGCCTTCTGTTTCACAGGAACGCTGCAGATGTGCAACGCAACAAGTAATAGTATAAATGTCTGCTGTTCCTCCTGTGCCGCAATAAACCAAAGATCTACTTGTTTTTTCTTGATACAAGTGCCCATTGGCGCACTTCACATCATGTGCCTGTTCACTGTGTTTTTATTTTGGCACTACTGGTCACACATGCTATACCTAACTCTTGACTATAAAAGATTGATACACAAAAGGAAAGCACTTGCAGCCCAAAAGTGATTCTTCCGCCTTCAGATTATACCAATTGATTACTCACCAATTCCACTTGCGTGTATTTTCTGATGTTGTCAACTGAGTCCCAGCGTTCCGCTTCCCAAATACGCTCCTTAAATTTTCCCCAAGGGTCCAGCCTTCGGTTGGGGTACAAAACTTGTGTTCGTCTCACAATCCGACGCCGAATGAAAGCAGGTAGCACCTCTTCTGTCTCCAGGATGAGACCAATCTGGGACAAGGTAGAACGAAACACTAACATACGTAACACTCTTATCTGTTATGGACAGTTTGCAGCACAAACAATAATATGAAGCACTGAACAGCAGAGCCTACATTGCCTAAAGACAATGACTTTCAGCTGCTTCTCAAACACAGTCCACATATTATGCATATCACACAACAGGCACATACACACATACATTCATGAACATACACACATATGCACAAGGCATACACACACACGTACACACACACGTACACACATGCACGCACACGCACGCACGTACAAGTGAAATGTTGTGTAGACAGATAAAACAGATGGAACAAACACAAACAAATAAAAACACAAATGTTGCAATAAATGGTACAAACCTGCAAAGACAGTCTTTTCAACTGGGCTTGGTCCTGAATGGCTTTAGTGTCATCTACAGCCAACCCCACCTGTGAATGAAGAATGGTAACAAACTTTATTCCTAGCTGTACCTACATATACTTTCTGTCTGTAACGAACCACATACGTATTCACATCCACGGCAGTTAGTTGCCTTTTTAGCATGCAAACTAATCCTCCAGTAAAAAACATGAATTTCCAAATGTTCGGTGAATGTTTGAAACTAATATTAGAAGCCAAACTTAGTATTCGCCCTGGACCTACATACTGTACACAAAAGTGCAAGAATCTATTCACTATAGCCTGCATGCCCCTCACCAGCAGGTTGGTCAGCAAGATGGGCATGATGATGAGGAAGATGATCCAGAGAATGTAGGCCACTACCGGGAAGGAGGTCAACAAGTTACGGCTTTCGTTGTTGTGGCCAAAAATGCTGTCATACTCAAACTCCCCAGTGGTCATCACCATGGTCTTGATGAAGGAGAGACCGGCATTTCGGAATGGTGAGACATTAACCATCTGCTCAGCATCATCCAGCTACAGTGGAGAGAGAAATTGAAGGGTGGGTCATGTGATGCTATAAAAAGTTTCTCTATGTGCGGTGACAATCACAGCTACTACAACTACACTCACAGCTTTGTACAGGATCATGTAGAAGGCAATGCAGAATGCCACAACAAAGAGTAAGGCAATCAGTGCGAACTTCAGAAAGGTGTAGAGGATGCTGTTGAACATGAGAACGTAGATGCCCAACAGTGGCACTCTCTTTAAGAAGAGGATGAGGTTGATCCAGGCAAGGAAGACAGCAATCGCTCCCAGCTGCCACTGCCAGTTAGTGGGACACCAGCAGTTGGAGCCAAACTGGCTCACAAAGATGATAGATGAAGCATATGTCAGAAGCTCAATGTAATTCTCAACATTCAGGAAGTAGCGATAAGTTGTCTTCATAATCTGAACAATCTCGACTAGGAATCTCATGCCAGCTGATAGGATCACCACAACAGCACCAAAATATAGAGCTATGTTGGCGTGGTTGTTCATTGGGACCGTGGGATCAACTGCAAATGAGAAAGGTGTAATGTACGATGCATGGGATGAAAAATGTTACAGCACTACTTACGTACGTACACACATACGTACGCAAATACATCTAAGTATGCAAGCCTAGCAAAATAGTAGAATGCTGTAATGTTTGTACTAATGCACTTACTGTCTAAGACATCACTGCGATTGGCAAAAGTTGACTCAAATGGACACACGTTTCCATCCATTGGCAGACGGTCTACTGACTTAGCAACACCTGCAGAAGAGTGGAAGGTTTGCAGCGGATGAACAAGTGTTGCCACTGACAAAGAATGGCATGGAAGCATACGTAACTGTGGAATCGTTGTACTGCATCCCTGAAATCAGATTGAAAGGGTCATACAGTCATGGAATTCAAGGAGTTAGCACATGCAAGTAGTAGTAGTATATACAAGATCGCTGCAAACTAATGGGCAAGAGCAAACAATCTGCTGACAGTGATTAATCACTCTGTGAAAAAGGAAGAGACGCTCCCCGTATATGTATGATTTATATAGAGTACATTTACAGTTCACTGCACGGAAGCTTTACAGAATCAGCACAGAAAGTGCAGGATTTGTCAGATTTTCTATAGTCCCTTATGACATGTACTGTGCCAAATGTATGTACGTATGCAGGAAGCTAGCACTTGTTTACCATACAAATATATAGCAATACGTATGTATGTATGTACATCATTAGTATGCATGCGTATGTGTGTGTGTACATTATGTTTGTGTGCATTACTACATTGTAAATCCACGCTACATTCGTATGTACACAAGTCTGAGTGGCTATGGAGGCATCTTAAGCCTATACATACGTACGTACGTACAACATGGCCACACACTAGAAACTCCAGATTTACCGGTGAATGCCGGTTTAAAACCACCTCGTAAGCAGGTCTGGAACCCGGATTTAAATCCGCATTATAGTCGCCGTGTGAACGCAACAACCCACATTAACCTGGGTTTCAATGCGGATTAACCGCTCCGTGTGAAAGGGGTGATCGTTGATTCAATGTCTAGTGTTTGCGACACTAGCCTAACAGATACACTGTCCATATACATACGTACATACGTACTTAGAAACATACGTATGTATGTACATACGTACATATATATTTACAAATATATAAATATACTAACTTGAAATAAAATATACCAAAACATAATAAGCCCAAGCACTTACTGAAGTTGTGGCCTGTTTGATCGGAGGACAATGTACATAAAGAGGAGGAAAGAGAGAAAGCAAACAGTCATTTGAGCAGCAATAGGAGTTATTCATAATAAACGTAGAAAGAGTTCATCTTGTGAATTCTCTCATTGGCAACATCATTCTCACCTTAGTCAACACATACGTAATACCTCCGGCTATGCATGAACTTTTATTATGACTACACACGTCTATAACAGGAGTGCCTGCCTTTGATGCGGACACAGCATATCTGGGTATGAGGACTCTTAGTGAATGGAATGTGAATCAAAACATTGCCTTTACTGGGTGCTTCACTGCACAACTCTGTGTTCTTGGGCTAAGTACATACGTACGTACTTATGCTAAGATAATCTATGCTTCATTTTGTGCAAGAGAAGCTGACAAGCAAGACGTCAACGTCAAAGCCCTTAAATTTGAAACTCTACAGGTAAGAAATGGTAAAGGGGTTCTTCTGTACTAGCTAGAAATGGGCTGAAATCTTGCCGAGATTTCGACCAGAATGCGCTAGTCTTCTCCAGGCCATCTTCACCCTGAAGAAGACTAGTGTATTCTGGTCAAAACGTCGGCAAGATTTCAGCCCATTTCTACGTACGCACGTAGCTGGTACAGAAGAACCTCCTTTACCATTCATGCAATAGCCAGCTGAGAAGCCCCCACTTCACTCTACAGGTACTACGCATGTGGGACATGGCTAAACAAACAAATATGGCCGCCGTCGTGGGCGATATTGACCTTCGTATATATTTTCGCTTGTTTCTCCTTCAGGCTTAGTGGGATTAGAGCGAGGCCAGTATTATAAACGAAAAACTATGAACCTATGTATACCTCTGCGTACGGTTTCTGCTAGTGACGACTCACTCTGTCGAGAGGAATCGGCGTAAATGAAGTCGATCAGTAAAAGAGCAGTAAATGCTCGTGTGGTAAAATTCGGAAAGACCCAGAGAGACAAGAATGACATCACTCGCTGCATTTCATATACGTACGGTACTTCTTAGAAAAAAGTTAGCGTACTACGCTTGTTCGCACGCCCGTCCGTTTACCTGTAGTACGCCCGTACGTTTTACACTGAACGCGCGTGCGCGGATGCGTACGTTTACTTGTACGCCATAGCACGGGTACGCCGTAAATTGCGAAGAATTTCACGCCTTCGTCGTCGCCAGTAAAGGTGCCAGGCTTGTGCTTCAGCATTTATTCAGAGTGTGATTGGCTTCAGTGCGTGCTCTCCGAGTGTTGTTGGCTTGCTTGCGAGAGTGTACCCGCAGCAGTTGAAGATGGTCTACTCAGATTATGTACAGCAGACAATTCTGTTTTACCGCCGATTGGGGAAGAGCTTCGTACAGATCACCCGCTGCTTGGCAGAAGAAGGGCACGCAACGACGAAAATTGGCGTATGCAAGTTTATCTGTCGTTACGAAGAAACAGGGATGATATAGTTAGCGAAATCGCCGAGTAGCACCGCCTTACGCAGATATATCATCTTAGGAAAAATGCACAGGCAGTTAGCACGTCCTCTGTGGCCAATTTGCTTACGTTAGCGCGATCCATAGGTGTTTACTCAGTACATACCCGTGCGTGTATGTGCTATACCCGTTGCGTAATCAAGAAACGCCCGTTCGCATATGCGTACTATACCCATACGTAATTGAAAGAACGTCCGTTGTACGCTAACTTTTTTCTAAGAGGTACCGTACATATAACACAGCAAACAGATGTCAATTGCTACGTGGCAACTCGATACAATAACTGCTACTTTTTCAACCAATCAGATTGGAGCATTCACTCCAAGTAAGGGCCCCTAATAACCTAACATTTGGTATAAATAGAGAGACGTATTTTGTTGGAAGGAGAGATGCACTCTATGCTATTTGCATATACGGACGTATGTACGTAGATGGAGTACAAATGCTAATTACTCTATAAACAATCAATTAATCACCACAAAATGGCCACCTATAGTGGGTATACAACAATCGCATTTACTCAGCATGCAGTTACAACAGTACGGAACTCACAGAATCTGTGATCAGGATGGGGGAGGAGGAGGGCGTACATTGTCAAGAAGAGGAGGAAGATGAGGTACGTGATCAGGTTGAGAAAGAAAGTACCTCTCCCGTAGTAGCTCCATTTGTGCTGCAACAAACTTTGCACCACTGGGTGTCTCAGAAGGTCGGCATGGGAGTATGACACCTACAGGAACATACAGAGAAGGGAGTAATGATGCATTTAAATAAAACTGAATGTTCAAATTAGCCTACCATCAGAGCCAGGGGGTGATACTTGGATGAGAATGACTCTGGTCCCCACAATGCAACAAATCCTTCGTTTTTATCCACCTCCTCTACGGAGCTGACATCATCAACAGTTGAGGCAGTGTCAGAGAACTCATCGTGATTCCTCACATTCAATCTCCTGGCGTTAGCACGCAGAGTCAATCGGTCTCTCAGTCTCTCCCTCAAGGTGTTATCACGGTAGTCGTCCAGGAACTCGTAGTTAAATTTCACCTCGTACTCCCTGGTGTTCATGATGTTCTTGTCCTCATGAGTCACGTTGTCAACCATGCAGCGGTCCAACACTGCCTTGGCTACAGCTGTAAAAGTGACAGATTCACATTAATAACTGCAATCACCTTTGAATCACACAATGAACACAGATCATTACATAAGTGTGGAGTAGGCAGACGGTGTCACACAAAACATGCTAATAGCATCGCAAATTTCATGAATCCAATGTATGATATGCAAGCACACATGTACGTACGTACGTACATGCAACTATGGTTCACCCAAGACATCAATGTATGTACACCAATTTTCTCGCTGTACAGATTCTTTGTATTCAAACTTAGTCAATATGTAGCTTGAAGTGCACATGTTACACAAATGCAAGCACATTACACACTCACAAGCTACTACAAGTATGTATGATGCTCAATAAAAGCAGTGGAATTCATCGTATATAAAAGGATAGACGCTATGTATGTAGATTAACATAAACATATATGAAGACTGTACATATGTCCGTATGTACATACGTACGTACATACATACAAGCCACCATAAATTGAAATTTATGAGCTTGCATACATACGTACATGGCATTTGACGGATCATCCTCCTGAAAGGGGTCATCTGCTCATGGTGATGGCGAAGGGCTGCTTCCCATTGGTTCGAGCGGATGATCGCCAAGGCAACGGCCCTGCAAGAGGTGCAGTGCAAGTGGGAACGAACAGTTACTAGTGATGCCGTAAACCAGCAAGGCTGTGTGGGCACATATGCAGGATGAACACACAGACATGCATCAAGCAAGTCTGAATTTTGCTCATTCCAGTGTCAGCGCAACACAAAAAGGCAACAAAGTGTTATGAGTGTAAACATATTCCACATAGGCACAGCTTACAGCAGTGCATTGGACAGTATACATACGTACTTGTGTCCGTTGTCCACTGCAACATCAAGGCAGTTGAGTTTTGTGAGGTTGTCCATGGCAGTCACATCAGCACCGTTCTCCATTAGCACTTCAGCAGCAGCGAGGTGGCCACTCCGACAGGCCAGGAAGAGTGGGGTTTTCTGTAGACACACAGGGGAGACATTATGACTGCACAAAGAACGATGCATAATATGACTAAGTACGTAAGTACACAGATTGTGAGGGGAGTCCCAGCAAGCACTGTTTACCATCAGTCATGCTGGAAATGTGCACACATGATCTATGGCGTGCTAGGAGGCTGCTTAGAGAGAAATAAAAGCAGGACAAACTGACTGAGATTTGGCTGGCATGAGCTGTGGCAGTTAACGCTTCTTTCACTATTCGAGATCACACACGAATGGCAGCCACAAGGCTTAAAGCTGGCTTGTTACCTGTGAATCTAATAGCACAAGTCTGAACTTGTGTTGGAATGTTGCACAAGATCATCATCATGATGACATGCACATACGTACGTATGTACGAATGATAGGCAATGAAGTCCAACGAGGAAAAGCAGTTAAAGGTGGGGCTTACGTAGACGTGCTCAGAAAGGATCAGAGTGCAATCATCACAGGGAAAGTCTACGCAACGTTGACCAAAAATTTCACATGCCGAATATCCACTGCTGCTTTAAGATTGCTGCAACATATGTACATGCTTATATGGATTCAGTGTATTCTGCCACACGAACAATGAATGCACTCACGGCAGATTTGTCCTTGGCCTCCAAAGGTGCATCAGCCTCAAGGAGGAGGGCAATGATGTCAGCGTAGCCTTTGTCTGCTGCCTGGTCAAGTGGAGTCCAGAGACGGCCATTCCTGTGTGGTGGTATGCACATACGATAAAAAATGTTAATGGTCAATGGGCGTCTGCCCACCCATTTGCGTGCCCGTTTTACGTCCATGCGCATGAGAACCGTACGTTAACTGGACTATGCTCATAGCATGTGACAGCCGCTAAAGATGTAAATAGTCATTGTCAAACTTGCCAAGGTGTTGCTCAGCTTAGCTTTGGAGTGTTCATTCCTAGTGTTTAGCTTTCGACTTTCTCTGGTGCTTATGCAAGTCTCACGTAGCACAGACGACCATTTTGCTTCAGTGGAACAAGATGGTGGTCTGTCTACATGAGACTAACGCATGCTGGAGACCGGTACAATGCTCACACGCTCACACGCTCACACGGTCCTCCTCGGAGCAATAGCGTCACAATTTGCGAAGCACCCCATATGTATGTACTAGTATCCTTTAAGAAAGAGTGCAACAGTCGTTAGCACTCTTTCGTGTGTTAGCACGTTCACAAGCTATTGATTTGATTGCCTGTACGTCGTTTGTAGGAAGCCATTATCTTCTCCCGTATTATACACATACGTACGTAACATCAACTACCCCTGTACGCGCATTCGTGGACTGCCCGTACCCGTAGTGACGTACCCCTGTAGAACATTACCCATTTTATGGATGTACCGTATGTACGTATGATGTGGTAGAAGCTCATGCTATTGTGTTAAATCGAACGGGGACGTTGTTGAGCAATTACGTACGTAGCACAGGTGGTAAATTGCAGGGATGTGTTTCGACTTCGAGAGTCTTCATCAGTCACAAACTATTTTGTGCCTGACGAACACCCTTGAGGTCGAAATGTCTCACTGCAATTTACCACCTTGCTACTAGATTGCTTAAAACCGTCCCTGTTCGGTAGGTACGTATGTATGTATGACTGACGGTCTTAAGCATAGCCTCACAAGCCTTCTTACTTTGCCTCCACCTCTGCTCCCTCCTGAATGAGGAAATCGACCAATTCAGTTCTCCCATTGAGAGCTGCCAGGTGGAGGGGGGTGTTGCCATTCTCATCCTCATCAGTGAGGGCAGGGGGGTACTTGTGCACCAAGAAGCGGGCAACTCTAATACACAAGGTGAGTCAGAGAGTTAGAAACAGCAAGGTGAGTCACATTAAAATTCAGTGGTAGTATATGCAGTATGCAGTAGTCCCTATTTTATACATTGTATAATGATGCATTTCTGACTCACTCCAGGTGTCCACTCATGGCTGCCAAGTGAAGGGGAGTCTTGTTCTCGTCATTCCTGAAGTCCAAATGTTCCACTTTCTGTCTCAAATTTTCCCTCTCTTCCCTCTCGTCCTGCAGTGTCTGCAGCCTCTCTCTCGCTACAGGATCATTCACATCAATGGACGACTCACTCGGGATCTTCGCAGCACCACTGGGCGAGGCATGGCGCAGGCGTTCAGCCAAGCGAGTGACAAGAAGCTACGTACATATCAGAAAAATTGCATAACATGAAACTTAGTACAATGCAATTTTACGAATGACGATACATGGGAAAAAAAGTTAACCCTTTCGCGGCCAACAGGGGTCTATTAGACCCGGCGGATATAGGGTGCAATAAACCCTATGTAAAACGATATGTGAATAGTATACGGTCATGAAACGGATATCAACGGAAAGCTTACACGTGGGCGAGTCGATTGGTGTAAAGAAAGTGTATGGGTAGTGTAGAAAAATTTTTGTTATGGCCTCAAGTTCGCGATCGTTCTCTGCCGAGGCTGTACTAGCCCTTCTCGATCAACAAGAAGAGTTTGAAGATGCCATAGGAGGCGACATAGACGGCGAAAGTGAAGACGACGATCATCCTGAAGGCGATTTTACTGACCATGATGGTACCGAGTCCCTAGTGCAGCCCGAGATGCTTGCCAGCAGCGGCCTTTCGCTAGTCGCTGAAGCGTTTGACCACCCGGAGCCATCGCTAAGGGATTCTCTTCTACTCCTCGATAGCGAGCTCTGTGATGATGCGACTAGATCTACTCCTGATCTTCCTACAAGTTTATCTTACTGTCATGCAGGTAGCTCGTGTGGTGCTAACAACTTTCCAAACGATACATCGAATGCTCCCTCCCCAGGCGTTTCTACCTCGGATTTCTCACCTGAGAACTCTCCATCTCCTCCCATTTCATCCTCCAGCAGTCCAACAAGTGCTAGGTCTCGCTCTCCTGTTGGAAGAGGACGCGGTCGAGGTCGTGGAGCTGGACGAGGACGTCGTCATGGACTGGGACGAGGCTGTGCAAGTAGCTCTGTTGGGCGAGGCCGTGCAAGTAGCTCTGTTGGACGAGGCCGAGCTCGTGGACGAGGCCGAGCTCGTGGACGAGGGAGAGGACGTGGAGGTACCACAGCTGGACGAGGAAATCCCTCTGATAGTGCTGACGATTGGACCTGGAACTCAACGAAGTGTGACTCCAATGTTTCCATTCCTTTGAGCTTTTCCGGCAACTTACCTGGCCCTCAAGGTGAAGCGTGTCGTGTGACATCTCCAATAGACTGTTTTCGTCTCTTTTTGGACAGTACGTACATCGATGAACTGTTGCGGCAAACTAACCTCTACGCAGAGCAAGAGAGAGCTGCCAAAAATGACAACAGTTCCTTCGAACCAATTGTCAAAGAAGAATTGCTGGCTTTCATTGGAGTGAATGTTGCCATGGGTGTCGTATCACTACCGTCAATGGAAGACTACTGGTCGACCAATCTGATCCTTGCACATCCGTGGTTTCGCTCGATACTCTCACGTAATCGCTTTCGACAAATTTTGCGCTATGTTCATGTCGCCGACAACTCACAAGCACTTGACAGAAGTGATCCTGGATACGACAAGCTGTGGAAGGTACGTCCGTTGCTTGACATCGTGTGTAAGCGAAGTTTGGAGCTGTACTCACCACATCTACAAATTTCAGTGGATGAAAGCATGATTGGCACCAAAAGCAGGCTATCATTCATCCAATATTTGCCCAAGAAGCCGGTGAAGTGGGGCATAAAGAATTGGGTGTGTGCAGATTCAGTCACTGGCTACATCCTCACATTTGATGTGTATTGTGGAGCTAATGCTTCTCATTCTGTACATCCCAAAGGTTTGGCGTACGGTGTAGTCATGAAGCTTGTGCAACCGTTTCTCGACAAAGGTTACACGGTTTACATGGACAACTTTTACACGTCCCCGGAATTATTCCATGACCTGCTTGAGAGGAATACATTTGCCAGTGGTACGGTGAGACAGAACCGCAAGCACTTCCCTGCTCTACTGAAGCCCGTATACGGTGAGACAGCCAGACCCAGAGGCACGACCACATTTGCGTATTACAAGCAACTCACCATGGTGCGATGGAGTGACAACAAGGACGTACACGCTTTGTCAACACTCTACTCAGATCAGCTGACAACAGCTCGACGTCGTGTGGGCAGTGCTGTGAGTGATGTACCATGTCCACGCATCATCTCCGACTACAATGCTTTCATGGGCGGAGTCGACCTTGCCGATCAGGCAATGTGCTATTACTCAATAGGAAGGAAGAGCATGAAATGGTGGAGGAGAGTGTTTTGGAGAATGGTGGATCATGTAATTACCAATGCTTATGTTATTTATTCAGCTAACAATGCACATTCCCTGGAGAGAATACACACTCGTGTGAAATTCCGCTTGCAACTTGCTAATGACCTAGCAACTCCTGCCCTCCACCTCCGTAAAGGTCCAGGGCGCTCTCCTGCACAGTCGTTGTCTCGCCTCACAGGAAAGCACTTTCCCTACTGGTCTGGAGTCAAGAAGCGTTGTGCTGTGTGTGCGTATAAGAAGACACATTCTAGTGGCATGAAAAAATGCAAGGACAAAAAAATCACAACATGGTGTCCAAAGTGCGAAGTTCATTTGTGTATTGGCACGTGTTTCGAAGTGTATCACACCAGAGTGAACTACAAACATTAGTGGACAGTTACTTTGTTATTGTATCACTGCTACATTTTATTTGTGTTGATATTCCATTGCATCTTTAGTCACTGAACATGTACATGTACAAATATTTGTGTATAAAGTATGTTGTGATGTATGTCGGTAGTGCATTTCTTGTGATTTAATTAAATATTATAAACATTTCCCTGGTAACTTTTATACAAATAAAACACATACCATTGGATAGTAGAATTATTCAGGATTAATTTAAACCCCATATTACCTATATCTATCTCCTTCAGTTTCTGTGATATGATCGTTTTTCTCACGTCAACTATAAACGATGCATTTTCAATCCCCGTAATTTGGCCAGGAAAGGGTTAATGTACTACAAAAAGTGGAAAGTACGAATCTGTAAATTCGTATGCCCGTATGTACGTATGCACCATAGTACACCTTTACCTACTCTATTCAACATGTACGCACGCCCCTGCATCCACCACATACGTATATGTACTACCCTAGCAAGAACGGTTACCCACACATGTAGAATGCTAACATTTTATCCCATGTACGTACGTACGTACCATATACGTATGTAATTTCTATACACAAGTACAATGAAAGTTGAATGGTTAAGAAAGGCTGTAATAAGTGATCTTCACACTTGGCTATGTATATCATCTTAAGATCATAAGACTACATCCCATGTACATTAACGAGAACTATAGTTGAATTTTCTCCTTTACACATGCTTTATTACAACGAATGCACATACGCACGCACGTACGTACACTTCCCCATTCAATAACTGTTCTCCCATTGTTTTACGTACGTACCTTTACGGCTTGGGCCTTGCCCATCCTGGCCGCAATGTGGAGAGGGGTGTTGTGGTGGTACAGCTCAGTCACAGAGCACAGCTGGATGCCTTCCTCGTGGTCCAAAAGGGTCTGAAAATTGAAAGAGAATAACATGTGTGTTCACACAATAACTTGCACATGAGTACATATGTACATATATGGACTATGTATTGTAGGTATGAACTGTACACAAATCTCACTAGCCAAAACAGAAAAGAAGTCAAATTTACATACGTACGTACGTGTGTATCTATTGCCAGCTATACAGCTGTCATTTCAGTGGCATACGTGCAATTAAAGTGCAAACCCGAGACATTGATCCATTGTTTTTGTTCAGTGAATTAGATTGAGACCTAATGTGACCAGATTCTGTGGATTGTTGCAGTGGTCCAGTGTCCTGATGTTCTCCAAACCACATGGTTGTGGCAGCCCCATGTGTTTCCTCCAATGCTGAGGTGACATACGTAATCACCTATGTAGCTCCACTTCAGGCCTTGTTCTCACCAACTTCTTTACATGAGGTGCCGTTCATTTTGTCCACAGAGGTAACTGTAACTAACTCGACTGCCTCAGGTGTATGTGGATTGATAGGTTGGCGCCTCAGGTACAGGCTGTGAGAGCACTGGCATGCAGTGGAGTTTCGTAGGTTATTACGTCACCTCAGCACTAGCAGAACACACATGCTACTACCACAACTCTGTGGATTAGGCCAAGACCAGGGCAGTGGACCATTACAACAAGCTCAACCACAGATTAACACTCGGTGTCATCAGTCTACATTAGGTCCCAGTCAAATTCACAGAGCAGAGAAAATTGATTAATGCCTCAGGTATGTACATATACGTACAAATACAGTACAATCCATTACACATACTATGTAACAATATTATATTCCATGCATGTTTTCTGTTGTCACTTCCATTTCAAACTGCGTCCTATTACCTGTTACAGTGCATACAATGTAAGCAATATATCTTTGTACTGCCCCATGTTGACAGCTGTATGTATGTATATCGTTTGGCTTCTCTTCTAATCACATTTGCCTAGTTTAGATACACAATGTCATAATCTAGTCAGACATGCAGTGTGCCCATTTTTAATTAAAGAAAGTACAGAAGTACGTACGCATGTACAAACATTCACGAGGTACATACAGTACATGGACTAAGTATTAAGTATACACACATACGTACGTATGTATGTACGCACATGTATAAACGGACATTACCCACATGCAACACACAAACTGACACATACGTATGTATGTACGTACATGTGTATGTTCACAAAGTGAGCCCGCACTGTATGTAGCAGATACGTAACAAACCACACATTGAAGGGACAGGAAAAGAACAGACGTAGCCAAATAATTGGGCACACAGGCCTCCTTTACAGGTGACACTTTTTATACCATTACATATTCCTATATCATATCTACATTTTCATACTGTATCTAAATTTCTTGAAGGTCTTCCTTAGCAGGATAGTTCAGCTGAAGATAGTCATAGCAAACAAATTTAGTTCAATTGAATCAGCCAGATTTGAACAGCACTGGAGAACCTTTCAACAATCAAACTCACAGTTACTAGCAACGTACGTGTTTACACTTACCTGTTTGGGTTGGAACCCACTTTGTGACTATCCCATATCTCCATTCCCAGAGTATTATTGACGCTCTTAAGTATGCAGACACATATTCTCACCCTCAGCACGTCCATGTGTCCCTCCTGAGCTGCCCAGTAGACGGCCGACCTGCCATCCTTGTCGGTGACGTTGAGCTCACAGCCTCCAATGATGAGAGCCTTCACAGCCTCAGTTCTGCCCCACATGGCCGCCAGGAGGAGGGGGGACGCAGCATCATTGTCCGGCACCTCCTTGTCGCATTTCCTGCACAAAAGTTAGTTACGAGTGCTGTTGCTCCAAGGATTCAAACTGCATACATATACATACACATGGTGTACAATTTACTCCAAACCTAGGAATAGCCCAGAAGAATCCCCCAGAAGCATCATGCTGTAGACGTGCACATACCGCAGTTTCGGTCTATTCGTGTTCATATGAATTCAGGCATTGTACATATGTATATTCATTCTTGCATAAAATGTACTCATAAGGTGAACACATGTACGGTACATAAGAGTAAATGTATGAATAGAGGAAGCTTGTCATTGAGACAATTCAATATATTTCAATTCAATACAGACGACACCGTCTGGTTTCAAGCTGTGTTGATCGTCTAGTACAGTACAGTATGAATAGAGGAAGCCTGTTGAGTGTCATCTACTAGACAATTCAATACAAACACAGACATCACTGTCTGGTTTCAAGCTGTGTTGATTGTCTGCTGATATTCCCTACTCAAGCAATGCACATAGGGTGGTGGTGGTGGTTGTTTGTATACCGTAAACTAATGCCCATTAGCACATTGTACTGCCAGAAAAAGCACAGACACCCCAAATAAAGAGAATCCTCTTAGTTAAGGTTAGACATGCTTGAGCGATCACTAAGTAGTACTACGTATCTGAAGGTGGATGAAGCCTAAATACTTTGAAACTGTATGTACTGTACTTTGGTGTTCACTCGACAGCGGTCTACAGTGATCTGCTGCTAGCAGTGGATCTAGGGTTCACTGACTGGATTCACTCCAGCCTTGAAGCAAAGCCAGTCGATCATGTTTGACTTATGCCGCATACGTATCTACGTAGGAGCTTACTTGGAAATGAGAAACTTGATCATTCTCACTTCATTGTTCTGAGCAGCGTAGTGGAGGGGCGTTTGCAGCTGATCATCAACGACGTCCTTGCAGAAATCATCACAATCAAGGAGTACATTGGCAATGTCAGTGTACCCTTGTCCAGCCGCTAAGTGCATGGGCACGATATCGCTGTCATTTGCCACACTAGGGCCCGCTTCGTAGAGAAGAAGAACTTTCACTGTTTCCAGGTTTCCACTTTCAACAGCAAAATGCATTGGAGTATTCCGAGTGTTGTCATAGGCCTCCACCAATTGTTTGGCTCTGGAATGGTTGCGACGCAAAATTTCCTTGACAATCTCAACAAAGCCCTCCTTGCATGCCGTGTGGAGTGGCGTCTCAAGGTCCTCATTCTGCATGTCCACATCGGCATTGTGATCCAGCAGTTCCTTCACGATGCTCAGGACCCCACGGTTGCAGGCCTCATGAAGGGGGGTATCTTTGTGGTTGTCCTGCTCATTGACAGCATCAGGGTCCACCTCTACACACAGACCAATGGTATAGAAGATATACACGCAGACCAATGGTATGGAAGATATACACATATCAATAGTATGGGAGACAAATAGTGTGCAATAGTGCAAATGAGGCTATACATGAGAAACAGGGCAGATTATACACTATAGAGGCGTGTTCACACTGAATGCGCATTCGAGTCGAGAATGCGCAGGTTATACACTATAAGTGAATGCGTACAGACTGCTTTTAACACATACGTATTCCTTCACTCAGGCACACAAACACACACAGCTGTACAATACGTACTTTGGAGGTACTTCAGCAGCTCCTGCACCGCTGGCACGTTGCCCCTGGAACAGGCCATGTGCAGAGGGGTGACTCCTTGGCTGTCTTTGGCCCCATGATCAATGGGCCTGCTGCCCAAACGCTCTCCATCTGCTTGAAGCAGCAACTGGACTACCTGACGACTTGTGGACTTTGCATCACTGGCACCTTTGGCCTCTGTGACCGTGTCACTGCTCCGGGGAAGGTGGCGTGCAGCAAAGTGCAGTGGAGTGAGGCGTTCCTTGGTGAGGACATTGGGATCTGTGTGGGAGGGGTTGGTGTGTGTGGGTGGGAATGATATACGTAGAGTAGACCATTTTCAAAGACAGCAGAAAAATACATACAGACGTAATACGCTGACTTTAGATTTTGTGACTTCTGCCACTAAACACACACTAATCACTATTTGCCATTTGAGTACATTTCAGAAAGTATGTACGTAGTTAATATACGTATAGCGTCATTATGGACACAATATGACTGGATGCATGGTTGTAATCGCCTGGGTTAAACCGACTAACCAAGTCAGTAAAATGTGACTGTAGGTCATAGTCACACTTTTCGATTGGCTGGTCAGTCGCTTAACAGCTACGTAGCATATACGTATACTATTGATCACCATCACTTATCACTGAGCTACAGTGTATTGTCTCCTCTGCCCTTGGCTTGGATTACGTGTGCGAACGTTGTAGTCTTGGGCACCCGCTCCTACCCTCACGTATTACTTATAACACTTCCAGGAGAGATATGGATGAGTTATAAACATGACCCACGTGGGCGCAAAGCGCCTGAGGGGGAGTGCTTATCATCAGCCATATCCCGACTTGAGGTGTTACAATTGATTCATTTCCCGTTGTTAGGTGTAGCTTTGGAAAGCCCGCAGTTATAGTAGCTAGCAATTGTGTAGTGTTGGACTAGTGTTCTCGAGCTGCTTTACTTTGGTGGGAGCAATTTCAGCTACAATGACGATGACGGTGGCAGATGGACGGTGGCAGACAAGTCTCAAGAGTCTGTTGCCGCCCTGTCCATTCTACGGCATATAAGTTTCAATTAGTGCGCACTCGAGAAGGATGCTTTGCAACAATAGCAACACGAAGGTAGCGGCTGGCGTGCGAGACTATAGACAGTGCACATACGTACACGTACGTACATGCTATGCAAAAATACGTAGAGATGAACTCTGGTTATTGTGTTTCAATGGACTAGACATTACCACAGTGCATGCCATGATATGCAATGTTTGGTATAACCCCTAAATTGCTGTGAACCTACTGCAGTTGGCCTCCAAGAGTTTCCTGGTGATGACAACTCTATTGAATCTCGCTGCGTAGTGGAGAGCGGCAAAGCCTTCCTTGTCCAGATCATTGATCTCATGCCTCCCTCTTGGGCCCTTGGTGCACCGTTCAAGGAAGATGTTCAGCAAGTCCACCCGACCATCAAGAGCAATCTACGTACATGATGGAAGCATCCATAGTTACTCAGTATCAATCAGGAATGCACTAGAAACACATACAGTAGGTGCAAATAATGATTACATTTTGAAGCGAACTTCCTGCAAAACGCTGTGCAAACTTCGGACCAACTTTGCACCAACTTCAGGCTCCTTTGCATGAACTCAACAAGTTCTTACTAACTCCGCCTCAACTTCGTTCGAACTTTGCATAGAAACATAATATTTGCACCTACTGTACATACAAGACTGCAAACATACGCAGATACGTATTTAAATGGGTGGCTGCTGTCTTCAACCACTGAAGAAGACAGCAGCCGACTGTCGAAATGTTTGGTTTAATAATATTACTTGGCTAGTGAATTGCACTGAATTGAAACCTAGTCAGAACACTGAAACAGTAATTCAATATATGAATTACCGTTTCAATGTTCTGGCTAGTGCAAAGAATCGATCGATATGACTCTACCTAGCCACTCAGGTCTACATTGTATGTAAAGTACGTATTGTGTAGACTAGACTATACTGTAATACATACAGGCAGGCATTGTTCCAATATAAAGCAGAATGCCATAAAAAGAACAAGGTGCACAAAGATCTTTGAGTTATAAAGATCTGCACAACTTACACCCAAAGGGAGGTGATTAGCTCAAGCAATTCCCTTCTATACATTAAACCCATAGAAGCGTAGACAGTAATGTGGACACATGTGGAATGCACTGCAAAGAGGGCTAAGCATGTGGAACAGATATCTTTCAGATACGTACATAGTTGGCCTATCACTGAAGCACTACACTGCACAGACACATCATGTGTCGAGGATTGTAAGTAAGCACTGCTTTGAGGGTACAGCTGTTCAGAGGCTTCTTTTACACAGGACATTCTCAAATGGACAGAAACCCTCTGAAAGACAATCTAACAATATATACCCACCAGTGACAGGTCAGCACTACCTCAGGAGGGTTACCCAAAGGCTTCACTTTAACCCTTTTCACAAGGACAGCATTGAAAAGCTTATCCACATCCCAGACACAGGCTTCCCTTCCAAACACTCAGCACTGGAGCTTAAGTCTAGTATGCTAGACCGTCTCAGCTGAGAGGCCAGGAGGGTCTATTGGGCTAGCCTGTTGAAGCTTGGCAAGTTGGGAGTGGCTGCTCACAAATCACAAACACATGGCTTCTCCATTCCCATTTCCAAAGTGGAGTGCTTCAATAGCCAGTTTGCACTTTGAACTTTCCCTGTTACTCCCACATGGAGATGGTCAGCAGAGGGAGGCATGTTGATGATTAGATGATTTGGGAATGAGATAACTACAAAGACACTCAAATACACAACACTGATTCGATTAAAATTCAGGCTCAAGGATTCTCTGATTTTAGGGTTGGCTCAGAAGATTCCCTCCTTCGTTGCTTTCATGGCTAGAAGCCAGGTAAACATACAACAGCGCTATTTTAGGCAATGTGATCCCCCACCCCCCCACCCACCAAGGGCACCTGTGGTATGCAGTGATACCACCCACCAATTTGGACAGCTACACTGAAGTTTGCACAAGCCTGACCTTACACCTGGTAATATGAATGTAAGGTCAGCCAGAAGACTACCCCATGGAGCCAAAACTTCATCGCTATATATGGACTTGGTCATGCCACCCACCCAGTGTGAAGGAACACTCAGTGTAGTGTGTGTGTAGAATTGCAGTTGCTATACAGAAGCAACTACAAACTGCAACTGTCCATTCTCAAGAGGTGACCCAAGCATACCACAACAAAGGTGACTATCTGTACAGGCTCACACCATTAACTTTTTCCCTCAGAGGGCACATGGGCAGCAGCCGCTATATACCCCAACAGGTGTGGGGATCAGACTACCCTTTGATGCCACAAGGAAACTACCAAAATACCCCAAAGGTGAGCATGACCAAACCTGGCCCAAGCCATGCTTGTGTCATGTCATCTGGTTGTCCTGGTAACACACAGGATGAACAATTTTCAAACCAGTTGGCTTTTATACACAACCATGCATCATTAGATTTAGTGACATTCTTTTACGTATGCAATATGCCAGTACCCCATGCAGAGGTACATTGCAGCATAGTATCGTGCTGTGAATAGTTAGCTTTGAAGGAGTTATGAGGTCTGCGCCAATACTTCTCTACTAGTTATCATGTAGTGTGATGATGCAGGTAGGGAAGACGACTTGCGAACTCTGAAAACAGCAAACGTACGTAGGTAGGTCTATGTGTTTGCTGCTCAATTCTGCTTACAGTACCATTGTCAAAGTATAACCATTGGCTACGCTTGGCTAGCTACCTGCACCGCAGTTCGTCCGCGTACGCCGCTGTATAGACGTCCCACGTGCAGACTCGCCGGGCCGTCTAAGAAGTAGTGATCGGTGGCTCGTGCAAAACGCATTATCGCCACCTGGGAGAGCGTGCTTAGTTAGCACGATATCGTGGTAATCTTCTGTAAACGGTCCGAAATCGTTACTCCGCCACTGTCCGTCTCCCTATGTTACGGGCGAATCCAAAGACAATGGTTGGAAAGAAAAGAGGAAGAAGGTCATTGTTTAACCCAACCACAACCTCAGCTGAGCTAGGCACCACCCCCCTCCTTGATGTCACCCTTCCCTTGAAAGACCACAGGCACGGGCGCGAGTCCCGCTCACCTTCTGCAGCGTCATGTGAGCGGGAGCGGACACTGAGGCCCCTCCAGATTGGCTCCGAGCCGCTAGCTCGATCTCTTCTGTCGCCATCTCTCTCTGTAGACTCCCTGCTATTCCGAATGACACCTTCCTTTTGAGCAAGCGAGGAATCCATTTACACCCCACCCACACTCGTCGAAAGTCCGTTCACTACTCCGGATACTTTAAAATATCTGCATACCCACAAACGAACCACACACAGCGAGGCTGCTGCAGGATCCACCTAGGAAAACGTTCTTTGGATGGTGTGAGGGTACAAGGGGAAAGTGCGCCCTGGTTAGGAGGATTTTCGGGACTCTCGCCTGGAAATATTTAGCATTTTACTCTCCCCCCCCCCCCCCCCCTAGGATATGTAGCTAAGTGGTACACTCTTCATATTGTTGCTACTTTCCTAGAGATCAACTCCCTTCCATGGTTGCACTGAGGTCACATCAGAGTCTTCCTACACTTACACGTTAGCAGCAGTGAAGTGGACACTCAGCCCGTCAGCAGTGTAGACCGTAATGGGTACAGCATGGAAAGTGCGTATGGGAGAGTAAACACTACGTCATTACACTGTGTATTCCTTAGCTACACCAAAACCTAGCTTGAAAATCACCACCACTGTTTACAAGGCTGTCATAATAACATGTTTCAGTGTGGGCTGAATGAAACAAAACTAAGCACATTAGCTAAGTAATATGAAAAGTCGTAATTCAGTGCTACTGAAACATCATTAAAGCATTCTTCCTAAGCAGCACTTATGTATGTGAGCAGTATAAGGGACTGACTCACAACAAACTTATGATGCAACCCCATGGGTGATTTACAACATCACTACTAACAGTAATAGTAAGCACTTGTGTGCGGAGATAGCGGGTGCGACGACACCCCAAACTGTGCAACATGCCCACAAGAACTATTACCTAAATCTATATGAACTCACCAACAAAGGCCATCTCTGTGAGCGCATGCGCGTGCATTGTTCCCGGCTTATCACTCACAATTCCTGCTGCCTCTCAGGGAGCTGTGAGCTTCGCCACACCACACCTATCCTCAGGTACGTACTACCTCAACAAGCACAGACACACGTACAAGGCTCCAGCCATGCACCATGTGAGGAGGAGTTAACAGACGGCCATTACTACATAAAGAGGGGAGTGGGAAAGAACACAGTGGTAGCTAGCATACACAATATTTACTATGATTAGTGTGGGCAGATACACATGCATTAGTGGGAGCTCACACTTAACAGTGCAAATATGTAATTAATCATGCACCACAAGGAAATGCACCTTTTATGCCAACAGCATCGAAAGAGTCCATATACTAAAATTTCACTTTCATGGAAGTGCAGCTTTGATGACACCCTGGCACAGCCCATACACTCACACTAGCTGTGAAATAGAGCAGCTAAAGCTTTGAAATTGTAGAGTACAATTAAAGTTAACCAATCGCTGTTTCACTAACGGAAGAATCCAAAAAAGTCAAGAAGAAATCAACCTAAAAATTTAACAAGAAAGTGACTCTCAAGTCGGCTTGACATCCCAAATAGTGCGTTGCATCTACCTACGAAGTGTGCTCTGGTATCAAAACTGTAAGGCACACATCTTAAAAACTATATGGTGGTATTGTGGCTGATCACTTCGATCTTCCTTAATACACAGTTTTCAAATTACCCTGTCAGCATTTTTTGGCTGGAAAGCACACACGACAATTTGATGATGCCATATTCTCCGTATCACACCCAAGTGGAAATAATTTTGGCACTACCTGAAAGAGTACTACCTCCTCCTACCTTTTGGTGAAATCTGTAACAGCTATTCTGGAGAGCAACATTTAATTTGCCGCGGGGATATTACATCTCAAATATTAGCCTGGTTTACCCTTTGCATACTCCTACAGTAACTATATGTGTATATGTGTATACATGTATGTACAGTTATGTGCACCACAGCTTGAGCAGAAATCAAAATAACTGTGAATGCAGCAGAAGTATTGGGCACTGCAGAGACCAGCTCCTGCCAAGGTGATCCCTGCAATCTGTTTGGCTCTGCAAACAGTCGAGCAGCAACCAGAAGTAATACACACACAGCAGCAGACAGTCCCTTCATCCCCACTGTACAAGTGGTGCACATTACCAGTGGTACTGTACATGTGGTGCACATTACCAGTGGTACTGTACAAGCAAAGTAAGGGAGGGGGGGGGTTCCGGGGGTTCCGAGCGGTGGGGGATTTCGAACATTCAGCTGATAACATGCCGTAGCTCAAAGGAACATCGGACTTTCTAGCTAAGTGAGGACAAGTGCATACAACCTCGCACTCAGTGACTCTCTAACAACGCCGTTTAGGTCTCGACCAAACCTTATGTTTCTAGATTGAAATACTCTAAAGGTATTCAGGCAAGGCAGATCATAAAAATAAGATGCACACCTGCTGCAATGTGATCCTGGGACTTCAGTCAAGATAAAACTCCAGAGCAATACAAAAACAACAACTTGCTGATTGCTAGTTAATTAGGTGGTGGTGCTTGATGGACAGAGCTGCAGACATTCTTACGCTAGGACAAGATACACCCTATAACCATTCACAGTTTCACATTTCCGTTTATTGCCAGTGTCCTGTTGCAATCCCACGTTGTGGATGATGCTTACTAACGTCACAGCAGGCTCGGTCATCATAGCAACTCGAATCGCTGGTTGGCAGCCATTGGCAGCCATTTTAACATTGAATGTCACGTGACAGGAAGCAAATGTAGCAAACGGAAGTTGCTTGCCGCACCCTCCCTCCCTCCTTAGTCTGCAAAAGGGGCCTCAGTCTCTTGTTGGGCTTCAGAGGTCTTGTTGATTGACCGTTTGTGACCGATCGGGAGAAGACTGTTTCCGCTCAGGAACTTCCAGAGGCGTGATACAGAGGGAGAACGCTAGTGGGAGGGAACACGCGCGCTAAGGGAAGGCCACAAGATGTCTGGTGTTCGAACAGACTTCAACATCACTCGATTGTGAGTCTTCTTCAGCAGTTGTCTGTAGTTAGGTGGTGGCGTTTGATGGACAGAGCTGCAGTCACTTGTACGCTGGTCTGTGTTGTGAGGCCGACGATTCCACATGCATACGTATCAAAGGATGCATGCTTCGTAGCTGAACAGCTAGCTGTGTGGTTTATGCTGAGGGAGTTTGTGTTGGCAACAGATGGGTATAGTTTTGTTGTCCGTTTTAAGTGACCATGCGTGTGAGATTCGAATGTTGGATTCGTGGTGTTCAGCAGATTGAACTTGTGTGTGTGTGTGTCTGTACGTGTGTGTGTGTGTGTCTGTCTGTGTGTGTGTGTGTGTGCTGTATGCGTGTTCAGTAAGTGGTGTGTGTGTATGTGTGTGTGTGTGTGTGTGTGTGTGTGTGTGTGTGTGTGTGTGTGTGTGTGTGTGTGTGTGTGTGTGTGTGTGTGTGTGTGTGTGTGTGTGTGTGTGTGTGTGTGTGTGTGTGTGTGTGTGTGTGTGTGTGTGTGTGTGTGTGTGTGTGTGTGTGTGTGTGTGTGTGTGTGTGTGTGTGTGTTCAGTTGTTAATGAAACTGCGTGCTGGCTGTGTGTGGTTCTGCTTGGTATGGCATGAATAGATGGTAGAGAAACATAAAACATTGTACAGAGCTCTTCTTGTCCAACCTGCTGGCAGTGTACCCTTCTTGAAAGGTAGTACTATATTCATGTGGTGTGGGCAATACCACAGCAAGAGTCAGCCACATGACAGAAAGTGCACAGCCAAGCATTCGTATTTGTTTCTTTCTACTCGATTCTTGTACACGTACTTGCCATAGACCAAATCAGGACTCCTTTTAGACTTTTCCTGCAGAGAGCACTGAGCTCTAACGGTACGTGCCTAATCAAGTCACTACATGTTGTGCATGCATACATACGTATGTACATACACAGCTCTTGTACGTATGTGTACCAGGATGCCTCTGTGTGTGTGTGTGTGTGTGTGTGTGTGTGTGTGTGTGTGTGTGTGCGTGTGTGTGTGTGTGTGTCTGTGTGTGTGTGTGTGTGTGTGTGTGTGTGTGTGTGTGTGTGTGTGTCTGTGTGTGTGTGTGTGTGTGTGTGTGTGTGTGTGTGTGTGTGTGTGTGTGTGTGTGTGTGTGTAGTGCTGTCCTTTCTCTGTGCAATTTACACATGTACGGTTTCTGTTTATGGCACAGATGGGTTTGGAGCATACAGAATATGCCTTGGTAATGTGCTGTAAGAGGGAAGACAATTCGCTATGGCCTCAGTCAGTTCTCAAAGTGTCTGGGCCATTTTGGATTTAGTTGAGGGAAATACGTACTTATGTACCGTAACTTTCTAAAGAGTGTTCAGTCTGCAGTGTATGTGTATGGTACATATTTGACATGTACTTTAATGCATTTGATGTGAACAAGCTTATACGCTTTAGTACTGAATGAAGTTTCCAAATGCTCAATATTCTGAATTGGTTGATGCTAGTGTGAACAAGAATAACAGTGAATGTGCTAGAGTGGCCTGGGCAATCAGAACTGTTAGAGATTTCTAAGCAAACCCCACTGTCTCACTTACCGCAAGTGGCAGTCCCACAGTAGACCACAAAGAAAGTCGGAGTGTTTACTACTGCCACATAGGGAATGCTATGCCTGGGAGGCATAATATGTGTTGGAGTGGTTTGTACTCCCACACTTGTATACGTACATACATGCTAGGTCGACTAAGTGTGTCTGTATTTTCGTTGAGGAACTCTAAACAATGAAACAGGTACGTATGCTCATTTGCACATCCATAACCACTTCACATTTACATGTGCACACACGCATGCACACACGTACACACACACGCATACACACACACACATGCACACACACACACACACACTTTTTTTTTTGGACATGTCACCAATAATTATTACTTCAATCACCAGCACTGAAAACTGGTAAAAACAAAGCAAACAAATGCCATGCATACGTAAGTACAATCTAGAAAAGTGACATGTTGGTGAACTTAACACTGCCAAAAAGGAAGTTCTGAAGATGTGTACACACACACACACACACACACACACACACACACACACACACACACACACACACACACACACACACACACACACACACACACACACACACACACACACACACACACACACACACACACACACTTCCATGGATGGACCTCCACATGCTTTAGTGGTGTTACTGTGTGACTGTTGTATACATGCATTGGGCTAATGCGTGGCCATTAACACCAGACAGACAGCTATCTCTTATGACTGTGCGCCTTACATGTTACACTGCGTGTATCGTTCCCTGTACAAATATTATATTTTATTGACGTACTTGGTATTGTCATGCTTGCGTAGTATGTACATACGTACGTACATGTGGTGCTACGTATGTGCTGTGTGTGTGTCTGATGTGAGTGTATCTAGAGGGGTCTGGTTTAGTGTGTGCTTCTATACGCTGCACTTTGTACTGTGCCTGTGTATGTATGTATGTATGTATGTATGTACTTCCATACTCTAGTATTCAGTGTGTTATGCTATAGTTCCATACGTACGTATATATGTAGTGTATGGCTGTCATGTTACATATGCCGTGTGTTTTTAGTGATCTGTTCAGCACTTGTTGAGGATTCTGTTGCAATGCATTGCACTGGCTGACTTAAGTGTTTTTCACGAAGCACTCGATTCTCTCTCTCTATATATATATAATATGATTAATATATATATATATATAATATTAATACGTAATATGACATAATATGATTGTGGGCACTGGTTCTATTTACTCATTGACTGCAAATTAGGAAGTTTGGGAGGGAGGTATTCAGTGGCTCTTCACCATCACTCAATTATGTACGTGTATGATGCTCCACACTCTCCCTGTCTCCTCTCTCTGCCTCTCCTTATTGTCCACTCCCCTCACACTTACAATCCCCTAACCTAATCTCGCGTGCCAGCCCCCTTCGTGCTTACTGTTATTGTGCAATCACAATGAATACAATGGCAATAATTGCTACCCCTCACCCCTTCCATCCCTCATCCCTCTCATCCCCTCACCCCTCTCATTCCTCATTCCTCCCATCCCCTCACCCCTCCCATCCCCTCACTCCTCCCATCCTCTCACCCCTCCCATCCCCTCACTCCTCCCATCCTCTTACCCCTCCCATCCCCTCACCCCTCCCATCCCCTCACCCCTCCCATCCCCTCACCCCTCCCATCCCCTCACCCCTCCCATCCCCTCACTCCTCTCGTCCTCTCACTCCTCCCATCCTCTCACTCCTCCCATCCCCTCACCCCTCCCATCCCCTCACCCCTCCCATCCCCTCACTCCTCCCATCCCCTAACCCCTCCATCCCCTCACCCCTCCCATCCCCTTACCTCTCCTCTCCATTTACCCCTTGCCTTCCCCGCCCCTCTCAGCTCCCTCCCTGTCAAGTACGATGAGAAGTGGGGCCATGGCTTCACTGTAGGAGGAGAGATGCCAGCGATGGTGCGTACCGTCAAGAGGACATCACCCGCAGACAATGCAGGACTAGACCGAGGAGACTACATACTGAAAGTGGGCATGTTTGAAGAGCTGACACTACCTGCAGATGTATTGTATACACACGTATTTGTGGTGTAGTGTAGTGTAGTGTGTGTGACTGTGTGTGTGTGTGTGTGTGTGCTTGTGTGTGTGTGTTATTGGAATGCGGAGTGTGTGAGAGGTGGGGTGGAGTAGAATGGTATTGTATGGAACAGTGTGGGGTCGTGCATGTGTGTGGGGTGGGGTGGAGTGGTTGGCTCTCTGTGTTTCAAATCATTGTGTACTCTATTCTGCATTAAATTCTATACCGATTTTTATAATAAATTCTCTACTATGTACATTCCATACTGCACTCTATATACTGAATTATCTACTCTATTGCATTTCATACACTGCATTCTACATTAAATTTACTACATACTTAATTCTATACTAAATTGTCTACTACTACATTCCACAGTACATTCTATGCAGTGTCTGTTACCTCCCTCCCTTTTCCTCCTGGTACCAGATCAGTGGGAACAGTGTGTACGACATGCGGGCAGTGCAGGTGGAGAAGATGCTGAACAACCTTGTAGGAAGGGACCTCACGCTGTACATTGCCCGGCCGGACCCTGTGCCTCGCAACGACCAAGAAAGGAGGAGAGCACTCATCACACTGCAGAATGAACTCAACAAAGCCAAAGGTGAGTGTGGGGTGGCGTGTGCAGGTGTGAACTTGAGAAGGTGTGAATTTGTGAAAGTGTGAAGGCGTGTCACATGTACATATACATATCAGAGAGTGTGGTAGGTGTAGGGATGGCATAGGGTGTTTCGTTTTCCCTATACATTGGTATAGAAGCGAAATTCCAAAATGCGACAGGTATTGTCAAGTGTATGTAAGAGATACTCTTGACACTGTGCATTAGTGTGTGTCTGTGCATGCACCCCTATCTTCTAGCACTGTCCGCTCCCCTCTCTGCCCTCTCCTCCCTCCCCCTGCATAGGTACAAAAGTTAACACTGCAGCCTTTGAGGGGGGTCGTGACCCCTTCAAAGATGCGATGGACACACTGGACGATGTTCTTCAGTCGCTTGGCCCTATGCCCATTGCCAAAGCCCCTAGAGAGGACCCCTACGCCTCATCGGACGATGACGAGTCAGCTGCGGCCAGAGCAACCCGCAAGAAGCGCACCCCCTCCCCTCTCACTGACAACAACAAACGAGCTGCAGTTAAAAAGGAAGCAACTGAAAATGGAGGAACCTTTACATTCTCTGTTGATGATGAGCTGGAGTCCCCACCACCGAGTGATGATGAAGAGGCCTTCATGGACCCTCTACTGGACTTTGATCAACAAGACTCCAGTTTTGCATTTGTGAGTGGTGGCGGTAGTGGGAAGGTGACAGGCACGCAAGTGAAGGATTTCACCTTGGAGGATTTTACCAACCTCGTGCAAGGAATTGCCAAGAGCACTCAGGAGAAGATGGCAGCAAAGGAAAAAGAGCAGGCAAGAATTAAGAACGCAAAAGGAGAAGCTGAATCTGGAAGAGCAAGAGAGAAGGACAAACAATTGAAGGAAAAAGAGGTCAAGAAAAAGCCGGAAGAGCATAAGAAGGAGCCTCCAGTTATGGTCGCTACTGAGGTTGTGTTTGAGCCCAGCTTTGTGAAGAAGAAACATGCTCGTGTAGCCCCACCCCCACCCAAGAAGGTCACTCCCCCTGTCTCACCGACCACAAAAGACGACACGAAAGGAACCCCAACTAGTGTTACTAGGGACACTGTTGTTCAAGTGCAAAAAGCGTCTCCTCCAGTAGAGACAGTAGCCAAAAGAGAATCCCCAAATCTAGTGAGGGAAGAAAGAAATCAGGGCAAAGAGGGATGGGAGCTTCCCGATGGGAATGAGCATAAGAGTGCTTCAATTGAGCAGACAGACTTCTCCCCAAGAGGCTCTGACGACGAACCGCCGTACGCCACTGTGAACCAGTTAATGCTGGGATCGGAAGGAATGTTTGTGTCCCAAAGTGACACACTTGATCCTAATTACAGCACGATACCTGCTCTGATGGTGTTGGAGGAAAGGCCGATTGCACACGAACCACCTTATGCAAGCATTCTGGAACTCACCACTGGGACCTACCATGGGACTGCCCCCACAATGATACCAGCGGATGATGAAGCAAGGTCACTATCTCCTCGAAGCGGCAGTCAATCCCCAGATACAGATGAGATACCACCTCAAGTGCTTGACGACCATCCGTACTCCCGGGTCAATAAAGGAGCAAGGCAACACAAGGGAAAGGTGTTCTCAGTGTCAGCTCACGCCCGTGAGGAACCCTCATTCGCAAAAGTTAAGGAGGAGAAGATGGAGAGTTGGGTGGATCAAGGCGATCCTCCATATGCACGTGTTCACGAGCTAAAAGAAGAAGATGATCAACTTGTGGGTCTCAAGGAGGATCCTCCATATGCACAAGTCAAAAAGCAGAAGCGCTATGGTGACCAGCCAATGAAGCATGGACCGGACCCTCTTGACACAGGTGCGGAGACAGGGAGGGAGAAGCATGCAGAGCGAGCTTTGAAACGGCATGATGATCCACCGTACGCACGAGTGAAGAAACAGAATCGAAGTGGTAACCTGACAAAGAAGGGCAGACCTTCAGACCCTCCATACACAGCTGTGAAGGCACAAGGGGAGGAGGCTGAGCAACCTCGGGAGCAAGATGATGATCCGCCATACGCACGCATCAAGGAGCTGAAGGAAATGCATGTTGAGCAACCAATGGAGCAAAGTAATGATCTTCCGTATGCACAAGTAAAGAAACAGAGGAGACAGGGCAAGGAGAAGCATGCGCATGCTGATGCTGCAACCACCGATGTGGTGGAGGTACCAAAGCCCCACCATGTAGAGCATCCAAAGAGATCCGAGTCACCCATATCTCCATCTGGTAGCCAGTCTCCGGAGGGGGTGGCTGGTAGACCCATTTCCCCAGTACGAACGGCCCCACCTTTGCCGCCAGCACGAAAAACAGGGTTTGGAGACGATGAAAACCCTTACAGCGAGATATCCGAGCTGATTGTACCTCTCAGCCAACTGGGGATCCAGACTACTACCAGCACCAGGCCTAAGGAAAATGAACAGGCTCTACTTGGAACATGTTCTGGTAGCGTTTCGGCAGGTATTGAGCGGGAAAAGCAGCGTAATTTTCACCCAACTGTACCAACTGAGCCAGCAAAGCGGCAGAGGTCTCCTCCACCACCTGCTGTCCCGGCAAGAAAAGCACCAGGCGTGCCCAAACAGCACCAAACTGTGGCCAAGACTCAGAACGTGGAACAAAGCATCACAAAACAACCTAGGCGGTTCTGGAAGCGTCTCTCTGTGGGAGACAAGGGCAGCAAGGGTGATGAGGATCAGGTGATGCTCAAAGGATTTCATTCACACTCCGACAAGCCTGCCTCGGTCATTCTTGCGGCAGAGAAGCAGAACACTAGCGATAGCAAGGTGGCTGCCTCCCTTGAGAGTGAGGTGCCAGCTGTTCCCCCATACATGCCAAGCAGCCCTGACTCCTTCCCTCTTAGCAATCGAAAGGATTACGTTGACCAACAACATAAAGGTAGTGCATACAATGTTGGGCTCAGGAAAATGGGAGGAAGTGGAACAGGTCTGACCTCACAGCAACTGAAGGCTATGCGGCGGCTTTCTATCCAAGGACAGTCTGTAAGTATGTGAGGTCGTGTGCGGGAGAGAGAGATGAGCAAATTGATACGTAGGTGATGGGACGTCACTCGGCTGACAGTGTTATATGTATACCTCATAGCAGAGCACTGCAGGATAGAAATGACTGACAAGTTACATTTGGGCACCTCACCACTCCTCTCGTCTCTTGCCATACCCACTACTACATCCTTTTGTCCACCCCTCTCCTCATCGTTCATTCACTGTTGATCAAGTGACCCAACTGCCCTCCCTCTTCTTTACACACACCTCATCATCTTCCTGTCCCACCTCCCTCCCCTCAGGAGCTCGTCTGCAGCAGTCCTGAGGTGGCCACCGAAGGCCTCCCCTTTCCTGTGCAGCAGTGGAGTGTGGAACATGTCTATGTTTGGTTGCGGCAACTCAACGAGTTCCTCAGCAACAACTATTACAAGCACTTCCAAGAACACCAAATCACAGGTGTGTGTGTGTGTGTGTGTGTGTGTGTGTGTGTGTGTGTGTGTGTGTGTGTGTGTGTGTGTGTGTGTGTGTGTGTGTGTGTGTGTGTGTGTGTGTGTGTGTGTGTGTGTGTGTGTGTGTGTTTGGTGAGTGTGTGTGTGTGTTTGGTGAGTGTGGGTGGGTGGGTGGGTGCGTGTGTGTGTGCACAAGTCCTACGCCCTTTATGGGAAAGGTGACAAGAGGAGATGGTGTGTTTGTGTACAACAAACGTGCATGTGTGTGTGTGCCTGTGTGAGAGTTTATATGTACGTACATACTTTGAGCCTTGGCTGTGCCACAGACAACAGCCTTTTCCTATAGCCTCCCTTATTTCTGGTCAGCTGACCACACCTCCAGAAGAGCTTGCGGAAATATATAAAAGTCCAATGCGCGTAGTCAAAATTTACTTGTGGTGTATTGTGTTGTTGATTCTGTGCCATGTGGTCCTTAGATCTGTGAGTGTATCACACGTCACCAGCGTGACGTACATCGATGCCGGTCTGAGCATTTTTGCATGTATTTTGAAAAATCCTTAAACCATGCATGTATGTGCTTGGAAAGTTGCCCAGTGGTATTGAGACTTGTCAGCTGTTGTAGTGTACACCCAAAGAGACATTGCGCTGACAATCCCAGCTCCCTCTACCTCATCTGCAGGTCGCAGTCTGCTTCGCATCTCTGACTTCCAGCTCTCTCAGATGGGAGTGGAAAATAGCAAGCACCGAGCAGTGTTGACAAAGGAGATCTCGCGTCTCAAGATCTACCAGACTAGCAGAGACCTCAAGGAGCTGTCAGGATGTAAGTGTGGCTTGGGTGGGTGGGTGAGGTGTGAGTTTGTCACGTGTATGTGATGTGGCAGAGACTTACGTACATACGTAGACAGAACATTGTGTATGCTTTGGTAGCAATCATGTATTTAATTAGGATTGCGGCTATGTTAAGTGAGATCCTGTCAATCCTTGCCAGTTGTAGAATCCTTACCAGTTGTAGAACATTTTCATAGGCAATAAAAACTAAGTATTCCACAGTTATGGTCATTGTCGTTTGTACGTATTGCGCTACCTCCGCTGTGTGTGATTGCTCACGAAGTAGCACTTGCAGTAGGTACGGGTGAATGTGGTCATGTTGTACGTGTGTGGGCATGTGTGCATGCCTGTTGGTATGTGCGTGCGTGGTGAGTTCTGTAATGCGGGCTCTAGCTGAGTTAGCTATGATTGTGGCCTGCGGATATTGTGTCTCACTGTCAAAGTAATCAGATTTTGCTACTCACTGTATTGAAGCAGTGGGTGAGCGGTGGGAACTGAAGCTTGTTTTCCAATTCTTCCTGTGCAGCTCGAGTGTGAGAACAGACTTTTTATGCAGAACAAGCCTTTTCATATTATACATAATTATATACATTTTGGCCTATGCTAGCTAGCATTAGCTAGCTACTTGTAATTTCATTGATTAATTAATATACTTTGTATTGCCTGCACGTTATACACTAGATTATGCACATGAAAGTACATAAACTATAGTGAAATATATTGTATGTATAATTATATGTTTTACTTGTGTATTACACTTGTTGCGGTATATAATTGCTTATGCATGTTATGCATGTCTAAACTAATATATAGCCCCGGCCGGCCAATTTTCCTTCAATAGTGAGGGAAATCCCCATTCACTACTGATTATGGAGCACCCTTTGCCTTGCCAGGGCTGCAGCCGAACACTGTTTTATATATAATATATATACCTAACTGTAAAGTACAAACGCGTATATACAAGAGCAAGACTATTCTGATCATCTTGCATTGAGTTTCTTATGCAATTCCAAGCGCTTCGCTGGCAAGACCACTCTTGTGGATCTGACAGCTATAGCTATGCGGTGAGCTTATATTTGGCAAGTGTCTTGTGCTAGAATCCAGGCTTATATGTATAGGACATGACAGTCATTTTAATTTTGCAACTGTCAACAACAAGGCTCTGCTTCCAGATATTACCACGTACAGCCAGATGTTCCCTGATTGGCAGCTAGCTACACTACCACATATAGCTATACGTATACGCCAGACATAGGAATAGCTAGCTATATAGTTAGCTATATTGTTTGTTATCTTGTGTCGTTTGGATAACCTTTTGTTTGTCATTGTTTTTTGCAATGAACTGTTCAAAGTCACATTAACGTACTTGTCATGCAGTCCAGTTCTCCGGACATTCATGGGCCCCATATAGCTGCTACATTTAGTGTTTCTCTAATAACTTTACTCAGAGTCTAAAACGTGTGTAAGTCTTTTCATTCTATAATTGCTTTTACTGTCATTGTGTGTACGCGGCAAGCAATTAGCAGCATAAGCATGGTTGTGTGTGCGTGCGTGTGTGTGTGCGCGTGCGTGTGTGTGTGTGTGTGTGTGTGTGTGTACATGTGTGTGTGTGTGTGTGTGTGTGTGTGTGTGCATGTGTGTGCACAGGCAGCGTGTGTGTATGTGTGTGCACGTGCGTGTGTGTATGCATGTGTGCGACTGCATCTGAAGTCTGCATGTTATGTATAATTTTATGTGTTAGTGAGTGGAACTTCTACCACATGAAGCCGTGGGATACATCACTCTGCTCTGATTAGTCGAGTGCTGTCAGAGGTATATATAGTGCAGTTCCTCTCATGAGCACCACTGAATAGAGTGGACTGGCAATGCATTGAAGCTGCACATTATGTAAACTACATACAGCATAGTTATATATTATATAGTTTTATATATAATTATTCACCATAATATCACCTTATAAGAAAGGACAGATTGAGTATAGTAGGAATCATTGATCCTGAACATTTCATGGAAATGCTATTTGACAAATTGTAAAAGATAATTGTGATTTGTCATCTATCATTCCCAGAAATGTTCATGAAGTGGTCTCATAACCAGTCTCCATCCTGCAACAAAATTGTATAACTGTGACATAGCCATGCACGTGTGCTACATACATATGAAAGATGGGTAGCAGTAATATTTGCCAGTAATCACCCATTGGCAATTGCCTAACACAATAATTCTTGTCGTCTACGGTTTGGTTAATAGTCATTTTTCGATGATTACAGAAATGGAAAAATGATGAGGAAACTGTTTGAACTAGACTACTAGTCTAATAGCTAAGCAGTTCTTAGACCTAGTGTTCTGCTATAGGTAAGCCCCACTCTTCAGTGCTTTGCAGTTTACTACTTGCCAAATGACACTGGGGAACACTGGATATGGCCGCCTCTTATCCTCTGAACGATTGCAGCATACAGGCTTTCAAGCTGGTCAATGTTTTCCACATTAAAGATGTTATCTGGGTCGAAGTTCTCAGTCAGCAAGTCGAGGACACCAGACTGCAATATGTTGCCCATGCCAATTGCATATACCTCGAGGTTGGGGTAGGCTGCCTCGAGCTGAGCTATTTCAGGTGGTACTTT